>OY804597.1:48556281-48740322 GCA_963680895.1 Fragum sueziense
TAGCCGTCTCTGTCAGATCATTTGTCGTGAGCTACAATAAGTACAGATTGAAGATCCCTATTCATACTTGCATTTATTTGCAGTGAATTTGAATTATCTTTAATTCATTGTTTTAGGCAGCACATAAAGTAGAAAGCAAGTTATTGGTAATATTGCAATATGCATGCATTTACGGGTAGAAACCGGGTAGAAACCGGTCGTTAACGATAGAAAACGTGTATTATTCGGTAAATTTGCGTGCCGTTAACGCCCGGTCTTTTACTCAAATATTCTCTACTTTGGGCTTTCTAAATGATCGATTGCTCTTTTCCAACAAAAATAAGTAAGTTCGCTTTTGGTGCCAAATGAAAACAAAACAGAAATGACGGACATGTTTGCTCTTTTCTACTAATGTTAACGACCTCAAAAAGGTGACGTAATCCTATAATATTAAGCCGACAAAACTGACTACAGCTTTGTTAGATATGTAATGTACTCTCAATTGCCTGGAATTTCACACTAAAATGATAACCATACAAAAAGTAATAACTTTATTAAATGGAGTTTGACTTTGTAAGTATATTGTACTGAAATAAATCGGTTTATTATAACTTTATAACTAATTAGACAGAGATTTGCCATTGTTTTTGTCCGACGACTGTACGTCACTTTTTACTTGATAAAAACGATCTCTTTTACATCTTGCAGTCGTGGAAGTTCCCGGTGAAGATTGTTTGAGCATCAAACAGGCCACGCCCACAGCATCGTCCGGGACATATACTGTCACACTAACAACAGGGCGGACCATCTCTGTGTATTGTGATATGGACACTAATGGTGGGGGATGGACGGTAAGTAACAACAACAACAATATCTTTATAATCAATATAATCATCAAACAGGCCACACCCACAGTAACGTCCGGGACCTATAGTATAACATTAACAACAGGACGGACCATCTCTGTGTATTGTGATATGGATACTAATGGTGGAGGATGGACGGTAAGTAACAACAACAACATCTTTATAATCCATATAATCATCAAACAGGCCACACCCACAGTAACGTCCGGGACCTATAGTATAACATTAACAACAGGACGAACTATCTCTGTGTATTGTGATATGGATACTAATGGTGGAGGATGGACGGTAAGTAACAACAACAACATCTTTATAATCAATATAATCATCAAACAAGCCACGCCCACAGTAACGTCCGGGACCTATAGTATAACATTAACAACAGGACGAACTATCTCTGTGTATTGTGATATGGATACTAATGGTGGAGGATGGACGGTAAGTAACAACAACAACAATATCTTTATAATCAATATAATCATCAAAAAGGCCACATCCACAGTAACGTCCGGGACTTATAGTATAACATTAACTACAGGACGGACTATCTCTGTGTATTGTGATATGGATACTAATGGTGGGGGATGGACGGTAAGTAACAACACCAACAATATCTTTATAATCAATATAATCATCAAACAAGCCACACCCACAGTAACGTCCGGGACCTATACTGTAACATTAACAACAGGACGGACTATCTCTGTGTATTGTGATATGGATACTAATGGTGGAGGATGGACAGTAGGTCATTCATTCATTCGGAGCTCCTTGTACAATTATATATAGAACCATACCTCAGATGTAGGTCGTTGAACTAGACTAAGAAGAAAACAACAACAATAACAACACAATACATTTGTCTGTAACTCATGTCAGCAATGAAGCGACAACGATATTGAAGTATATCGTTTGTAGTTCCAGTGCCATGTCTATTTAGAATGTTTACATCCTGCAAGCCCCAAAAGTCGCCATGTTTGTTCATTTGGATGACCTTGATAAAACTACTTTATGAAGTATAATAATTTCTGACAAAGAAGTAGCACAGTTTACAACAATTCTTCATACACCTACATCCGATGTATTATGATCTAGATTATCGGAGGACTTCCAAATGGGTAAGTACCATCACCGTTACCATAACCACCACCACAAACAACCCAACAAATAACGACGTTATTACCACGAATCATTGATGTCAAACATTAAATAGATTCAAACAGATATAGATGCAGATATCACAAAAAGGTTCTTACTGTCAAACAAAACTTATTATAATTGAAAGGCTAACGATATAAGCTTGAAAGATTTAAACGCCCCTCCCCCTAAAAAGTGTTTGCACAAAATTTGTCTCAATAGAGACGTCAAAATCAGGACTTTTACGTAAAAAGACTCATATATATGCAATAGTTACATTTTGTAGGTATTCCAGTATAGAAATAGTGGTAACCTGGATTTTTACAGAGGATTTGAAGAATACACTGACGGGTTTGGGGATACTAACTCAGAATTCTGGCTAGGTACAGTATATCGTCGTTGTTTATCAAACACCTCACAACTGCAACTTGTCTTAAGCTGCAGTTACGAGTTTTATTTTGAAAAGTAGCGAAATTGATTATGGTTACCCAATTTACGCGTTGGTGCGAAATGGGGTTTCAAAATGTAAAATTTATCGTATAGCACAGATAGACTCGATTCCAACACGTTATATGGTTAAGTGACTGATCCAAGATAAATTATCTATACCAATATTCATACAGTTGTCATATTTGTTTAGGATCATACATGTTTTCTGCCAAATATCAGTACGAATTAACACTCATGCAAATCAACCTTTGAAGATTATGCCATGATATCAATAAGAATTGAATATCAAATAAAAACCAATATTATCTTCGGCACCATTGCTCCACAAGAATGCTGTACCTTCCTTAATTTTGTGTCAATCAAACTGGTCAGAATCATTTCCAGAAAATTCTAAAAAAGCATGTTTGAATATTAAGAATGAAAATACGACATGTGGAGTGTAAGGGAAATATCTGCTGTGAATGCTTATTGGCGTTACTGGGAAGATCTATATTTTCCATTTCCTATCTCAAAGCAGAAGTTGAATGACTTTTTCATAGAAAAGTAAATGAGGTGACACGATAATATACGACCTTATGCCATTTAGTGCTGCTTTGTTCCAACAAAGTGCACCATTTAAACCTGATGATCATTTTGTCTGCCTTTACATTTCAATTTCAATAAATGACAAATGTAAAATTAATTGATATTTACAGCTTTTGTCTTTCATAATATAGCATGTGTGGCATATAATAAGGGAGTATACAAATCACATAGGAGAAATGCCTATTGCACTAATAAATGAAAAATCAGACTTTTAAAACTTTTTGATGAACTCTGTTCATGCTGATCTATGGACATTCCGAGCATTTTGTCAGCAATCGCAGTTTGACATATTACGTATACTTGATGTCTGTTTTAAGGTTTTCTACCCCTAATGAGATTCACGCAACGTTTGACTTACCGGTATTTGGGCGACGTCGTAAACATTCGGCGGTGGAACGTTCCACCGCCGAATGTTTACGGCGACGCCCGTATAGGTTCAACCTCACAAAAGGAGTTTCACGAAAACCTTAGAATAGTATTTGAATATTCTAATAAGTGGGGACTAAAGATAAATGTAAATAAATCTAAAATTATGACTTTTTTTGTATTTCAAGGGTTGCAAAATATCCACGAGATGGCGCCACCGGATGTGTCCTCAGAACTGTATCTATTTTTAGAAGATGCAACTGGGACAACCAGAGTTGAGACCGCTTCCACGTTCGCTCTCGGGGACTACCCTTGTTTTAAAATTACTTTGACCGGAGGTAACATATCGCCGCTTTTCAACAAAAACATCTTAAGTGCAGATTATTTTAAGCTGCAGTTACGCGTTTTTTTTTGTTGAAAAGCAGCGATATTATGCTATTTTGTACTTGATAGTAAATACGAGAAAAGAACAACTGAGGCAATTTAGACAACACACATGGATCCAGATTGGCTTTTAAATATAATCCACATTTTCTTTACTTACTTCTTTATAATCTGCATAGTTCCAGGTCAAACATCATTTGGACACAAGTTGATCCGTATACACGGTGGTCTTATATGACATTTTTATGCCGAATCCGTAACGGATTTTTAGGATATCTTACACCTTTCATTGGCCCTCGCATTCGGTGCAAGTACTGGTGTCTGCACATGTACTAGGAAGCACACTATTAAAGCTTTTCGATCGATCAAAAATAAATATATTAAAAAAAAAAGAAAAAGAAAAAAGAAATCTAAAGGCGATTAATTTCACTTACAAGTCCAAAGTATAAACTACACATTACTTTTCCAAATGTCTACTTTGAAAAAAAGACGCCCATAGCATCCATCGTCCTTTTCTGATGGTCGTTCTAGCGAAAAAAATCCAAGCTTTCGCCGCAAAACAGCATTCATTCATTCATTCATTCATTCATTCATTTATTCATTCATTCATTCATTCATTCGTTTGTTCGTTCGTTCATTCATTCATTCATTCATTCATTCATTCATTCATTCATTCATTCATTCATTCATTCATTCATTCATTCATTCATTCATTCATTCATTCATTCATTCATACATTCATTCATTCATTCTGATTTATTGCAGGAGGCAGCGACTTAACTTACAACAACAATGGAGAGTTTTCAACCTACGACTACGGACCTAAGAAGTATTGTGCGACACAAAGGCATAGCGGCTGGTGGCACCGGGGCTGCACGTGGATAAATCCGAACGGAAAATACGTCACGCCCGGAACTAGTGACGGGTGGTCGGGCGTCGTGCACGTTCCCTGGAAAAACTTTCATAGTATGGCCATCACGAAAATCATGTTCCGGAGAAAATAGTGATGTTGCAATGATATTCGTTAGAGAATTTCATAAATGTGATCTACATGTTTCAAACTAAAAGGGACCTTATGAGAAGTGCACGAAAACTAATTTTGAGAGACGGATCATATTTTACGAAATGTCAACAAGATATAATATTTGGAAAATCAACATGTTGACCCCTAACATCATCATATTATAGCTTTTTCACAAAAGCAAGTCTTAAACACCATATCTTGCTGTGAAAAAATAGGAACTGATGTTCAACATAAAAATGTATTTAATATTTAGATAGTTCAAACATTTCCCACATCTTCTAGGATGCTCCAATTTGAAAGATAGCAGATGGCAAAAGATACGGATATAATTTGTGTACAATAATGCCAAGAAAATATTGAGGCAAAAGAAGAAAATGCTGGGTATCAGCATTTTCTTCTTTTGCCTCAATGTTATCCGAAGCTTTTTCTAGTAGGGACGGGTGACACCGTGGATGCACCTGGATAGATCTAAATCCGAACGGAAAATACGTCACGCCCGGGACTAGTGACGGATGGTCGGGCGTCGTGCACGTTCCTTGGAAAAGCTTTCATAGTATGACCATCCCGAAAATTATGTTCCGGAGAAGATAGTGATGTTGTAATGATATTCGTTCGAGAATTTCATAAATGTGACACAGCAAGCTAAGAGGGACATTTTGGGAAGTGCACGAAACCTAATTTTGAGAGACGGATCATACTTTACGAAATGTCAACTAGATATGATATTTGGAAAATCAGAATATCGACCCCTTACATCATCATAATAATAGGTTTTTTTTCGCAAAAAAAAAAAAAAAAAAAAAAAAAAAAAATAAAATAAAATTAAACACCATATCTTGCTGTGAAAAAATAGGAACTGTAGTTTAACATAAAAATGTATTTAATATTTAGATAATTCAACCATTTCCCACAACTTCTATGATGCTCCAGTTTGAAAGCTACTGCAGATGGCAAATTGGATTTAGGATATAATTTGTGTGCAATAATGCCAAGGAAATATTGAGGCAAAAGAAGAAAATGCTGGGTATCAGCATTTTCTTCTTTTGCCTCAATGTTTCCCCAAGCCTTTTCTAGTAGGGACGGGTGACACCGTGGATGCACGTGGATAGATCTAAATCCGAACGGAAAATACGTCACGCCCGGGACTAGTGACGGCTGGTCGGGCGTCGTGCACGTTCCGTGGAAAAACTTTCATAGTATGGCCATCACGAAAATTATGTTCCGAAGAAAGTAGTGATGTTGCGATGATATTCGTTCGAGGATTTCATAAATGTGACCCAGCCAGCTAAAAGGGGACATTTTGGGAAGTGCATGAAGCCTTATTTTGATAGACGGAAAAAAAAAAGAAAAAAAAGAGAGAGAGAAAAAAAAACAACCAAATCTTAAACACCATATCTTGCTGTGAAAAAACAGGAACTGTAGTTTAACATAAAAATGTATTTAATATTTAGATAATTCAACCATTTCCCACAACTTTTAGGATGCTCCAATTTGAAAGCTGCTGCAGATGGCAAATTAGATTTAGATAAGGATATAATTTGTGTGCAATAATGCCAAGGAAATATTGAGGCAAAAGAAGAAAATGCTGGATATCAGCATTTTCTTCTTTTGCCTCAATGTTATCCCAAGCTTTTTCTAGTAGGGATGGGAAACACCGTGGATGCACGCAGATAGATCTAATTCCGAACGGAAAATACGTCACGCCCGGAACTAGTGACGGGTGGTCGGGCGTCGTGCACGTTCCTTGGAAAAACTTTCATAGTATGGCCATCACGAAAATTATGTTCCGGAGAAACTAGTGGTGAAACTTGGTATGATGTTCGTTCGAGAATTTCATAAATGTGACCCGTGACCTAACAAACTGGCTAAATATTAGGCTAGTCCAAATTCAAAGCAGTTACATTTCGACAAGAACTGTCCGTGAAAAAAAAAAAAAAAAAAAAAAAAAAAAAAAAAAAAAAAAAAAAAAAAAACAGAAAAAAACTAAAACTAGATTCTACCTAGTATTTAAGATATAACTGTTATATTAATAACCAATTCTGATTTCCTCTGCCTGATTTACCTATCGACCTAGGTTTTCAAATCTTAAAAGGGGGTTCGAACATACAAATAGGGGGATTCGTTTTTCCATTGTACACAATTTTGACTGAGTTTCTGTATGAAAATGAAATAATTAGGCTTCTTAGGTCGTTTGACCCCGAACTCCATCTGAATCCGCTACTGGAGAAAAATCGTAATCAATTGGACTGAAAACTACTGACCTTTTCGTACCACGCTCTGGACAAATAAAGTTTTTAACCTCGTGACATAATCACCATTGTTTACAGATCCATTTGTCTTGCTTACTTTCGTTGGTCAGACATATGTACCGGAAATAGGAAACCGGAAGCAGAAAGCCCAGATTGTATACCTAAACAAACTGCACTTATTAGGATTTGCCTGACAAAGAATAAAATTACAACGAAATGAACAAACCACACAAATGAAGACTGTTCCAAATTAAACGCAAACAAAACATTCGCTACCTTAGGCTTTCCACAAAAGACAGCAATTTAGACTGTTCCAACTTGAAAACAACTGCAGACGACACACTCTTTCATTATGTCTCATCTTAATATTTTACGAAGTCAAATAAAAAAAGTTTGTGAAAGCGTCAAATAGAATTTGATTAACCAGTGAATAAATCAAAGGTTTCCGGGTCATATATCATAGAAATCGGTCAATGGTGGATACAGGAACATTGCCTTTGAGAGCCCAATTCACGGTTCTATCGCTCTTATACACAAAACACCATGGTATCTTCAAACGTTCAAACGCAGGCACTTTTCCGTGTCCAAAATGTAGGAAACGTGCTGCTGCACATATGACAGGACAATCCTTGAAGAAGCCTTGGTGTTTGGTGCAATAAGACAAAAAACCGACAATGCGTATTATGCGAAACTGCTTTCCTCAAGATGGAGATCGATTACTTAGAGCAAGACAGTTGTAAGTGTGTGTGCAGTTACTACTGTTTTGTGTCATTTTATTCAGATGAAGTTGATAAAAATTGCTGCAGTTCACTTATAAGTGCGATGACCTATACATTTTCTTTTTGAATTATTACAAGGACACGTTGCTTAATAAAACGAGGGGTTTTTATCAAATTCTATTATGTAGAACTCGAAATATTTCAAAAATATGCAAATTTTGACATAAAACACTTCAGCTTCTTTGATCTAACTGAACACGTGAGCATGTTATTTTATACATTACGCGTTTATGATAGCACATATTTTGGGTTTTCTGTTCTTATTAAATGTAAGACGTTATTGTAAATCCGTTTTCGGGACTAAACGATGATTATACAACATTTTTAGCATTTTAGTGACCTTGGGCAGGTGCAAGAAATTCTTCATTTTTTTGTGTTGTAGGGGTATGTGATACGAATGCCTATATAATTAAAAAAGATCGATGACCATCCATTTTTATTTTATTATTCAATTGGTAATAAAATATTATTTCAACATACTAAATATAAATAAATTCTATTATTGGGGAAAAATAGGAGACCGGGGCATTCCGCCTTAAAAACACTGAAAAATGGAGAGAAATGTTGGTTATCATTATTTTCTTCTTTTCTTTCAATGTTTACACAACCCCTTTTTATATTGGACCTCGACTTGTACTGCTTGGAAAATGGTTTCACTATAACTAATCATGTAACTGTATCTCAGTTCAAATGACAACCAGGCGTACAACAAGATGCATACAAAACAAAGTTTGAAGGCTTCATATTTGGAAAGCTAGAAATTTTATATCCATTTTGGACCAATATAATTATGGAGAAAATGATCATAAGAACGCAGTTTAGCATTCAATTGTCCCTTATTCAACAGTTATTTTAATGGATGTCGGTCTATGAAGAAGACATCTGAACATAATAGAAAACGATATCAAATAAATGGATAGATCGTTCTAGTAAAAAGTAAACTGATAGTAAAGTTAGTTTTTTCTTGCTCCCATTATGTAGATAATTCAATTTAGCTCCAAAATATAAGATAATTCTTTTCGTTTCGCGTGTCATACAAACCCTGTGTTGGGCCCCGACGATACAAAGCAACAATACATTACGGTATTCTCCTTCCATTGATCAGCCATTGATCTGAAAAGGTGCTAAAGAGATGTACACAATTTTTACGACAAAATAGACCTTTTCCCAAACAGCGAATTTTTTATATCAGTCCAATTTGAAAGGAGGCCGAGCCCGGATAGCTCAGTCGGTTACGTCGGAGTCTGTCAATCCAGGGGTCTCGAGTTCAAACCCCGGCTCGGCCAGTATCCATTCTGACATTTGACAAAAGTCACTTGTCTCTCACCAATGCGTGTGAATCATCTATGTGAGAGAGCAGCTGCAGGCTCGGTTTTGATATTGTGGATGTACTGGTGCGAGAAATACCAGGAACCTACGGTTAGGTGCTCCAGCCGCCGCGATATGACCATAGAAGTTGAAAACGGCGTAAACCCCCAATAAAACCAAAACCAAATTGAAAGGAGTTGCAGACGACAAAAGTATAAGTTAATACCCAAAGTAGAAAAATGATATTTTATAATACAGTTTTGAAATATTGAGGAAAGGGAGAAATTGCCGATCATCAGCATATTCTGTGTTTCTCTCATATTGTTTGCAACACTATTTCTACTAGATACATAAACGAAGTCTTGTTTAGAAAAGGGTTAACAAAATGGAAAATGTTTATCCTTTCTCTCAATGCTTTCCAAACCCCTTTGCCAAGTTCAACGAACATGTCTTGTTCGAAAAAGGCTTACTTTCAAATACATGAAACTTCAAAATAATTGCAACCGGAAATATGGCATCGACAACTTTTAAAGAAAAGTTTAGGGTATTGAACTTTTTCTTATTGTGATACAAACTCGTTCTCAGCGTTTTCGCTATTTTATTCAAATAAAGGAATTTCAATTGCCCAAAATCTTTGGTTTCGGCAACACTTATCGAGAAAGTTTGGCAAACACTGAGGCAAAAGAAGTAAATGTAAAATTCTAGCAAGACTTGCTCTCTCCGAAACGATGCCCTTTTTGTCAAGTAGAATAAAGATTACTTTTGTAATATCGAAAGAAAGGAAAAAGGACTGTAAAAGGGGTTGCTGTAAAAGGGTAAACAGATTAAACCTCTTCTCGCTTTAAGATTTAGGGGTCCCAAAAGGGGGCTCAAACTTAAAAATGTAAAATGACGTATCTTGAATTTTGGAGCTAAAATGAATTATCTTATTTTCTGGAGCCAAAATGACTTATCTTACCTCATTTGTCGGCTATCATCGATATTGGAAAACTAAAGAATGATTTATATAAACGTTCTTTTTTATACGGTCTGTTTACACCCACCTCCAAAAAACACATTTGTAGAATATTTCTAGTAAAAAAAAGAGTTTCATAACAGGTCCGTAGGAATCAATTTCATATTAGGGGGCTATGGCCCTTGTCCGGGTCAGTGTCTACGAATACCAACTGAGAATGAAATGCAGAGCCAGAGGTGAAATTTGAAAAGTGCCAGTAATTCCTAAACTGTGTAACGTTTCCATTCCAAATACAAACATAAGCATTTGTATGGTTTAGAATTTTGAATAAATGTATAGCCTACTTGTGGAAATATTTGACAAACATGTTCAAAATTACCTCCCTTGCATCTGAATATAGAGTAAAATAATATTTGTTAATCAATTTTTTCTTGAGGCATAATCTTGAAATACGGCACGGTGAATCAACTTATGTGAAGTGTATTTTCAATTGTGTGTCATTTGATGCATTTCGTATGGCTAGAAAGTGGTGTTTTCATTCTCAATTCGTAAACCTTTATATTGGTGGAGGGGGCTAAATTTACAGTGTAAAATACGGAAATTCGGCATTTTTGGCCAATTTCGGGAGGG
Organism: Fragum sueziense; assembly: GCA_963680895.1. NCBI lineage: Eukaryota > Metazoa > Mollusca > Bivalvia > Cardiida > Cardiidae > Fragum > Fragum sueziense. The sequence continues at coordinate 48,566,994 of OY804597.1, forward strand.
GGGATGTTAGCCTCTCTTCAACCACCCCACTGTTTCTTTGGTCAAGAGAAGACAATGTTTGAAAGACTTAAGTTTGTATGATTTAACCATTGAAAGGATAATGAGAAAATGAACAATTTCATTTTTTTTCTCTTAATGCTTTCCAAAGCTTTTTTTTTATTTTGACTATTGATGTCTAAACAAGAACTTGCTCTGTGGAAAGAAGTACACCTGAAAGAATAAACAGTCATTACACTTTAATTTCTTACATTAATTATCAACGAAAAACTTTCCTAAATACGTTTTCTAACTGCTCCAATTTTGAAACTGATGCAGACAATGAAATGAATGTTAGAAAAGTTGAATAAGTGAACAATATAGGTGGGAAATAGGGAACGATTTTTCCAGTTAAATGTGACATAATTTCGGACAAACACTAGACTTTGGTAAGTGTTGATATAAAATCTCGTAACGACGGCTTGTTTCAAGCCGTCTTTATGAGATTTTATAACAACACCGACGGTTTATCAAAACATAACGGTAATCCCAGTCTATTTTTAGCACAAAATTATTTGCCTTTGAGAAAACGGTGGTTATAAGCAGCACGTTCTTGTTAAAGTGACATTTTAGATTTTTTGCTCATAAATTTCTCTTTTATTTTTATCTAAAAGAGCATATTTTCTTATGAAAGTTCTGGAAAGTTCAAGCCAAAATATTGCGCCGTTTACGAGAAATATATATTTTTGTGTTAAAATTAAACAAATTGTTGTCCACAACAGTTCAGATGTATATAGAATTGTTCTTTCTGTCTTAACTTTAAAGGCGTGTCTTTCGCTTATCAGCAACAACTTAAAAAAACTGATAGCATTTATACCCATTAGAATAACCAATGTTGGCATCAAGACATACTTTAAAAAATTGAAATGGGGATGAAATGTCCATTTAATGTTGTTGTTGTCTTCATCCTGAATGTTTCCCTAAGCTTTTGACCTCCCACTTACGACAGGTCTTACAGCACCACCAGAATTTGGAATAAAGACAAAACAACGCAGATGGCAATGTAGGAAAAGGAGAAAATAAAGGCATTTCCCCTTTTGTCTGCGATGTTTTCAAATTATGTCCTGTCAGGGTTGTCAAAATAATGATTTAAACACGTTACATCGTATATATTATAAGAAGAATTTGTTAGTTGTCACCGTTGTTCCATTCATTTTTACGATGTTTCAAATACTCATCACGGTTGGACATAATTAGAATTAAAACTAAATAGTGTGTAACAGAAAGGGATAAATTGTTCGTTGTCAACAATGACTTTTTCTCTTTTATCTTCGACGTTTTCAAATTTATTTTTCCGGAAGGGATATCACAATAAGGAATTAATCATGATATCGGTGTCACGGTGGTTAACCACGTGATACTTGACCAATTTGAATTCCACTTGAAGCAGAGAAATTGGGAAATGCCGGGAATAAGCTGGATGTAGAGGAATTTTGAAAAATCAAAATCAACTGATAAAAAGTTATTGAAGATAAACCAAAAAGCTGATTCTTTTTGAAAATCCAACACGCCCATCTAATGCGTGAGGTCTGTAAACCTTCTCTGCTTCAAACCGAATTCAAATCAATCCCGTATTAACAAAATTATTGAAGATTTTTTGAAATTGCTGGGTCACGTGATTACAATTTCTGAATCTAAAAACCTATATTCCTGGTCAGAATCTTAATAACAGGAGTTTATACTTTTGCGTATATCTATTTCCCCACAAAAATATAATAGGACTATAAATGAAAAAAATCGGATTTTGACATCCCTTTTAGAAAAGGCCTGGGGATTCGTTGAAGCAAAAGAAGAAATTCTCCTTTCGCCTCAATATTTTCTGGGTTTAATCATACACAAATCCCATATTAATTTATATATTTTTTGTCGTCTGCAGCATCATCCGAATTGGACCACACTTAAATTGTGCTGTTTGGGAAAGGGTAATTTACAGTTTATGTTATTACAGTTTGAAAGAAGTTATACCTTACAATAAATTCCCTGGCAGAGCAGCCCATGCTAATCGAATAGGATGCTCTGCCAGGTCAATTCTCGTCTGCTATACATTCGATAAATTAAATGATATCATAAAACTAAAAATGTTTATGTTATAGCGCGGAAAATATGGTCAAATAAATGATATCAAAACTAGCTAATATAAAGGCATAATTATGTAATATAGCGTAGAAAATGTTTGAAAGAAAAGCTGATTATCAGCAATTTATCCCTTTTCTAACCATGTTTTTATAAGCAATGTGTGCTAGGTACACCAAACCAAGGTATTGCTTGGTAATGGGTTAAAACCAATCGACGTGATCCCTGATGATCATAATTATGGAAGTCAAAGATCTGAAATCAATGTCGAGGTCAAATTCTGTATATCGAGGTTTTTCTTAAAAAAACTTCGTAACTGCAACTTAAAACTAGCTGCATTTACGAGGTTTTTATCGAAAAGCATCGAGACGGAACGTCATTTTTGGCGGTTTGTCTGACAGATGTTGTACATTTCACGTGCATTTCGCGTCAACCCTAGCGGGTTGTCATGTTAATTTCATACTCGATTCTGATTTGTCAATTTGAATCATAACAACTTATGTCGGCCATTCCATTTATTTTAACAGGTAAATTGAATTCGAAATTTGATAAAAAATTAAATCTAGACTTTGTTTGATAGCTTGATATTATCCAAAGTTTTCAAAAAAACAATGTTGTATGATATTTATATGAAAGGAACACGAGATTTTATCATATTTGACTAAATTACATCATAAACACATACCTTTTATACCCAAAAATTCACCAACTTGGACTCGCCTGAGCAAATCGCACGAGGTGCCAAACGAACTTTTTTCTTTTCGCGAGGACCACGACTGGCACGAGGACAAAAAAGGCGAAAATGGCGAATGAAAAGTCAAAATGACGGAGAAATGAGGAAAGAAGAAGGAATTCGAAGGAAATAGTGTGTTCATTTCAATTTAGGACATTTAAGTGACATTTATAAGAGACACTGGAAGATTATAGACTTTGAAATAATGTCAACTTTTAGGACAATTCCGTGAATCGCGACAAAAGTGTTTTTGCATTTAGGATTTCCACAAAAGTGGAAATGTTAGGAATATTTTCGCGTATAGAGGTTTGGTGTAGCTAGTATCTTTCTTCTGTCTGTCCAGTTTTCAGTCTTTGTCTTTTTTTCAGGGTCCAGTTTTGTCCTATTCGCCCCCCCCGCCCCCGCCGACGACGACGACAAGTCCGACCCCGTTCAATAGTCATTCCTTTTCGATACAAGAGTTTTTAGACTGGTCCAAACTGACAGTAAAGCTTCTTCACCTTTCTTTCAAAATCACGTAACTGCAGCTTATAAAGCTGCAGTTACGAGATTTTTAAAGAAAAGCGGCAAGTTTCAAAGGATCAAATTCCTGAAAAAGGAAACATACGCATGTCATAGCGTGGAAAACAATGAGGAAAAAGAAGACAGTCGGGAAATTGTCGTTTCATTATACGTGTGCATATCAGCAATGTTTTCCTGCTTTCAACCATTCCTCGGCCACCATTTTTACCCCTTTCCCATCCCCTTTCCCCCGGCCACTTATAGTTTTTGTATTTATTTTGTTAATTACGACAGTTTGCCAAATTGGCAAAGAGAGCCGGGGATAGAACCAAAGCACCATGTTGTCGGAAACAGAAGAATGGAACTTTTAACCCTGAACCACTGACAAACAGCGGAGACAAAAAACATGGTTTCGAACTTGAATGCGGAATACCCTTATGGTATTTGGTATTGATAATAACGTGGATCTGGATCAGTCTGTGCTAATGCACAGATTGATCAAGATCCATGTTGTTATGAAATGGCTACTCCATTGCATGTAGCATCTTTTTAGAGAGCAGTATAGATCCAGATCAGACTGTACTAAAGTACGAGCAGATCCGGTTGTATTACAGTTCCAAATGCTAAGGGCCATTTTCTACATTCCGTCTCATTTATTCGTACTCACTTCCATTTATTAGTACTCGAACTTCAACGAAACAACAAAGCCGGGATAATCGAACTAGAAGGTATCAGTCTTATCCCCCTTTCTGTCTTTTCTATCAGTAGTTAAGTTTAAAAATGTGTTTGTGAATCGACAAAGGACAACTAGATTCTCAGCCGATTAGGATTGGACCATTTAGAAGTCGTGTAAGTCACAATGCATGTAACAAACAACTCTGGCAAAGCTCTGATCCTCGGTTATGCAATCAGCAATTTATTACCTTTTTTATTGATAATTAATTTTGTAATTGTAGAGATTTGGTTTATCTATTCACTTTCTTTTGTATGTAGCCGTCTTTTTAGGGGGTTCGTTTGTTTGTTTTAAACCTAGAGCGATCATAAGTTGCCCCCATTTTCAGCACATCAATGCAGAGATCCATTTAAGAGATGGCGGTTTTCTACATCCGGGTGGCAGATTGGAGACTTCAGCAAAAACATTGTCAAGGATACTCTAACGGTAATCCCTACCCCGCCCTATTTTGACTCCTTAGACCCTCTACCCTTTTATAATGCTCTCTGAAATTTATTTCGGAGGAGCATCCTGATTGTGTCGCTTACAATGTCCGTATGTCTGTTCGTATGAAAGTTTATATAAACTTTTCTCATATGCATCTATTCCAATTGAGTCGATTTCATGTCCTAGATTGGTATTCACCAACCAATCTAGCATTTAGTTTTATACTAAAATTTACACAAGGAGCAATCTGTCGTCTCGTCCAATTAGATTGCTTGTTGTGTAATTTACAATTATGAAACATGATATCTATTTTTTGTCGAATACAGAGACAAATATCTTATCACCTTGACTATTTTTTATTCTTAAAAAGATAATATAGTTTGGCTATAATGAAGCCTATTTAAAATCCTCAATACTGAAGGATCGGAGCTTTGTCGGATATTTCTCTCTTCTTTGCAAGGAGAGGCAATTTGTTAGGGGCAAAGACATGGACGTTGTTTTACCCTTTTTTGCTAATTACAAATTGTCTTTTCTTGATAATTCATCAACTTACCCTTCCTGTTATTGGGGATTCTATGGCTCGGTTCAAAACCGTTGTAAGTATACATAAGTCTCTGTGCACTTACAATTGTTTTGCACTGAGCTATTGAATTGCTCCATTTTGCGCATAGCTCACGATAAATGACTTGGCAGAGAATTTCTAGGGATACCCTGCCAGGTCATTTATCGTGAGCTATATTTCCTCTGATTATAATGCTTTCCTAATGAATACGAAATGTTTCGATCCATGTCAAGCTGCGCGTTTCGTGCAGCTTGAACTGCGTCGAAATTTTCGTATTTCTCATTCATTTATCATAAAACGCATGTTTGCACTTGATAGATATTTTCTGAGCTGCATCTATACAAGTTTAACTAAATTGCATTTCATAATGAGGCAGAATCTGGAAAGGGTCCTTGAGGCATTCGAGACCAGCATGGATACAGATCGGCCTGCGTATACACGCACTCTAATCAAGATCTATGTTGTTCTCTGGTAGATTGCTAGTGACCTGTGCAACTGTTAGGCAACGCTTTGGATTATGATCAGATTTATATGAGACCAACATGGACCCAGATCAGACTGCGTATACACGCAGTCTAATCAAGATACATGCTGTTCTCTGATAGATTGCTCATGATCTTTTTGCTATGATCAGATTTAGATTTCGGGAATTTGTGAAAGACTGGTAACTCCATATTAAGTTAAAATAGCCTTGCACCAATCCCCGAATTTAATTTGATTCTCTTTTGTCTCTTTGATTTACGAGATACTTGCAATTATACAGCAAATTGCAGCAGATTGGAAAGTGTTTTCACAAAAGCTTAATCTGTTCCTCGGCATATATTTTTAAGGTAGTGAACCCTAATGAGATCCATGCGACGTCGGAATTTATTTTTGCGACATCGTTGACATTCATTACGTATCCAAATCTATTCAGAGTCTTTCGGATGAGACTTCTAAGCTATTCGGTCGACGTCGTAAACATTCGGCGGTGGAAAGTTCCACCGCCAAATGTTTACGGCGTCGACCGAAAAATCCCGATGTCGCGTGAATCGCACATTATCTGATCCAGTGGCATAAAAAAATAAAAACTTGGATTGACCACCGAAGCACTCGCACATTGGGTTGAGGCGAGAACAGAATTATTAGAGTCTACGATATGATCGCATTGAGTCGGATGGCAATTGTCAAGATTGGTTTACGCTCTGCACATGGCGTAGCTCGATTCTTGACCGTTATCATCTGAAGAACGATTCTGCTTTGTTTGTACCGTTGTCTGTCTGTCTGTCCGTCTTTTTGAACAATCTTTCGGATGAGACTTTAAACTGAGGTCCCGTCTTCATATGACTATCTGTTGAGTGGGAGGTAAAACTCCATTCAATCCAATCATGTAAAAATATCGTGCATAAATAATAACAGGAAGGGTCTTAACATAATCTCTCATACTAAGTACTGACACAGTTATATATCCCATCATCAGACTTACTAACTTAAACATATGGAGAAAAGGAGTACATTTGTGATTCAACGGAAATATTCTAGATTTTAAGATTGATTTTAAGGGAGTTCACCCATCGTTAGATACCAAACATTTCGTGCATCTTCTTATGTCATTCATGACGAGGGAAATTGACGGTCGTATACCCTCGTCAATTTCTGTGCGTCTTTGGCAATGCCAATTGACGATGGTTACATCCTCGTCAATTTCCGTTGCTACGGATGATGCCCGATATTTCACTTGTACGAAGTGTTTGGTATCTAATGATTGATGGAATAACTTAACAGGGTCTATCGTTACTCAAATTTTGATCATGGTTAGTTTGACGGTTTACTACATTGAAGAGTGAATTCGTAGTTATTGTGAACCTTTCCCAAACGACAATTGGTGATCCAATTTGAAAGCTGCTGCAGACGACAAAAATGTTGATAAGAAAGACATGATTTGTGTAAAATATGACACAGAAAATATTGAGACAAAAGGAGAAACTGCTGGTTATCAGCAGTTTCTTCTTTTGTTTAAATGTTTTCCCAAGTCTTTCCTATTAGGGGCGTCAAAACAAGGTCTTGTTTGGGAAAGGGTTAAACCATTTTGTCGTGCCCAGTGTCTTTCTTCTTTCCACTCTCGTGTTTCTAGTCTTCTCGCCTTTCTCTTATTTTGCCTGTCTTTGATTCTGTCTGTGCGTATAGGCATCGATAATTGACATGGCAGAGCATCTCTAGCTATTAGCTAGAGATGCTCTGCCAGGTCATTTACCGTAAGCTATAACAGCCTAGCCTGTTTCTCTTTCTCTGTTTTTGCGTTCGTCTGTTGTCTTCATTGTTTGGTCTTTCTTTTTCCTATCTTTTCTATCGATTCAACGTGTCTTTCCTTCGCCTGTGACGTTTTATCTTTGAAGTGAAAATCTAAAGCTCTACCGCTACCATCGCGCTTCGACCTATGCGGGTTTGATTTTAGCAGTATTTTTTGCAAGTTTTTTAGCTCGACTTTTCGAAGAAAATGAGAGCTTATACTGTCACCCGGGCGTTGGCGTCGGCGTCGGCGTTGGCGTTGGCGTCGGCGTTGGTGTCGGCGTTGGCGTCGGCGTTGCAACAAAGATTAAAGTTTTTTCAAACATCAATAACTTCCATGCTATCAAAGGGATTCAACCCAAACTTAGAATACTTATTCACCATCAAACCCTCTACCTTGCTACCAGGGCCCATGACCCTGGCTCCACTATATTTGGAGTTATGCCCCTTTATACTAAGCAACTTAGAATGTCGAGCGCGCTGTCTTCGGACAGCTCTTGTTTATGGGAAGGTAAAATATCGGCGCGTTTCTTCAAGAACCTCGTAACTACAATTTGCTGAAAACTATAGTTACAAACTTTCGGACAAGAAGAATCGTTATCACCCGCGAATTTTCGGCCATTGTGAGATCTTTGTCGCGAATTTTGAAGTATTTCGTCGACTTACAACAAAACAACAACAACAAAACAACAACAAAACAACAACAACAACAAAACAACAACAGCAACAACAACAACAACATTATTTGTAGATTCGCTTTTCTCGCGAAGTTTCGGCGATTTCTTATCACAAGCTTGATGTCATTTCTCTCGAATTTCAGGATATCGTGTATTTTCCGATCAATCGGCGAATAACTTCTTTCCTCAAAACTAATAACTGCGATCAGTTGATGATTATTTATGGCTAAACAGTCGCAGTTATTAGTTTTCTTTATTTTCTTTTTGAGACCAGCTTTCAAAGATAGTCTTTGGATAATCAGCGCTCTTTTCTGGTAAGTTAAACTTAAGATATTATTTTATATTTTCAACGAAAACCTCGTAACTGCAGCTTATCCTAAGCTGCAGTTACGAGGCTTTTGATGAAAAGAAGCTAATATATTGATATTCCTTCAAATGATGAAGGTACTTGCGCTTTGCAGACTTTTTCAGATGTATCCTTGCATCCATTCGTCGCTCCTCGGTCCATTCCGTGATTCTCTGAGAGCATCCGAGGTGTACCGAATGTCTCCCGTCGTGACGATGAAAGTAGTTCCGGTCGAAGCAGATAACGGACTGGCAGATTCTGGGAAACTTATCTCTACTTGTAAGTATCTATCAAAATCGTAAGTTTACTGTGTCTATCTATTTCTTTCTTTCTGTCGATCTTTCTTTCATTTGTATCCAGTACAAGAAGAACTTTGAGCTTCATAATTGTTAGTTTCTATGGAATCTTCATGATGATTGACAGATCGTCGGTGTTACTGCAAAATCTCGTAACTATCGCTTGATTAAAGCTGTAGCTACGAGGTTTTGCGCTAATAACGATGTGATATTTGCAGATCGGTTTACTTAGAAAACGGCTTAACTTAAGCTCGAATAAGTTTGAATTACTTCGTTTTCTAAACAGACTGAAATTTGAATTTACTAAAGAACTGCAAGAGTTGAAGCTCGATGTTTTATGAATATTTAGCAAGATGGGGGTCTGGGCTGATCGCGTCTGCCTAGAGAATCGAACCTGGTCAAATATGTGCAATCTCACCCGGATCTGCACTTTTCCAGCCTACGGTGAATAAGATCATAGACTAATCGCATTCGTCTGGGGCTGAATAGTGCTGACCCGGGTTATTTTGGACATATATTTAAAATTGAGTGGGAATCTGGAATATTGGGTCCTTATGTGTTATTACATATCAGTTTGTAAATTTTGTTTCTGATCTTAATCTATGCTTCTGTATTGCAGGAATACGGATAATTGATGAATTAGAAGAGAACAACATGGATCTTGATTAGACTGCGCTTACGCGCAGGCTAATCAAGAGCCATACTGGTCTCAACCGTCAAAAGTCCTCTATACATGGCTACAAGTCATTAATAAACTATAAGAGAACAACATGGATCTTGATCAGACTGTGCGTGTGCACAGGCTGGTCAGGATACATGTTTGTCTCAAAAGTCGAAATTCATAAGTCCTCTTTACGGGACTATATAATTATTATTGAAAATCAAAAGAGAACAAAACTCTTGAGACCAACATAGATCTTGTGAAGCCGTTGCGTGCGCGCAGTCTGATCATGACCCATGTTGGTCTCAAAAGTCTTAAGTCGGAAGTCCTCTTTACTGGACCATAAATTATTGATAAATTATAAGAGAACACACCTTTTGAGACCAACATAGATCTTGTGAAGCCGTTGCGTGCGCGCAGTCTGATCAGGATCCATGTTTGTCTCGAATGTTGGTCTCCAAAACCATAAGCCCCCTTTCGAGATCCCCGCTCAATCATTTAGTTAGGGGTTAGGTTACGCTAGGTTTGGTACTTTACGCAGGTGTAATTGGCCGGGACTACTTTCTTGTGAGATGTTCATACATACTGGAAGCAAACGGGAATATATTTATGCTATACTGACTCGAAATTTAGGAAATTAGACTTTTGAAGTCAAATGAAATGCTTTAACTGCACTCATTTGGCATTTTATCATGAGAAAGATAACCCGTCTTCCACCAGAAAAGTCAGGCTTCCTTTTCGAACGCCTTTCAAATGATTTGGCATAAATTGCAGACATATTTTGGATGGAAATAATAAAAAAAACCCGATTTTTTAGGACAAACAATTTTTCCTTTTAAGCAAAAGTATTTTGAATAGTAGAAAAAGCATGATAATATATTCCTGTGGCTGGCAAAAATAATGACCTAGTCACACCTCCTCGTGGTGCCGGCTGGTAACTATGGTGACGGAAATGACGTCATTGTCGTGACGTCACCATAGGCTAACGTGACAGGTCGATATCAATAATGTGAACATTAACGCTTTCAAGGGACATCCTGGGAATTTATTCAGACAAAATTATGAGAACCGACTCTGGACAATGGAATTCGCCATTTTTGTCGCAACTTTAAAAGTGTTTTTTTTTCTTATCACAACATCACATAAGACTGATAGCATTTTGATGCATCAGAATGTACATCAGAGCAAAGTAAATATTAAAGGAAAAGGAGCAATATTGGTTATGAGGCTTATCTTTTAATCCTGCATGTACAATGTCTTGGAAAAATGTAGCATAGGGACTTATTGAGACAATAAAAAGGGCGTTGAGCCTTTTTTTTATTTTCCCACACGGTGGCGCTTTTTGATGCCCCCTCAAGATAAACGCTTAGAACATTGTGGGAAATTAAGGAATTGCTTGTAACAAGCAATTTTCTTCATTTTCTACAATGTCTTCTGACCCAAAATGGAAAGGATTTTTAAAATTATATCTTGAAATTGTGGTCTGCAACACCTTTCAAACTTTCAAAGGACCTCTACGGATAAGGCGAGAAATCTCCCTAAAAGGCTCAAATGGAAAAGTCATTTTTTAAAACATGCAAATTGATTATTATTTCGAACTGTATTGTTAGATATGTATCTAAATCATATGAAAACTGATTTTGTACGATCAAAACGATTCGACAGGTACAGATAACTCTTGGTTTCTGTACCTACCCCCAAAATTACATTTTCTTACCCCACCGTTATTCATTAAACCAGATTTAAGTTTTCTTTAGTTTTATAAGCAAAACATTTTCTGTAAATGTAAGGACAATTGGTGTTGAAATCATAAACCATTTTTCGATTTGTCCTTAATGCGCATGCGCATCATTGAAACGAGTTTAAAGGCGAAATCTTCCCACCAAAATTATGGCATATGGTATATGAGTACTATTTTTAGTATAAAAGTACGTTCCCCCCCCGTGACCCAGCAAATCCTTTTTACCAAGGAAGCCTATGATCAAGTTACACAACATATGTCAATGGGAAGCTGGGTCAAGGGGGGGGGGGAACGATGTTAGCCAGCCTTGGGAAGGTAGGTATGCCTCGGTTTTTGGCGGGAAAGTGCGCGTTTGAAGTTGTTTCAATGGTGCGCATGCGCAATACGGACAAAACTAAAGCTGCCATATGATGTCAACACCATTTATCCCTGTATCTGTAGAAAATAAATTGCAAATAAAAATATAAGAATCTTCATTTTACCTCTTTGAATACCGGTAGTGTAAGAAAACGAAACTATACTTAATCACAAAAGAAACGATACATAGATATGAATGAGAGTAAATTTTTTGTAAACATTACATTTTAATTTATTCTCACGTAACCTTAAATTCAAATGTCTTGGGGGAAATTTGATCAACAAAAAGTCAACTTTAACCACCAGATAGGGACTACAAACCATTAAGATACAAGAAGGGGTCACCATACAAAGTCACACAGAAGTCAATAGCGCGTATGACCACCATTTGCATCCCTGACAGCAATGCAGCTAGTCTTCTCCGAACTGTTTGCGCACTAATCCGGTTGTTATTTCGACCAGGCGTTACAGCAGCAGTTGATGGAGCCGACCTGAAGCGGTTACGTAAGTGTAACGTCCTTATGTGACGGTCCTGAGCACCTGTAGTCACGCGTGGCCTTCCTGCACGGGGTCGATCATCAACTGATCCGCGTGTTCTGTATCGTCCTGCTAGACGCGTTATCGTAATGCGCGACACTCCAAACTGAGAGACGACGTCAACGTGACGTCGACCAGATTCCAACATTCCAATTGCTCAAAGTCGCTGATTTTGATTTAATCTCGGCATTCCGTTTCACAACTGTTCAACAACGTTTAATGTTTTTCTATCGTTTGGGTACAAGCCCTGTATAACACACCGACTGTTTTACCTGTACATTTACCCGGGGGTGTGGGTATAGTGGAACTCATGCAAATCATTAAAATTGACGTACCTGAAGAACGGGTCATTGGAAACGGTTCAAATTCTGACATTACTTTGCTAGACGACTTGTACAACAATGTATATTTCGAACAAATGCGTACGCTTGCAATTTTTGAAATGTTATGATTTCAGGTTATGTATCGTTTCTTTTGGGACTAAGTATATTTAGGTTAGTTATCTGCACCTATAGAACTTTTAAAATGACATAAAAATCGGTGTTTATTTCCTTTATTTGTCTACCTAACCATAAAGCTTAATTTTGTTTCTCAATTTGTTAGTTTTGAGAATTGACCCATCGAGCTGAGCATTTTAGGGAGAATTCTCGCCTTATCCGTAGAGGTCCTTAGAACAGTCCAAAATTTAGCCGTTTGGCGATAGGTTAATGTTACTTTTCCTTTTAGGGACACCAAGTCAGTTTTTGTGTAATTTCTTTGTCCCCGTATTGAAAGATCGGGGGCATATTGCTTTACTTATGTCCGTCTGTCATTTCGTCTGTTAGTCCGTCCGTCCATCTGTCAGTCTGTCCGAAAACTTAACATTGCCATTTTCTCAAAAAGTATTCGATATATACAAAGTTCAAATTTGGTATGTACTCTTCTTTCTATGATATCTGTCTGTTCCATGCAATATGACCTTCCTCAAGGTCATTCATAACCCTTATCAACCCTTAACACGAAAACTTAACATGAAAACAGAACATTGCTATTTCTGGGGCATTACTGTTTCACAAACACATTTTGTTAATAGAAGATTGAGTCAGTAATGGGACCAAACACAGTGGATAATCACGTGATACGACAATTCCAGAAAATATGCCATAATTGTCTTAATACGAGACCAATTTGAATTCGGTTTGAAGCAGAGAAGGTCGACATACAGGTTGATTGTATTGAAATAAGCTGATGAAAAAGTAATCGAAGATCAACCAAAATTTTGGTTGATCTTCAATAACTTTTTTATCGGGTGATTTTTTTTAAAATCAACTACGCACAGCTTTTTCCTGTTATTTTCCCACCTTCTCTGCTTCAAGCCGAATTCAAATTGGTCAAGTATTAACAAAAATATTGAAGATTTTCTGACATTCTGAGACACATTATTAACTGGATTACGACCCGATTAAACAAAACTCCGCACATCATCACGTACAGAATATTCTGCACAGGCGATCATCATTTTTAGCTCGACTTTTCGAAGAAAATGAGAGCTTATACTGTCACCCGGGCGTCGGCGTTGGCGTTGGCGGCGGCGTTGCAACCAAGGTTAAAGCTTTTTCAAACATCAATAACTTCTATACTATCAAAGGGATTCAACCTAAACTTGGAATACTTATTCACCATCACACCCTCTACCTTACTATCAGGGCCCATGACCCTGGGACCACTCTATTTGGAGTAATGTCCCCTTTATACTAAGCAACTTAGAAAGTCGAGCGCGCTGTCTACGGACAGCTCTTGTACGTATAACGGCAGTGACAAGGAATTTGAAATAAATGTGTGACCGAAAGAATTAGAAATGTGAATATGTGATTAGGCCTTAATATGGAAAATCATAAGAAATAAGGGTAAATAATATTGGATTTTAACACTTCTTCTTATCTCCGATAATTTCAAAATCATTCTCTTCTGGGCTTCAATACCAGGGTTGGTTTAGCGAATAGTCAGGGTGGATAATCACGTGACCGGGAAGGATACACTGTATTAGAAAATGGCGGCTTGAACTCCCGCCTGGGATCAGTTTTCAGGTAATTTTTCTCGTTTTACCAAGTTTCTGATAAAGAGACATAGCCTATCATATGCGCATTTTCATTATTCGAGCTCCGTCACCAACAACTACACACAAAAACATGCATTTTTGTCAAACATCGTGGCAGTTTGCGTCCACTCGCAACCGGCCACATGTTTTTGGGTGGATACAACGGACGAGTTCAAGCCTATTTTGGACTAAATTACCTTTAAATACCATATACTTCAACAAATTCCGTATGAAATCGTAGGCTTTTGTCAAACACACTCATTGGCTAAGTAAGAACTACATGGAATGATGCCCTTTTCCAAAAATCAAGGTTTTGGCTGATGGATACCTCGCATCATTAATCTTGTTTGGGATACATCGTACTCTGGCATAATATACGTTTCATATGGAATGCGCAATTGAGCTCTAGACAGTAAATACAGCGAAAACAACTTTGTATTGTATGTCAATAATAAATAATTGAATTATCTCACTGCAATGACGTAAATCGAGCACACAAATATATTTATATTTCTGTCAATCCAGCATAGTCTTATGTTGAAATCACTTTCAAATAAAGTTCAATTTAATTTTATAGCGGAGTACCCACCCATTTTATTCTTCTGAGACTTGAATTTTCCGTTGGAAGAAAATAAAATAAAAACAATTCTTGTTGATACTTTTCAACCAAATTTGTGACATGAAATATATGTTTTTGTGGAATTTACAATTAAATAGATATGTTGGTATTTAGAAATTTATGCAAGAAAATGTGCTTTCCCAGTTTTTGTCTTGCTCCAAAGAAGGAAGAGAGTAGATTCGTAGCCACAAACCAATACCCGTCATCAAGTTTGTGGCTACGATATCGCAGCTACTGTCATTTCTCCTACAAATCAGTTTTGGTCACTCTATATTTCGATTTTAGGGCGAAAGATAAATCAATATTACACTGTTTAAACTAAAATAAAGTTAAATTATCTCAATTGTATTTGAAAACGAAACCACTCGTTCATCGTAATTCCAACCAAGTAGACCAAGTAGATCGATAAACCATATCCTGAGGTGGGTGGTGTAAGATTTAAATATTTCGATTGACAGCTACAAGAAAAACTCGCAAATGGAGGCCGTCATCGCTGGTATGAGATGTAAAAGTTATCAAGGTGTATGGGATTTTATCAGTGAATAGATAAATTAACTATCGCTTTCATGGAAAAAACATTAGCTTTCAAAATTTGATATTTCATTTGTCAACTACAAACGGTTAAAACAAGGTATTTGGCACACAAGTGTCTCACTAGGTTAACCCACCCTTCTAGCTTTCTTGGCATGAAATAAGATTCCAATATCAAGAATTCATTACTTGAATCATTAAAATTTATGTGCGAATGGCCATTAGTGAAAAGAATCTAAGCTTGTGTTAAAATACAAAATTGATCTGAATTTTTTAATCAGATATTTGGCTGCATTTTTATTTGTGTAGTGTCCGTAACACTTTACAGTGCAATAAAAAGTCCTAAGATTATGCTAACATGAAACAGATTATTTCATTTAGGCTACCATATTGAAAGCTGTAATATTCAGACTATTGAAGCTTTGTTGTAAATGGATCCTTAGAAAAATCACCATTGTAACAATTTGTTACGGACACTAAATATTCAAGCTTTGGTCTATTAATGTCCAATTTTCTGAAACACAACTCTATAAAAATATGTGTACAATAGACTACCAAAATTTACCGTAGGAACTGTTTTATCAAATGAAAATAAAGTTGTTTGGAAAGAATCAAATGTAATTCATCACATGTACCTTGAATTCTATAATCATTTTGTTGAGACATTATAACGCCAAAAAATGGCCATTTTTGGGATGTGAATAGTGAAATAATTCAAAAAACGAAGCTACGTATCGCCCCAAAATTTGGTAGTCAATGAAAATAACTATAATTACAAATCTTGAATCAAAAAGGTTGATTGCAAATGCTATAGTTTTTTGCTAAAGTGCATATAACATAATAAATTTTGAAAGTGGACAAATACCGTGTTTTAGCCGAAAGTTCATACATGTACAGGTTTTGATAATCTTGGTTATTAATTCATAGTAATGTGAAAACGTCGGTGTAAATGCAAAACCTCGTATGTCGATTCTTGCAATTTTCAAAGTACAAACTTGAATGCCCAAATTAAGACTATTCACGCAGGTTTTGGGATGTTTTCATTTATCATTATTTAAGACATATTATTCGTGAACAATATGTCCGAATTTCAAGTAAAACCCTTCAGTTTCGGAAAAATTATTAAATTCTTTTTCATCCCCTCTAAAATTTTCCAAAAACGAGATACGAGGTTTTGCATTTACACCGACGATAAGTAGTTTTAAAGCCTTATGGGGTAGTGCCATGTACATCATGTTATTTCCAAATCAAACCCTTTGTTGTTGATACCCAGTAGAAACTGAATCAAATTGATTGGAAATTTCAATTGTGTACCAACAGCATAGGTTTTTAAAGGGTTTATATTATTTATTCTAATCTAAGCCTTTGCATTTCAGTACTTCTCCCACATGACCGGAACCCCGACTGACAGAGACAACTAATCTAAACGGATCAAACATGTCAATGCCTAGATAGATCCTACAACAACAGTAAACAATGGTAAATGACAAGTTTTGCACTATTTTTCAAACCTTCGCTCGGCTCTAATGATCTGGTTCCACAAACATGCTAGAATTCCATGGTCAATCTCTTTTCTAGCTGAGTCGGGATATTTTAGTTAGTGGGTAACTGCGGATACCATCAATTCAACGAAAGTAGGTTCAAACCCTGGCTCTGCCAATATCCTTGCTTACATTTGACAAAATTTATATCTTCATCACCAAATGGGATGAACATGTGGTTGTTCAGATTGTATTTTCATTGTGTTAATTGTTGGTACAGGTTCAAGAAATACTAGAAACACATAATTAGGTGAACAAGTCATACTATATAACTGGAAAAAATGTTAAACGCAGCCGCTGTGCTAAAGTTTCATTGAATCACTGACTATTTTTGGTCCAATAGAATTATAAATTTTATATTTGCCGAACAGCGTTTGATTCAAATTGTATGCCGTGTTTGTAATAAAGAAAGAATTGCAGAGAACACACTGTTAGGTGCTGCAAATTCTGAAATAAAATGACCATTTCCCAAACAAGACACAGTTTTGGAAGTCCCTACTATTTAGGCTCGGTAAAACATTGCGACAAAAGAAGAAAATTCTAATAGCCAGCATTTTCTCCCATTTCCTCGATACTGTTTGGCAAGACCATTGAGATTTTTTTCTTTTGGCATGAAAGGTTGTCAGCTGGCTAGGATTGGTTGTTTTAGTATAATTGTATTGAGTGTAAAAATTAAACCAGGGAACACATTGTAGGATGACAAGCTAATGCAGCCCTAAATCCAAAGCAGTCTTGAAAGCAGACTTTATCTACAAAAACAAACTTGATTTGTTGTATCTGTATTTCCAGGGAATGACTGGATTGGACCATTAACAAAACAGCTGAATACAAAATCATGGTGTTTACTGGTGTTTTCATCTGTGGAACATAGGTTGAAGGAACTTATTTTTAGACGTGAGGCAAAGAGAGAGGGAAAAAAGATGACAATGCTGATGTAGGCTACTGCTGCTGAGGAAGGCTGGTTAGGACACAAAGACGTTGATTGCTATAGATCGAGCATCAATGATTGGCAAACTTAACCCTTTCCAAAACAAGATCTTGTTTTGATGTCTGTAATAGAAGAGGTTTGGGAAAACTTTGAGGTAATAGAAGAAAATGCTGATAATCTGCATTTTCTCCTGTTGCCTCATTATTTTCTGTTGTTTTGTTCACATATCCTGTCTTAATTTACACAAATTTTGTCATCTGAAGCCCCTTTCTAATTGAAAAACCCTGAAACTTTGCTGTTTGGGAAAGGGTTTATGGAATAAGTGTTTTGAATTTGAAGATGGCTATGTTTGAAAATAAAGTAGTTTTAATCTGACTATCTGACTCTTTCTATATGAAACGTTATTTATACCCCTTTATGCATGGCGGTTGGCGCAATTATTAAATCAGACTTGCATCTATAACTTGGTGGAAAAAAAGATGAAACTGTTAATACACCCTTTTCCAAATCGTTGCTTTCAAATGCTTTTTTTCTTCAATACCCAAATGGTCAATGGTTCCTTCTTTTCCCACTGCGGTATTTCTGATGATATTTTAGACTCTATTTGACATATTTCTATGGAAATTCTGTAGTAAAATTTAACCAATTGCCACACAATGACTCTTTTTAACCCCCTACTAAAAGATAATGGCTTTAAAAACATCGTGGAAATGAAGAAAATGCCAGTGACAAGCAAATAAAGCATTTACCACAATGTTTTCTACCCAGAACGACCAAAATTATGTCAAATTTCATTCATTCATTAATATTGTTGCCTGCAATATCTTTGGATTTGGATCAGTCCAACTTTTGCCGTTTGATAATGGCTTAACTCTTTCCCACACAAAACCTTTTTTTGACTCCCCAATAGAAAAGGCTTGGGAAAACATTGAGACAAAAGAAGAAAATGCTGATATTCAGCACATTCAGCATTTTCTCCTTTTTCCTCAATATTTTCCAGGCTACATTGCATACAAATTCTATATTTATCAACATCCATTTTGTGGACTGCATCAGCATTTGAAATAAGACCATCCCAAACGTTTGCTGTTTGGTAAAGGGTTAAGTCACCAAAGAAATTATCCTGTGACTGGAGCTGCTATTTTTATATTCAAGTCGCCACGCTGTCGTTCCGGCTGTCTGTCCATACTTCCATCCGTCAGTCATTTACCCCTTTCACCTTTTTATTTTCTACCATATCAAATGAAGATTTCATGTTATACTCCAGGTTTGCATTATTGTCAACAACCAATTTCAACTTTGACCAGTCTAGCTGAAAGGATTAATCCATGACCACATCATGATACTTTGAAATTGATGACCCACAAGATAAAGGATTATGAATATAAGTTATGATAGCATTGTGAAAAAATGAAGAAATTGCCTGTGACAAGCAAGCAATATTTTCATCTTCCACAATGATATTTCCAATCAAGAATTTTTTTAAAGATCAAAACATAAAATGTTATTCACTTGAAATTGTCGTCTGCAACATCTTTGAGTTTGGACCAAACTAAAATTTTGTTGTTTTACAAAGAGTAAAATAATATCACATTGTACAAATGGCAATACTTTATTCTATATAAAAATACCAAGTAGTATCAGATTCACAACTATTGAACAACTTTAAAAGCTGTAGGTCTGGTCATGGCAAGACTTGGAACCATTATTCATGAAAACAACTTAAAGCTTGACTGTGGTCTTCATCATCATGTATGACGGAATTTTGTTATGTTGACACAAGCCCAAGGTGTAGATCTATAGTCTAGTCCATTTGACGCATTTTGACGCCCCAAAACAGAAAAGCTTCGGAAAATATTGTGGAAAATGCTGAAATTTCCTCATTCCCACCAATGGTTTCTACACAGGGAGACCACAAATATAAAATTACGTTCACTTAAAATTGTCATCTGTATTAACATGATTGATTTTGGAAGAGTCAAAATTATTGTAATATGTTACATTGTATTATGGGTTGTAGGGGTTCCGGGGCATCTAGTGTTCTGTTTCCACAAATTGTCTTGGAATGGGTACACTTTCAAAAATAATTTTGTTGAAGCCTAGGCTTCCACGCCTCCGCCTATATACACATCAGTATGAAACATCACTAAATCAATACCATCCATGTTTACAGAGTTCAAACACGCATAAAAATGTTCAGAATGACAGATGTGACCGAATTATTTTGACACTTCTTTTCTGCCATTTTATCATGTTGATGAAGTCTTCAGTCATGCATTCATATTGATATATTCTGGCATGTGGCCCTCCATGAATTCAGACATGTCCGCTCTTTCTAGGAATTCACCTGGACCAAGAATACTGATCTGCCTGCTATGTTAAAGTGTCTTGTTAGAGAAGATTAACACCACCTGAAAAATACATACCAGATTTATTCAAACAAACAGCATTGTAAGGATGATAATATGAAACTAGGCAAAGCCTAAATACGGACGAAGCAAACAGAAATCTCTATCCCTTTTCTCAAAAACAAGGCAGGAACCATTTCCAGAAAACGAGATCTAGATCTAGGCCTATCTAATCTAGTCACATTCCGAATGGGTTGAAGTCTAAAAGATGTGCATGTGGAGCACAAATGCCTATATTTGAAATCTAGGTCTATAATTTCTGAAAATGTGAACTTGACATGTGCCCTTGTCTGAGGACATTGACCCACAGTCTAAGGAAAGGCATTTTGACACAGAATTGGCATTGAATGTTGGATTAAACCCTTTCCCAAACAAGACCTGGTTTTGACGTCCCTCGTAGAAAAGGCTTGAGAAACAATGAAACAAAAGAAGAAACTGCTGATAACCAGCAGTTTCTCCTTTTGTCTCAATATTTTCTGTGACATATTTTACACAAATTCTATCTTTAATAACATCCATTTTGTCATTTGTGGCAATTTTTTAAGTGGATCACCGTAAAATTTTGTTGTTTGGGAAAGGGTTAAGTACATTGTAATGGACATTATTATGGCTTAAATTTGATAATTTGATAAAGCGATGCCTTAGAATTAGCTGCGATATCGTAGACTTTATCTACAGCCAAATTGGTCGGCATGACAAGTTCAAATGTCTGAAATTTACACCATCTTTAGAGCTTGAAAAGTCCTTTCCAAAAAAGTATGCATCATAAGAGGTCGTAAGTACCACCTACGACCTTATTTTTCTAAAACGCCGTTTAAAAGTAGCTTTCAGCTTTGACTGGTCCAAAATGAATGTTTTGCGCTTTTTCAAATAAGGACCATCATCGTCCATGTAGATTATCCAAACAAGACCTGGCTTTACGTTCCAAATTGAAAGAGCGTAGAAAAAAGTGAAACAAAACAAGAACATGTTGATTACTAGCACTTCATCATTTTGCCCAATGTTTTGTGCAATAATTGACACAAATTAACTCTTTATCAACACCAGGCCCCGGTTTCTCGAAAAACCTTAAGTATATTCTCATGAGAACATGCTCATCTTCAAAGGAATGCTCTCCAACGTTGAAGGGTATTCGATTGAAGTTCACGTGGATTTCGTGCGATTTGAGCACGGTGCTCAAATTTGAGCATGAGAACCTACTTAAGTTTTTTCGAGAAACCGGGGCCAATTGTGTAGTTCAGTCGAAATCTGGTCCAACTTTAGGTCGTTTAACTTTTGGAAAGGGTTGAACATTGGGTTAGCTGTACATAAAGGTATATAGTGCTAAAGCCTCTCTTACAACCTGTTGTGCGTCTTTTTAAATCATACGTTTTAAAACTCTACAAAATCGCACGATTCATAAAGACACACTGCGGGTTGTAAGAACGCCTCAAATAGTGTCCGGTCAATTCTTTGCTGCGTGCAGTCTGCGTCGTGGTTGCGTCCACCAAAATCATATGCTGCACGTGCGTGCATCGCACGACTAAACGTACGTTTAAGACGCAGACCGCACGCAGGAGCACGTGCGACCAGTTGTAAGAGAGGCTTAACATGCGATGAGACGGTAGTTAAACATCCTGCTGATTTCAACATTTTCTCTCTCCATACCCATGATTTTCGAAGGTTCACACTAAATTGCAGCAACTATACGCAACAAGAGCCGTTAGAGACGGACAATGCTCCCCGATTAAGGCATTGTCACAATTAATGTAGATTAAGCTAACAAACGTTAAGCCCACTTTTTCCACGACATATTTTTTATACGCAAATTTCAAGTAGTTTATTGTCAAGGGCATCTGATTTGCTACTCAAATATGAAATTTCATCAAATTTTGACCATTAGACTATGAGAAATTAGAGAAAAAGTGTATTTGACCTTAAGTTTCCTTTTCCCATGACGAGGCCTCAAATCCAAAAACTGGGAACAGTACATCGGCATTATGTCATAGGGAGTTCACATGGTAAGTTTCATTTGATTTGGCCCAAGGGTTATAGAGAAATCGCTTTGGACGGATGGATGGAATGACGGACGGACAGACGAAGCGGCGACTATACATGTATGCTCTCCCTTCGGGAATCATAAAAATGATATAGAAGAAATTAAAGGCTTTCGGGGAGTGAAGAGACATGGAGAAGTACATCTGCACTATCATTTCGCTCTTCACCTCGATGGTTTTCAGCATAACCTTCCCCGGACAGTACATGTAATTTAACAAACCCAAAAAATATTTACTGTTCCAATTTGACAGCTGTTTCAGACGACAAAATCCAATTTAACGAAAATAGGATTTGTTTATTATATAACAAAGAAATATTGAGGCAAAATGGAATTTTTTATCAGCATTTTCTTCTTTTGTCATAATGTTTTCACATGCTCTTTCTATAAGGGACGTCATTTTAAACCAGTCCGTCTGGAGAAGGGTTAGACAATGTAAATATGTACTTTGGAAGATGCTAAATTTTGGAAGGAAAATTAAATCATGGACTGGAATACGGCTTGGAATAAGAGGACAGATAAGACATTGGATGGTCCTAAAACTCAAATCTTCGCACTACCTGAGTGTTACCAGTAATTTTAACACTTTGACTCAACCCTTTCCCAATTTCCCAAACAAAAATTTTAGTGGTGGTCCAATTTTTATGCTCCCCGAAAAAATTTCGGGGGAGCATATAGTCGCCATGCTGTCCGTCCGTCCGTCCGTGTGTCCGTCCGTCCACAGCCAGATCTCAGCAACCCTTGGACCAAATTCAATGAAACTTCACATGTGAATTCCCTGGGATAATACCTAGGGACTTTTTTCTCCGTTTCTTAATTTGAGACTGCGTCATGGAATAAGGGGCCTTAGTGTAAAAAATAGTTTTTCTCTAATTTCTCTTCATCTAATGGGCAGAATTTAATGAAATTTTGTACTTATGTAATAAACAGGATGTTCTAGACCATATTTTATAAATAATGTGTGTACAAAAAGGCTGTCGTGGGAAAAGGGGGCTTAATGTATGATAGTTTTTATTTTGTGACAAACACTTATTCGGGGAGCATAATCCGTCTGTGACGGCTCTTGTTAAATATGTTGCACGTGTCAAAACTCAAAGGAATGTTCATAAAAACCGGATTCATTTACATTATAGAATAATAAATATTGAGTCAAAAGGAGAAAATTGTGGTTATCAGCAATTTCTTCTTTTGTCTTAATATTTTCCTTAGCAGTTTCTATCAGGGATGTCAAAACCAGGTTTTGTTTGGGAGATAGTTAATGTGTTTACCAAACGCATGTCAACTGAAAGAATAACAAGAACAAATCAAATGAAAAATAAAAAAAAAAATTTAATTTTCATAAACAAAAATGACATTTTAGCTGGTAAAAAAAGATCTTTTTAACCCTTTCCCTAGCGACAAAATTTTGACTTGTTTTCGAATTTAAAATCTGCTGCAGAGGACAAAACTGGTTTACATCCATATGGAATTTGTATGTATTATAGCTTTGAAGATATTGAGGCAAATGGAGAAAAATGCTGATTATCAGCATTTTCTTCTTTTGCCTCAATGATTTCCCAATCCTTTTCTATGAGGGACGCCATCTATTTTGATAACATACAATGTTACATTATGTATTTGGGTTTCTGCACAATATCTCTCTTAACCCATAACCAAATGACAAAATTCTAAGCTTGTCCAAATTGAAAGAAGTTGCTGACGAAATTCAATGTTATGAAACTTTAAACATACATGTTCAACTCTTTGGGTAGAAAACATTGTGGAAAATGAAGTAACAAGCAATTATTTCATTTGCCAAAATGTTTTCTCAGTCATTTTTCTTGAATTTTATACTTGAATATTGTAAACAACACAGTACGGACCCAAAATAATCCACAAATAGCACAAACAAGTCAATAAGTAAAAGTTTAAAAATCTGTTTAAACACCGGTTACTCGCGGTTAGTAATCACCATCTTCATTCATCTGTACACCTCATTGATCAACCTGCAATGATAGAAAAGTAACAAATGAAAGTATACAGCACCCTCCTGCTGCTTTTGGAAACATCATATCATGTTAAAAAGAGAACTATGAAAAACATTTTCCTATCTTCCCGTGTCCTAAGTGGCTTGAAAGTTATGGAAAATGGTATTAACTTTTCCCCAAAAAACAAATTTTAGGACAAAATACTGAGAAAAGGGGAAAAAGTGTAGATAACAATTTTGTCTATTTTTCTCAATGTTCTCACAAACTATTTCTACCAGGGACATCAACGACTTCAGGTCTTGTTTAGCCCATTACCACACAATGACCCCTTTTGAAACCCTGCAAGATAGAGGCTTTGGTAAACATTGAGGAAAATAGAAGACACAAGCCACAAGCAATTTCTTCATTTTCTATATTAATAAATGTTTTCTGCCTAAAGATACAACTTCATTCACTTAATTGTCATCTGCAAAATCTTTGAATTTGGGCCAGTTTAAAAATTTGCTGTTTGGTAAAGTGTTAAGAAAGGTTTAAATTGAAAAGACGCTGTGCAGCGTATATTATTATGATGTTCATATGACACTCATGACTCTTGGTTATGGTACTGAGATTTTAGATTAGATTTATCGGGTTTAACGCTGTTTTCAACTGATATGGTCATATTGTGGTGGATGGAGCACCTAACCACGGATTCCTGATATTTGTCTCACTAATACAACCACAATATTATCTAAACAGAACCTCCAAGTTCTCTCTCCCATAGATGATTCACACCCATAATTGGAGAGGGACAAATGAGTGAAATGACTTTTGTCAAATGACAGAATGGATAAGAGCTGGCGTCTGAACCCAGCACCCCTGGATTGACAGACTCCAAAGTTACCGACTGAGCTATCAGGGCCTGCTGACTCGGCTGTCAAAATTCTAGACAGGCAATTTGTGTGTGAAAGCAGAAACTTTCATTGAAGGAACAAAGAGAACTTGTCCCTTTTAACCCTTTCCCAGACAAGACCTTGTTTTGAAGTTCCTAATACAAAACGCTTAAGAAAACATTGAGGCAACCAGCATTTTCTCCTTTTGCCTAAATATTTTCCATGGTATGATTTACACAAACACATTGTTTATAATCTTCTATTTTGTCACCTAAGGCTGTTTTGGTGAAGTCTACAATTTCAATGATTGGGAAAGGGTTAATTAGAATGACATTTCCTCTGGTTTTGTTATGTAGTAGTTCTGAACATTTCAATTTACAAACTGTTTTTTAACATGATGCAGAAGAAGCCAAATTGTTGCAAAATCCAAATGCCCAATCCTCACCTGGCTTTGAAGTTTCTATCCCAAAAATAATCCACCATTGATGATTGAACAGTGCACCACTCCAGAATTCAAGTTGGGTCATTCATATTGGTTTATTTTCTGCATGTCTGAAAAGATTATGTTATCATATCATTGATTCATAATATTATTTAGATCTTTCCTTTGCAAAGGAGATCTTGTTTTGACAGTCTATGAAGAAAAGGCCTGCCAAAGAGAACATTGAGTCAAAAGAAGAAAAAGCTAAATATCCTGCCTTTTCACATTTCCATACGCGGATCCAAAGGCAGGGGTCTTGCTACCAATTTTTGTTTGGGGCCAGGGGCCATTGAAATTGGGGAAAATAGCGACGTTTTAACCTAAATTGGAAAAACTAAAACAAGTCTGTATTCATACTATCAATCAGTTTCAGTTGCAAATAAGACTGTAGTGGTGTAAAATGCATTTGTACATATTCTTGTTTAAGAATCTACTCTAAAACTGTCTTCAAAATGTTTGTAAATGCAGATGGGGTCTTAACAAGGGGCATTCTGGGTTCTCATTGGAAATTTTCATCAGAGAAGTGGGGAAAAAAAGATACTTTTTGCCATTGGGAATGGGGCCCAATAACGGCCCTAAATTTTGGCAAACGAGACTCCTGAAAGGGGGGTCTGGGGGTCATACCCCTCTGGAATTTGGCGAAAAAGGGGGTTATCAAAAAGATTACTGGTTATGTACCAAAGTAGCTGCGTCATTTGTCCCTGTGTGCCACGACAAGCTGATATTATATCTGGCACTTCGTGGTATTACATGTATCTGCATGCTCAGATCCAGTGGGACCCGGTCCGACCCCCTGACCCCCCCCCCCCCCCCCCCTTGAATCTGGCAAAAAAGCGGTCAAAGATTGGAAGACAACCCCCACCCCGGGAAAAATACTGGATCCACGCTTGATCATGTTGATTTCTCATATGCACTTATTCGATATAAACATCCATTTTATTGTCTACATCCAGCATGTTTCAGATTGGACCTACCAGATTTTTTGCCATTTGGGAATGGGCTTTGAGTCATTATTTTTGTTTGAGAATATGCAAAATTGTGACAAAGCTACTGAATGACAAAAAAAGAATAATTTCTTCTTTTACCGGAAAGTTATATTCTTATGAATTAGATCTACGCCTACAATAGCTACATTTAAAATAAAATCAATTATTGTGTAACAATTTCTTCTTTTCCCAGGTTTTAAAATTCTTATTTTCTTTAACAAAAGTTATGCCTACATCTGAAATGAAATAAATCATTGTGTGGTAATTTAACACCACCAAGATACGGTTTCGACATGCTTTTCAGAAAAAGATCTAAGACTCTAGAAAACATTCAGCGAAAAGAAGAAATTCCCGGTGCTCAGCAATATATTTTTTCCTTAAATATTTTGATGCAATTTACAAATTCTACATCCTGGTGACATTGATTTTCTCATCTCAAACAACGTTCAAATGGGAACAGTCCAGGAGTCTAGATTTACTTTAGCTGTTTGGGAATGGTGAAAAATATTTTTGCTGGATCGATATTTATTTGGGACGAATGTCATATGCTGTCGTAAACCTTTTCTATGTTGTTGAAAAGCATTTAAGACATATAGTAGTCCGCTTCGGTACCGCGTCTTTTACGGTACCGCGGTATTCAAAACAGCGTTCATTTGCGGACGAAGTATCACTTACCAACTGCGTGCATTAGCAAAACTAAAAGCAAAATCATTTACTTTTATCTTCGGTAATTAGTTTTGTTATAATTTCGGCTGCATTTGGATTACATTAGAAAAAGAAGTCATGGAATGTTTTCATGTCCCCATTCATTATTGATTTTTCCGGACGCCATTAAGTACCTTGGTACCCAAGAGGACCATCCTACATTACTGCATAGAATAAGAAGTTCACTTACTCCGAATTGCATCGCCGACTGGAAACAGTGGTTGCCGCTGGCATTTCTGAGTGCAGTCGAAACAAGATGGACGTCATAGGAAATCTTGTAACTACGTCAGTCAGTGCGCGTGACGTAGTTAGACTGGATATCGAACCTCTGAATTCGGGACCGGTAAAAAGCAAACGGAAGTAGATAAAAGTACCACACAGTCTGACTGACCGAGGCGTTCCGAATGCTCCATAAAAAACAAAATAAACAAACAAAGATGGCGTATTTTTCGTTGAACGGTATGTGAGATTTGAATGATTGAATCTGTTGATTTCAATGATTTTGATCTTTTTTGATTTTATGCGTAACATATAGTCGGCCTTCGCCGGGGCCTTCGGCCCCGGACTTCGTCCGTATTAATGATTATAACACTCTACTGCAAAATTCATATATAGCGAAAGAAGAACTGCATCGGGTTTTATTTGACCAATAATGACTCTATGTAATTATGCTTCGTGTATGCGCCAAAACGTCACGTAACGTCAAGGTAACGTCAAATGACGTCATCAATGACGTCACTTGACCGCCAATGCGTTTTCTACGCCGAAAACTAGTTCATACAGAATTTCCACAAAATAACACATTTCGAATGTGGGTTTTGTTATTTTGAGTGTTATAATGGAGATAATAACAAGTTAAGCGGTCTTTATTGCACAATAAAAACCTCTGTGCTCTGGACTACATGTTATGGCAAATACCTCGGCGCTTTGCGCCTCGGTTTTTACCTACACATGTAGTCCGTCGCACATCGGGTTTTATTTGCTCAATAAAGACCGCTAAACTTGTTATTATTTCATAAATATAACCATTTCCCAAACAATTAATAATACATGTACAAGTAAAATGTTGACGCAAAAACCCTTAAACCTCCAGTAAATATCGAAGAAAAGGGAGAAAGAAATTAGCATCATCTTCCTTTTCCTCAATATTTACAAATTTTGTGCATATTTTATACAAATCCCTTCCTTTTAGTTTTAAACACAAATTGGTAGATTACAGCATTTTTCAAACTAGATAATACTTAAACTTTGTCATTTGGGAAAGGATTAAAACCGTTTTCTGGTAGAAAACGTTATTGGCAATGAAAACATGTCTTGTCACAAGCAATTTCTTCATTTTCCACAATGTTTTCCTAAAGCTTTATCTTCCGATGAGTCAAAAAGAGTTAACCTGTGGGAATGAATTAATATTTAATTTGTCTGTTAGAATTCTTCACAATTCAACAAGTTGTTTTTTTAGCTTCTTTCAATTATCGTCCTTGCCATAACCTCTGGATAAAGTGGCGATTGATTATGCATTCATGCAGACTATACCACTTCACCCATAGAGGGAACACAATCAAGCCATGCATACATGTAGCTTACTTTCACAAGATTACAAGATCGAAAATTCTCCATATCTACCTTGTTGGTCATTTTAACAAATTGTCTTTTAAATTTCAATTGGTAGCGTGCAAATTATTAAATTTTCGGTTGATCTAATAATTTTCATTTTGGAATTGGTCAATCCAAAAAATTATCTTCTGCTAAATTTAAGTCCGTATTTCTACAGATTTCAACCTTCATAGACATAGATTATTAAATGAGATTATGTTGTGTGTGTGTGTCTCGATGCAGATGTCCCGTGTTTATGTTGGGGGCACTCTAAGAGTTTAAAATATTCAACTGATATATATAATTGTGTGCTCGATTTACGTCATTACAGTGAGATAATTGACATACAATACAAAGTTGTTTTCGCTGTATTTACTATCTAGAGCTCAATTGTACATTCCATATGAAACGTATATTATGCCAGAGTACGATGCATCCTAAACAAGATGAATGATGCGAGGTATCCATCAGCCAAAACCTTGATTTTTAGAAAAGCGCATCATTCCCTGTAGTTTTTACTTAGCCACTGAGTGTGTTTGACAAAAGCCTACGATTTCATACGGAATTTTTTGAAGTATATGGCATTTTAAGGTAATTTTGTCCAAAATAGGCTCGAACTCGTCCGTTGTATCCACCCAAAAACATGTGGCTGGTTGCGAGTGGACGCAAACTGCCACGATGTTTGACAAAAATGCATGTTTTTGTGAGTAGTTGTTGGTGGCGGAGCTCGAATAATGAAAATGCGCATATGATAGGCTATGTCTCTTTACCAGAAACTTGGTAAAACGAGAAAAAATACCTGAAAACTGATCCCAGGCGGGAGTTCAAGCCGCCATTTTCTAATACAGTGTATCCTTCCCGGTCACGTGATTATCCACCCTGATAGTTAAAGTATAGAAAATATGTTGAAAGCGATGTTAAACCAATACTACACAATGACTACTTTTGACTTCCTATAATACAATTGCTTTGGAAATTATTGAGGAAAATGAAGAAATTGCTTGTGACAAGCAATTTCTTATTTCCCACAATGTTTTCTACACCAAAAGACCAAAAATGTTTAAATTTCATTAATTTGAAATTGTCGTCTGCAACATCTTTGGTTCAACCCAACATTTTGTTGTTTGGTAAAGGTTTAACTATCAGTAGGATAAAATGAGGGACGGACGGACAGATAAACTTTCACATACAATGCACTGATAAAATTTATCGCTCGTTATGCACAATAAGTATGTCGATGTCAAGTGAACAACTGATTTGATTCTTTCCAAAACGGCAAAATGTTAGACTTATCGAAATCTAAAGATTGTGCATGCAGCTTTTGATATGCTATAACAGGCACGTAGGAAGCATTTTCATATTGAGTGGGCTGAAGCCCCTGTGTCCGAAAATTGGCGGGGGGGGGGTGCTAAATCGGATTTTCCCTAAATTTTCAGTGTCGTAAAATATGGACAATTCGATATTTTTGGCAAACTTTTGGGTGGAGGCTTAGCCCCTCCTAGCCCCTGTTCCTACAGGCCTTTATAATTATTAAAACGTGCATGCATCATAGAATAGTAAATACGTTTAAAAGAAGAACACTAAAAAGTATACTTATCAGCGAAATAGTCTGAACTTGGGAAAGGTTTAATAATTGACGAAATTGCTCAAATTTGACATCAGAAGAGTCACCTGACATACCCATGTTTAACTTGTATCAGTTTAACCTATTCCCGTCACAATGGCAGTTTTGACGCCCATTTAGATAAAGGCTTTGGACAACATTGTGGAAAAAAAGAAATTGCTTGCGACAAGCAATTTCCCACATTGCTTTCTACCATATATGACAAGAATGTAAATCTGCATTAACTGGAAATTGTTATATGCGTTATCTTTGAATTTTGACAAGTCTATAAAATTTCTATCTGGGTTAAATATGATTTTGTTTTGTTATCTATCACGCGCTCGACCCTTTCCCAAGCAAGACCAGGGGCCCGTATTACTAACGATCGTACGTTTGATTTTTGCGTAATTACTTGTAACAACAGCCCTGACTGGCTCAGTCGGATTTCTCGTGCAATCAGATGTCTTGTTACAAATTTACACAAAAACTTGATCGTAAGATGTTTAGTAATACGGGGCCCTGGTCCTGGTTTCTCGAAAAACTTAAGTATATACTCATGAAAACATGCTCAACTTCAATGGAATACTCTCCAACATTGAAGGGTATTCGATTGAAATTCACATGTATTTCGTGCGATTTGAGCACGGTGCTTAGATTTGAGTCTGAGAACGTACTTAAGTATTTATGCCCCCGATAGGGAGGCATCATAAATTTGACTTGTCCGTCCGTCTGTCCGTCTGTCCGTCCGTCCGTCTGTCCGTCTGTCTGTCCGTCCGTCATTCCGTCCAAAAACTTTAACATTGGCCATAACTTCCTTATTACTTAACATATTCGCTTCATACTTTACCACAACATTCCTTGGTACATTACCTTTCTGTAGGCACATACTTTGGTGACCTTAACCCCTGGATGACCTTGATCTTGAACATAGATTGGCCATAATTTAAAATCAAAGCGGTGTCGGGGGCATTGTCATCTTACAGTGACAGCTCTTGTTTCGGGCCTGGTATTGACGTCTCAAA
This sequence comes from Fragum sueziense, assembly GCA_963680895.1. Taxonomy (NCBI): domain Eukaryota; kingdom Metazoa; phylum Mollusca; class Bivalvia; order Cardiida; family Cardiidae; genus Fragum; species Fragum sueziense. The sequence goes on from OY804597.1 coordinate 48,598,309, forward strand.
TAGAACGGGTTTGTGAAAATAAGACAAAAAAAATAATAAGATAAACAGTATTTTCTCCATTTGTTTCAATATTTTCTGGGCTATACCAAACACCAATTATATTTGCATAACCCTACACTTTTTGAAGTGGTTCACGCTAAAATTTGGTTGTTTAGAAAAGGGTTAAATGTAGGCTACTTTGCGGGAACTGATCAGAGTCAGGAAATGTCAACCATGTGTAACATTTAGAAAATGGAACGATGGTAAAATAAGAAACATTCTAGATTAGGAAAGGCTGAAAATGTTTCAATTCTTGTCAGCCGGGGCAGTCCGCACATAGAGCTTACTTGAAACATGCCTTTGACCAAACTCCACACAGCGACAATGCCTTACATTACCACTGCATGCATATAAATCACGTGATCATGGTGAATGTGACGTCATATCGTAAAGATGGCGGAAATTTATTTATACTTTTGAAATCATTTTTTAAATCCAATTATATTTTTAATTTGTATTCATATCTGACACATCATATTCCTAAAACATCATTTAAAGCATGTTTACTTTTTATGCCCCCGTATCGAGAGATCGGGGGCATATTGTTTTACTCCCAAGTCTGTCTGTCCGTCCGTCTGTCCGTCCGTCTGTCCGAAAACTTAACCTTGGCCTTTTCTCCAAAAGTATTTGACATACAAAGCTCAAATTTGGTATGCAACTTCCTTTCAATGATATCTATCTGTTCCATGCAATTTGACCTTCCTCAAGGTCATCCCTTAACCCTTATCAACCCTTTACTTTACGAAAACTTAACCTTCTATTCCGAAAACTTAACCTTTGCCTTTTCTCCAAAAGTATTTGACATACAAAGCTCAAATTTGGTATGCAACGTCCTTTCAATGATATCTATCTGTTCCATGCAATTTGATCGTCCTCAAGGTCATCCCTTAACCCTTAATAACCCTTTACTCCACGAAAACTTAACATTTTTGAAGAATGGCCATTTCGGGGGCATTTGTGTTTCACAAACACATCTTGTTCAAATAAAAATCGAAATAAAAAAAATTCAATTACCTGAAATCTTGGTAACTCAAGCTGTGCCGGCAGAGATCTCCCCAATCCCAATTCAAGGGAGATAACTGCGAAGGAGATTGGCCTTTGACAGTTTCCCAAATGGTCCCGTTTGGTGTGACGTACAAGATAAATAAAACTGATTAGATATCTTTATAGAACAGTAAAATTGATAACAATTTAGGGGGCGTATGTCCGCCATATTTGAAGGATGAAAATTATTGAAATGCGGTGGTTTCATTTGGATTTTTTTTCAATGAAAATCGTCATGAAGTAGTTATTGATATAAGTGATGGCTTCCTACGATTCAACGAGGTCTTTCATCGATCCGAGGGACAATAATTTCGATCCGCCGGACATTAACTCTGACGAAGTATCTGGATCTATAAGAATTACTTTAGATAAAACAACTTTACTGTGTGATCCTTGTTTGGAAGATGGACAAAATCTCCCAGCAGAAGGATATTGTTTGGATTGTTCTCATTATTTGTGCATTAATTGTTATAAATGTCATCGTACACCTAAACCAAGCAGGCATCATCAATTACTGGACAAGCAGCGGATGCCAAAAACAAAACCGACACCTGTTTACAAGGATGAGTGTACGGATAAATGTGAAGAACACGGTAATGAGATCATTAGATTTTACTGTGAAGAATGTAAACAATTTGGTTGTTACGTTTGTGTGACCCTGAAGCATTCTTCTTGCAACCAACGCAAACAAGTAGGTTTCATTCCTACATTGACTATAGATTTCCTTCAAAGTAAGGAGTACACATCATTCAAAGATTCTCTTAATTCACTAGCTAGTAAGACAGTCACTGTTTTAAGTGAAGTAAGCAGCAAAATTGAGACCGTAAATTCACAAGCAGACCACGCCCTTACAGAGGTACGTAAGCTGAGGAAAGAGATTGATTCATATTTCGACGAGCTAGAGAAAGGACTCATCGCCAAAGTCGAAAAGGCACGTACTGAAAGTAAGACGGAACTCGAAAAACTATCCAAACAATGTGAAGCCTTGTCAAGAGATATTGGAGAACTACAGCTTGATGTTACTGACAAGGAAAACAAGGACCAGAAATGCAGACTCTTTGTTGACATTAAACAAGCCTTGGGTAGACTCAAGGAATATGATGACAAAATCCGTGAATTAGAATCGGAAAATAGAGTAGGAGATTTAGAAATTATTCCGTCGGATCTTTTGTCGCGTTTGGTCCAGGATAAAACACTTCAATTAGGAGTTTTTGTCAGACTAGATACACCAATTACAATACACGTCTCAAAAGAGAGTCGCTACGATATAAGAGGGGTTTCTGTTTTACCGAACAACATGGTTGCATTGACTGATTATCAAAGCCACACGATAAAGGTTGTTGACACTGAAAGTAACTCAACAGTAACCTCGGCATATCTGGGGTTTGTATGGGGAATAACCAAAGTATCCGATAGTGAGGTCGCCATGTTGCAGGTAGGACACATAGCCATTTATTCTGTCACAAATCAGGAAATCAAGTTAAAGAAAACAATTCCTACGAAAGGGATAGACAACTTTACATTGCTCTATACCAACGACGAATTCATAGTAGTCACAGATACATGTCCTCCAACACTCCGTATAGTAGATATGAATGGAAAAGTTATAACACGGTTTCCTAAAGAAGTAGACGGGAAAGTTCTCCTTCAGAAACCTAGGTTCATGGCTGTGAATCCAGATCATACCAGAATATACGTGTCCGACAGGGGTATGAATACCGTGACCTGTTTGACATTTGATGGGGAAGTTATAGCACGATACAAGCCTGAGAGTGGATGGGAACCACGTGGTGTGGCTGTGTCACGTGATGGTACAGTCTATGTAGCTGACTACGGGAATAACACCATTCGTATTCTGAGCTGTGATTTACAGGAAATATGCGTGATTAAGGGTAACAAGTATGGTATAAGGAGTCCACACGCACTAGCATATTGTGATAGAGATCACAAACTGTATGTCGGTTTGTTGAACAATAATGAAGTTGTAGTCTTAAATTTATAAAATCAGATAAATGTTATGTATTCTAATCCTTCCCCCAAATAATACCTACTTTTGACGTCCCTAGTAAAAAATAATCTGAAATCATTGAAAGAAAAGAAGAAATTGCTATGATCAGCAATTCCTCCTTTTCTATCAATGTTTTCTATGTTATGAATACATATTTCGTCGGTGTAAATGCAAAACCTCGTATGTCGATTCTTGCGATTTTCGAAGTACAAACTTGTGTGCCCAGTTACAGACAATTCTTGCAGGATTTTAGATATTTTACTTATCAGTAATGATGAAAAATCATTTGTAAACAATATGTCCAAATTTCAAGTAAAACATTTCAGTTTGGTAAAAGTTATTACACTTTATTCCCCCCCCCCTTTGAAATTTTCCAAAAACGAGATACGAGGTTTTGCATTAACAATGACGATTTACTACTTCATACATCAATTATTTTGTCGTCTGTAACTCTCTTCAACTTGGAGCAGTCTACCAATCTGTGGTCGAAATTTCGGACCTGGCTCGACCAATATCCTACCTGAAATGACATTTAAGGTAGAATACCCGTAATGTGGCCAGTTTAAGATTCATAAAACATCGGTTTTTTTTCGAGCGGCGTCGTTACGTATCTGTCCGCGGCTAATACCCTTTCTGACAAAATTGTCACCCACCAATGGGTTTGAAATCGTTAACCTAAGTGGGCGAGCAGCTGGAGGCTCGGTTAGGGTGTTGTGGTAGTACTGGTTTATGGAATAACAGGAATCCATGGGTAGGTGCTCCAGCCGCCGCGATATGACCCTGGTAGTTGAAAACGGCGTAAAACCCCAATAAACCCAAACTCGTTACGTATCTGAACCTATTCGGGCGCGGTCGTGAACATTCGGCGGTGGAAAGTTCCACCGCCGAATGTTTTTGACGTCGCCCGAATAATTCCCACGTTGCGTGAATCTCATTAAGGGCGGTCTACCTTAACAAGACTCGTTTGTCTCTTGCCAGTCGATGAATTGTTTACGAATCGTCTATGCTAACAGAAAAAAGTAATATTTGAAATGCATAAGGTAAATGATTCAAATTTTACAGTTTGGCAAATATACATTTACCGGTAACCTTTAATTTTCAATAATCGTCAATATATTACCCCACTCGGTATCACAGTAACAAGCCCGAGAAGTGGGCACGAATAAAATTCAAGTTTACAAGCCAATTTCGAGTGTGAACACGATTGGTATAGCCTTATTCGATACATGCTTACTAGCAAAGATGTAACTAAACTATCACAAACGACTCATTTAATGTTCTTCTTGAGAAGTTGGCCAACTCCGGAGTCAACTAGCCGTGTGATGATATTGAATAACGCATGAATCCACGTGACGTTCTCAAACATGGTTATAGACGCGAACTCGGCCATCAGAGTGTCCAGATGTAAACGCGACGCGTATTATGACGTACTAAATGGGTCAAAAGTCTATATAGAGCCATCTTCGCATGCCAAGGGTAACATTTACGACGTAACGTCGTTTCTGTATTCACCCTTGGCGTATCTAGTCCGATTTTCTTGGTGTCCTTGAACACGTTTTCATTGGTTCCAGCGAGGTCTTGCTGGAACCAATCAGATTGTCGACTAAAACATTTGTTAATGAGTGACCAATTCATGACAACGGGCGGGAAAAAGCATTGAATTTGCAACTCAAAAAATCGAAGATGGAAATTTTTTCCTAAGAATTTCACTGCAATAGACAGGAATTTCCTATCTTTAATCGACGAAATATTATACTTTCGACAACTCGACTAAAGAAGCAGCTAACTTTTACCTAATCCGCATGACGTATAACGAGAAAGACAACGTATGTTAATTATGACGTCATCAATAATGGACGAAATAACGAAAACAGCCAGCAGGACGACCGCTAGGCGGCGCTTCGCGATTTCAAGAAAACAGGACTAAATCCGCCAAGGGTGAATAATATCAACCTTGGCTAGCGAAGATGATATAGAGCGTGCACGCATAAAATATACGTGTCGACGCATATATTTTCAGCTGCTCGCGTAAATTTAATGAGTCGACTCGTAAATATGGGCGTCGACGAATAAAATTTACGCGAGCAGTTGAAAAATATGCGTCGACGCGTACATTTTACGCGAGTATGAGTAAAAATGTTAAACCGAGGCTGGCTAATGGAAGAGGCGGTTAGAAACCTTTCCCTTTATACCATAAAATTGATAGATGAAACGAAGGATCTGATTGGTTAAAAGGTAAAATACGCGTCGACGCGTATATTTACGCGAGCAGTTGAAAATTTACGCGTCAACGCGTAAATTTTCAAATGCTCGCGTAAATTTTATGCTTCGACGCGTAAATATACGCATCGACGCATAAGATTTACGCGTCGACGCGTTTATTTTATGCGTACACGCTCTAAATAGACTTTTGACCCATTTGGTACGCCATACCAATAAGAAACACATTGTTTCAACTGACTTTACGAAACTGTAGATGATTTTGGCGACGACGTCGTAGCAAGACTGGGCGTATCGCAAGACGTCTTAGACGGATGTTGCGATGCATTAATTAATCTCTAACTATCCTGCTGCTAATGTAACCTAACTCAGAAATCAGCCCAGCTTTAACTTAAATTTGACCATTAACAATCGGTTCCACGAGGCGTTTGGTCCGATTATGGCTGACTCTATTTTTTAGCCCTTTCCCAAACAAGACCTGGTTTTGACGTCCCTAATAGAAAGGCTTGGGAAAACATTGAAACAAAAGAAGAAACTGTAGAGATAACCGGCAGTTTCTCCTTTTGTCTCAATATTTACTGCCATATTTTACACTGTTTTTTAAATACGTACTATCTTTAATAGAATCTATTTTGTCATTTGAGGCAGTTTTTGAAGTGGAATGCCCAAAATTTTGTCGTTTGGGAAAGGGTTAAACTTCGACCCTAAGCAGAAATTCGACGTACGCGATGTCAACATAAAGAGTTTCAAAAAAAAAAAAACCCTTGGTTTCAACGTAGATTACCGAGGTGAGGACAGGTCAGAAAACATTGACAGAAATTGAGAGAATCTAGAACCTAAGCGCTTTCTCATTCCTAATCAATGTTTTCCACACGATTTTACGCATATTTTCTGATGAAGGTGGCATTTGTTGTCTGTATCAATGATCCAGTCTAGTAAATTCCACGTTCTTAACCCATTACCAGACGACAGAATTTTGGACTTTTCCAAATTGAAAGATGTTGAAGAAATTGCTTGTCACGAGCAATTTCGTCATTTTCCACAATGTTTCACAAATTCATTATCTTGCAGGGAGTCAAAAAGAGTCATTGGTAATGGGTTAACACATTGCCACACATATACTCTTTTACTCGTCACAAGATAATGGCTTTGGAAAACATTATGGAAAATTAAGAAATTGCTTGTAACAAGCAATTTTTTCATTTCCAATAATGTTTTCTACCCCAAAAGTTTAAATTACATTCGCTTGATATTTTCGCCTGCAACATCTTAAAATTGTCTAAAATGTTGCCGTTTGGGAATGGGTAAAGAGTTTCTTCTTACGCATGCGGTCTTGGGTTCAATCCCAAAGCTCGGCAAACATCAGTAGTGACATTTGTCTCCCACCGATGGATGGATAACCTTAAACCTATGTGGGCGAGCAGCTGGATGCTGGGAAAGGATGTTGTAGTTGCTGTAAATAAATAATTATCGATCACTGCCAATGGAATAGTGTTGCATAGTATGTATTCCCAATCTTCTAACCATTGTCACACAATTTTTTGAGAGTCACCATGACCTACTTAGGCTTTTGAAAACATCTTGGAAGTGATGAAATCCCTTTTTACAAGCAATTAATTAATTTCCCTCAACGTTTCTTACCCAGAAAGCCCCAAAACCGTAAAATTGCATTCACTCGAAATTATTATCAACTCAAACTAGTATAAAAATTGTCTGGAAATGGGTTTAATCGTCTCATTCACATATCTTCAAGATCTGAGATATATGATGGAAATTAATTAAGTGTTACGATTCCAAACACGGAAATTAATTGTAATTAAGGATCTTAACCGTTTCCAAAAAGCACAATTCCGGACTGTTCGATGTTCGAAGCTGGCAAATCAATTTTTGTCAAGCGTTGAATAATGTGTATGTATTGGCATAGTAAGCATTCATAGAAAAGGAAAAAAATGCTGAAAGTCGGCAAAGCCATTATTTTCTTTTGCAACAGAAATCTGGTCAAAAGTAGTTCTTGTTAGGAGAAGAGGCAATTTGTTATAAGGAAAGTAAATGTCAATGAGTCAAAATCCCTTCTGAACGGAATTTCAAGTAGATCTCCCCAATAAATTTTAGTTTACATCCTCGTTTAGTCTATTACAAGATGACAAAACTAGACAAAATTCCATTAGACCCAATTCAAAGATGTTGCCCTACCTGAGCGAGCAGCTGGAGGCTCGGTAAGGTTGTGTAAGTACTTGTATGAGAATCGACATGAATCCATGGTTAGGTGCTCCAACCGCCGCGATATGACCATAGCAGTTAAACGAGCCGTTAAACTTCATTCAATCAATTCAAAATTATGTCGGGGAATCACATGACACAAGATTTCCGATTATGTTCATTTGTTCTGTTGATATACGACACACTTTGGAAAAAAAAAAACTCAATTTTCCGACAATCTTCGACTCGAAAATGTACATACCTCTCTCATCGAGACAAATAGAGATACTATTGTAGAAGACTGTTCAAAATGGTTTGTTTTATGCAGAAAATAACTGTGGGTTCAAAATAACGCCAGAAAATATGTAAAAAAGGGCTCTTGACAGTCTTGTCTGAAGCAGAATATTGCTGTTTTCAATAAAAACGTCGTAACTGCAGCTTAAAACAAGCTTCAGTTACGAGGGTTTCTTTTGAAAAAGTACTAATGCATAGGCGTAGGAAGGTTTAACAATATGGGGGGGGGCAAATGTTTAAGTGAGTGTAATCCGACCGAGCGTATCGCTTTTAGGGGCTGTTTAGGGGCATTTTCCCCAAGCAAATTTTGAATTCTAAGAAGCCATTTCCTGCAATCTGGGCACTTTCAGACAGCATTTATACCTAGACCTTTCTTGAAGGAAAATAATTTTTTATGGGTAAATTAGGGGGGGGGGGACAAAGGATATGCTACCCCTTCTAAATTATTGAGGGCCTGGCCCCCGTGCCCCCTCTTCCTACGCCAGTGCTATGGGTTAAGGAGGACACCAGAAAATATGTTAAAGAGGGCTCGTGACTGAAGCAGCATGGAAACGCGCCCGGTTGCCCTGATTATAACTTCCCAACCTTTGTTCAGTTGGCAAATCACCGTATGAGTGTCGCATATACGTGTTACATTACTTTTATCATATATAGTAATTTCTTGTATGGAGAGGCCATCAACATAAAATGCAAAGTTAAAATAGTTGCGGGAATGCACGCAGATCTGAGCGCTGAAAATGTAGAGCCCGTCCGTCGGCGCTGTAAATCTGCCGGTCTGTGGATCGTACCCGGAACCGAGGTTCGCCAACACTCTCTCGAATACGAGTGTTTGATTTCGGCGTAATGTTATTTCTGTCAGGTACGCTGCACGGAAGAAAATTCTATCTGAAAGTAGAAAACCGCAGAGGTCTGAGACTAAGAATCATGGTCGTGAATCATGCGGCACAATATTTTAGATATTTTTTCAATACTTCTGTTAGTAAACGGCCGACTTGGATAAGATTTGTAACAGAGAATATGCAAAAAAAAAAAAAAAAAAAAAAAAAAAAAAAAAATAGGCATGGTTTTGCTGTATGCGAAGGATCTCTTACCCCTTTCCCAAACAAGGCCTGATGTTTACGTCCCTAAATAAAAGAAGTTTGGGAAAATATTGAAACAAAAGATGAAACTGCGGATAAACAGCAGTTTCTCTTTTGCCTCAATAATTTCTGAGCTAAAACTTACACTAATTCTACTTTTATCACCATATATTTTGTCATTCAAAGCAGGTTTCAAAAAGAGCCACCCTGAACTTGTGTTGTTTGGGAAAGGGTTAAAACCTGTCGATAAAGCGTAGAGTGTTACAAATTACAACTTCAATTTTACGTAATTTTGCATGAATTCCTTTAACAAGAGTTGTCCGCGGGCAACGTAGCTCGCCTATACGGGAGCTTGTCACAAAAACAGCTAATTTTTTAAAAGTAGGTCAAACTCCAAGGTCAAGGTCACAAGGCTAAGGGTAATGGTCCCAAATGTAAGGTCTTGGCAGGAGGTATCCATGTGTAAAATATCAAGGCTCTATCAATAATAGCGCATGAGATATAGGCCAGGTTAAAGTTTTTCAAAAGTAGGTCAAATTCCAAGGTCAAGGTCACTAGGTCAAGGGTCATGGTCCCAAATGAAAGGTCTTGTCGAAATGTATGAAATATCAAGGCTGTAACTCAATTCTATAATAGTGCCTGAGATATAGACCAGGTTAAAGTTTTTCAAGTGAAGACGCGACGGGACGGGACGCGACGCCGACGCCGACACTAAGGCTGTGACATTAGCTCCCCGGACATAAAGTCCCGGCTCGCTAATAAAATGACATTTTTTGTTGTCTCTTTTAGTCGAAAAATATAGCTGCTAACGAATACAAAACGTTTTCCGTTTAGTACAACGAGTAGTGTTTTTCCCCACAAGTACACCCATTTTTTTAACGTCGCGTCAACGTCGTCATCTGCACGGGTATCTTTTTGGCAACTAAGACGACAAAAATAACAAATGAATTGAAGTGATTAAGACAAACCTCTCTGTAATCCTTCAGACATCGTTGCCGATGAAGGATCGCTAGTATTGGTCATGTTGTAAGCGACAAAGCCTCCGATTGTTACTAGGACAATAACAACAAGGCACTGAACAACTGCCCCGATTATCAGGTGGTTTCTGGTAAAGGTGCTGTCCGAATGAACACCTAAAATATAATTCGACATGGATTTTAAACATTATAAATAGACTTCTAAAATTGTTTAGAATAGAATAATTAACAAAGTAAGGTCATCGAAATATATCATAATAATGAAAACCTTAGATACGGTCATCCTTAGAAACCACGAGGTCTCTTCAAAGCCTATATCGACCCCTGGGACGATTATTGAGGACGCTAAAATGTAGTGTATATGGTACACATGCACATGTAAGACTCTTATTCTAAATGGCGTCGTTAATAATCAAACTGATAAGAAGTTTTGACTAGTACCGGTATATTTACCGTTTTGGGATTGATCCATGCTTTGCATTTGCCGTTGTCCAGAGGTCAGTGTATTTCTTCGCGGACCGCCCTCTTCGTCCTTGTCTAAGGCTTCATAGAGGGCGCTGTTACATGTACCTCTCGTGTGGTCAAGGTCACCATAATGGTTATCTTGGGCCCTTTCCACCTTCTCTTCTTCTAAAATGAACGAATAGAAACAAATCTTGTTCTAGAAGATGGAGTGGTTCTATCGGTTTTACATTAAATTGGTCGATGTTGTTATACACACTCGTAACAACAGCTTCAATTAAGCTATAGTTGCAAGGTTTAAGAACTACACCGGCGAATACTATTGTTTGTCCGAAATGTTTACTTGATAAAATCGAATCGCATTGACCATAGCTACAGATAAAAGGGGGTGGTGACTTTTTGAAATGCAATAGTCCATTTATCATTAATCAAACCCTTTGTTATGGGTACACACAACATAGGTTTTGGAGCTGAAATGATAAATTTAAAATTTCTTCATACCCTCTAATCTGTTGTTCTGAATACCCAACATTTTTTGTCTGGGGCAGCTTTGAAATTGTGACACTGTAGATATTTACCGTTTTGGGCATTGATCTTGTGAGGTCAAGGTCGTCAAAATGATTATCTTGGACCGTCTTCATGTTGAATAGCAACGAATTTTGTGCATTAATCGAACTGATAAGATGTTTTGACTAGTATATTTACCGTTTGGGGATTGATTTATGTTTTGTATTTTGTATTGTCCATTTGTAAGAGTAACTTTCCTCGGACCGCCCACTCCGTCCTTGTCGATGGCTTCATAGAGGGCGCTGTTACATGTACCTCTCGTGCGGTCAAGGTCACCATAATGGTTATCTTGGGCCCTCTCCATGCTGAAATTACAATCTGATAAAAATCGTTTGTCAACTTACATTAACATCTGAAATGCACCCGTTAGGGGTTATCTTCAATGACCTATTCTTCGGACCAATCAAATAAACGCTTTTAAGATTCTGATCGCGATGTAAACTGACAAATAGTCCACGAGAACATAACATTTTAGTACAGACACATGTGATTGCACATGTTTTCATGGAAAATCTTTATATTATATAACATGAGATTCAATTTGTTACTGTAAAAATCACCGTCTTTTGTTCCAGTATCATAGAAGATTATCCTTAACGGGTGCCTGTCAGATGTTGCTGTAAGTTAACACACGATTTCGATCAGATCGGCTGAATTTTACTCTTTCAAATGGACAAAAATATGATAAAAAATGCTTAAAACACAGAGATAATACAGAACAATATCAAACATTACAAAGTTGACGTTTCTTCCTTTTCACCATACACCACATGCATTAAATTGAGACTTTGAACTTAAATTTGAACGTGTAAATACTGTGTCGATACGCAAAAAATGAAACATTATGTCTCTCACACAAAATAAAGTAATTCCAAATACCCTTTATATCCCTTTGTTATATCCCTTTGTATCGATGTACTAAATATTTCTATAAAATGATATTGATACGAAACGGGGAAGTTAAAGGACTGTTCTAGAGACATCGCATTATTCAAGTACTTTGTTTATCGCGGAAATAATCTTAAACGCATTACCAAAAGGCAAAATATAATAGACTGATCCGAATTCAAAGTTGTTGCAAACCATAATTTAATCCATTACCAAACAACAAAAAGTTAAGACTTATCCAAAATCAAAGAAGTTGCAGATCTATAACAACATCAAGTGAACGGAAATGTACATTTTTGGTCTTTCTGGGTAGAAAAAAAAACGTGGGAAATGAAGAAATTGTTTGTCCCAAACAACATCTTCATTTTCCACACCATTTACAGAACCTCATAGATGGCTCTTGGATAGTCAAAAAGAGCCAATGCGAGGCAATGGGACCGACTTTACTGGAAACCATTCGGGCGACTTAACATTCGGCGATGGGACGCTCCGCCACCGAATGTTTACGACGCCGACCGGATAATTCCGACGTCGTGCGAATCTCATCAGGGGTTGACTACCTTAAAACAAAGAATGGTATAGGAAACTGGTTGACCTTTAACGTGTCAAGAGTGCCGTTAGATTTAACGATAATTCATCGATACCGAAACCCTCTTCTGATTTATCCCTTTTCAAAGCAAACCTTCGTTTTGACGTCCTTTAGAAAATAGGCTTTGAAAAATATAGAAACAAAAGAAAATGCTGATTACCAGCATTTTCTTCTTTTGTTTCTATATTTTTGATGCCGGACGATGATATTTCGTATACAAAGCCTATCTTTATCAACAGCAATTTTGTAGTCTGTATCAGCTTTGAAATTAAAGCACATTGATATTTTGGGAAAGGGATATGGTCGAATTGAAAAATTTCTTTAACTTCCCCGTTTCATAGCACTGCAATTGTATGTAAATATTTGGTAGAACAACAGTAGAAAAAAGCAAAAAGACCAAAAAGGTGCTGGAATTTCTATATTTTCTGTAAGGGAAGTAATATTTCATTGTTTCTTGTGATTTGATAACTTGCAATTGCCATGAAATATTTGTGCAGTTTGTATTTATTTGGAAATCTACATAAACAAAAACAAACTCTTGTCATAAGTTAATAAAACATCTCCATTGATATTTTTGTGACAACACTTTTATAGCTATGTCATAAAATGGCACCATTGTTGATTGGTAGAAATTTATAAATAGACCTGAATGGTTTGCATTTTTAAGGTGGTAGGACTTTAAAAATAGTTTCAAATGAAATCTGCGGGAGCATGCAAGTTAGTCCTTAATTATCTGCTTGATAACATTAATTGACAATGCAGATATTAAGGTAATGCTCACGATAAATAACCAGACAGAGCATCTCCAGCTATAAGCTAGAGATGCTCTACCAGGTCATTTATCATGAGCTATATCAGGTAACTGACTTCGTTGCATGATAATAACACTTTCTTGTTTCCAAAAAAAATTCTTCCATACTTGATAACTCGGCAATGTTATCAATTTTGAAAGGGCTAGATTAGCAAAACCATGGGCAACACTATCGAACGGAGAGATCACGCCGACACCCAAGATAACAATTACGCCGACCTTGATCCGGCTCAAGGTGCACGTGTCAGCGCACTCTACCAAGCCATTGACAAGGACGGAGTGGGTGACCATGGAAGAATTAGTTTGACCACTGCGCAACAGCAGGCAAACGGTGTAAACCCTTCCACAAACGGTAAAAATTAAAACACCATGAATTGAATAGTTCCTTTCTACCTTCTAATTTTAAATAAATACCAAAATTAAGACGGTACTGTAGCTAAAAGTTGGAAAACTGTCCGGCACAACCTTAATCAGATGTTTATTATATTCCACGAGGAATAATTTTGTGATATTGGGTGAAAAAATACGATATCCCAATTTGTAAGCTCTTGCAAAAAAAAACCCCCAAAAAACTGGATGTTGATAAAAATTTAATTTTGAACAAAATAACGCATTATTGAGGTGAAACAAGAAAATACTGGGTTTCACTAAACGGTTCTTTCCATAAAACCATTGTGCCCTTAATTTGCTCAAAAGGTTGAAAGGTTTGCGAGCTCGAAGTAGATTTCGAAATTAATTTTGAAGTATGTGAGTGTTTATTTAAAAAATATGTACATATGTTTAAATCGTATATTATTCGGTAAATATTTCCACTATTTATTTGGAAATGAATTCAATTTCTTAACGAGATACAGGTATTTCGGCCATACCGCGAAAATGTTATATTTTTAACATATTTAAACCCTGATCGAATTATATTTTAGGCAGTTATTCGGACAGCACCTTAACCAGAAACCACCTGATAATCGGGGCAGTTGTTCAGTGCTTAGTTGTTATTGTGCTAGTAACAGTTGGATCCTTTGTCGCTTATAACATGGCCAAACCTAGAGATCCTTTATCGGGAACAAAGTCCGAAGGATTAAAGCAAGGTTTGTATAGCTCATGGTGAATGACCAGGCAGAGCACCCCTAGCTAAAAGTTAGGGATGCTATGCCATATCATTTATCTTGAGCTATAAAATGTCCAACTATTGTTTAGTTGATTTTTATACGCTGCCGCAGGTGGACGTATATTGGCGTCATCTTCTCCGTCTGTCCGTCCGTCCGTCCGTCCATCCGTCTGTCCGTCCGTACGTCCGTCCGTACATCATTTAAAACTTGGTCAATGTTATCACCTCAAGTGCTAGATGTGCACGAAGGAAGGATTTTATGGTTCATTGGTTTTTGCCAGAGTTATGCCCCTTAAAACTTAGTCTCTGGGGCTTATTGAAATTGCAGCCTTGTCAACGCAACTCCTCCTAAGTTTCTGGCTGGATCTTTGTGAAACTTGGTCAATGTTATCACCTCAATTGGTAGATGTGCATGAAGGAAAGATTTTATGGTTCATTGATTTTTGCCAGAGTTATGCCCCCTTCAAACTTAGTCTCTGGGGCTTATTGAAATTGCAGCCTTGTCAACACAAGTCCTCCTAAGTTTCTGGCTGGATCTTTTTGAAACTTTGTCAATGTTATCACCTCAATTTGTAGATGTGCATGAAGGAAGGATTTTTGGGTTCATTGATTTTTGCCAGAGTTATGCCCCTTAAAACTTAATCTCTGGGGCTGATTAAAATTTCAGCCTTGTCAACGCAACTCCTTCTAAGATTCCGGCTGGATCCTAATGAAACTTGGGGGATTTTATTACCTTAATTGGTGGATATGCGTGAAGTAAGGATTTTATGGTTCATTGATTTTTGCCTGAGTTATGCCCCCTTCAAACTTAGTCTCTGGGGCTTAATGATATTTCAGCCTCGTGAACGCTATTCCTTCCAGGTTTTTAACTGGATATTTATAAAACATTTTTGTGAACAGAACTTTTTATAGGCCTTTGAGTGAATATTTATAAATCCTTGTCAATGTCATTTTTTTGTCTCAAGTTTTATAAGTGGCGGCGTATATTGTGACCATGGCACTCTTGTTTTGCGTCTTCTATTCGTTCTTTCTCAAATTCTGTTAAAGAGATACTGCCGCAGATGACGACTTTTGGTACGCCAATTCGACAACTTTGTTAAAGAAAATCAATATTATCATTTTTTCGTACAAAGTTTTATTCGATGGCGGCATATAACTGTAGATGCTATAGGACTAGAGGATTAAACTAATTGCCCTTTTATACTGAGACGAAAAAGAAACGCCGCGCACTGACGTAATGACCTTTTGTCATCTGAGAACGCCAAAATTTGTAGCGATGAGGAAAAGTATTGTGTGATTGTATTTGCGTTCGTCGTTAGTCCAATTACCAGACAGCTATATGAATCTTTTTTTTTTAAAAATAAATATATGTAGAATCTTGTAAATACTTTTCATGTGTCTTCTATGTAACCTCAAGGACTTTGATCAAGTGTACACGTAGAACCACAAATGTGCTTGGTACTTTCAGGGAACGTTTTCTTCCGAGCGACGTACCTGTCGGAGGAGACTTTACGTCCAATAGAAACACTTGTATTCAAGACGGTTTTGGCCAACTTCGGTTCCGGGTATGATGCAAAAACCGGCAAGTTCACAGCGCCGGAGACCGGGGTCTACATTCTCAGTGCGCATTTTTGCGCATACTCCGGCAACTATTTCAACTTCGGATTTTATGTGGATGACCTTCGCGTACAAGTGGTTACTGTGTACGGTATGAGCCTTAATAATGACTTATATACATGTGACACTCATACGGTAATGCATCATCTCAATGAAGGTTCGAAAGTTGGTATAAGATGCACCAAGGTCGATTACGAAATGCCAAAGTTTCGTAGTTTCATTGACAAAATCTTAGACCGCAAGCCAAACCGCAAGCCAAAGTCACGCCGTCTCATGAGCATATTCTCTGGCGTTCTTCTGACTTCGTAGTTATATACATGTATTACGTTAGCCACACCATTTGAACAACCACTGACACTGAAATATCTAGTTGCATTGTTGAGACATATAACACATAACAATTTTTTTTCAAAAATTGTCTGAAATGAGCGTTACTAAATTCTACCACTGGTACATGTTAATCAATATTTGTATCAAAAGAGGGATTATTTTGTTTCTTTTCTAATTATAAAAAAAAAAAAAAAAAAAAAAAAAAAAAACCCACACACACACACACCCAACAGACTGAATAATTCACAGGAAATGAACAGTTAGAATTGACATTATAGTTAATGTTATCCATCCCTTATGAAATTCGTGCGACATTGGAATGATTCGAGCGACAGCTTATACATTCGGCGGTGGGACGTTCCAATAAATCAAGCATTTTTTTTTTCATTTCCCACAATGACTTCTGTACATAAAGTTCAAAATTATTTTCCTACAATTCGCAGGCTCCCCTTTCTAACATGACTAAACAAATTGCCCAGCATTCTTCCCGAATATTTAACAAGGTCAGACAAATTGGATGACCTAGTTGTCCGCATCAATTATTGACATCTAGTTTTCTTCCTAATCAAATAGCACCAAACGTCCAAGAGGCCAAGTAATTCTCAAGAGGGGCAGCTCAAATTGACACAATATTTGTCAATGGACGAACGAGCACTGTTTATTTATATAGGACAGCGACCTGTGAACGACCAAACATCAGCTAGAGTAAATTGACGGTGGAAGAGGAATTCTGAGTAGCAAACAATTTTGTGTTAAAAATAGACTTGGTACCCGTAATGTTTTGATGAACCGTCTGTGTTGTTATGAAATCTCGTAGCTACTGCTTGATTCAAGCCGTAGCTTCGTGATTTTGTAACAACAACCGCGAAATACTGTTTATTTTTCCGAAATAACGTCACAGTTTACTGGATAAAATCGTTCCTATAAAAAAGTATTTGACTCGAACCCACCACCTTGTAATAAATGGACATAGTACTTACTATCTGAAGACAGCTACTGAACTGTAACGGCACCGCAGACAGTAGGCAGTGTGTCATTATTCGCTTTCATTCAGTGGAAAATAAACTCTCCCTTCCTTTTTGCATGTATTGGAATATACCATACCCTTTGTCATGACTCGTATGTCACCAACCAATGGTTTTATATCGCGAACCTTTGTGGGGAGCAGCTGGAGCCTCGGTTAGGGTATTGTGGTAATACTGAAATGAGAAACAACAGGAAACCATGGTTAGGTGATCCAGCTGCCGCGATATGACCATATCGGTTGAAAACGCCGTACCCCCCCCCCCCCCCCCCCACACACACACACACAAAAATGTCACGGTTCGTGGTTCAATGGCAGATTATACATAATGCATACTGGTATGCTTTCCTTACTAAAGCTACTCATATCTATTTGATCAAACAATAATTTAGCACTTTAGGACTGAGAGGCTAAATAATTTACAAAAGAGGTCAGTTGGACACCGTACTGGTCAATTGGCGAATGAAAATCAATGTAAAGAAATTTATTTATATACGTGTATGGTCTACCCACAGATACACCTTTTGACTTGATTTGGCATACATTGTATTAACCAATATTTTCCAAGAAATTGTCATTGACCAGACAAATTAAATACTTAAGTTGCCCGCAAGATCGTTTCTTTTCTAATCGAATAGATATATAGCTCCACAGGACCGTAGGAAGCAATTTCATATTAAGGTGGCTAAAGCCATAATGTCTGAATATTGGGGGCTTAATTAGAATTCACCTGTTTTTTCAGTGTAAAATAAGGAAAATTCGGCATTTTTGTTCAACAGTCGGGGCTTAGGCCACCTGCCCCCACCCCCTGTTCCTACGGGCCTGCTCCAAACATCCAAGAGGTAAAATGATTAACTAGACAAACCAGCTGCTTTGACATTAGCACAGCAGCGAATCACGTGACACACCATTTTTGATATATTTTTACGCCGCCGTAGGCGGTCGTATATTGGCGTCATCTCCTCCGTCTGTCCGTCCGTCCGTCCATCCATCCATCCGGCTCCACTTTTCTTGTGAGCGCAAATCCTCTTAAGTTTCTGGCTGGACCTTTTTAAAACTTGGTCAATGTTATCACATCAATTGGTTGATGAAGGAATGATTTTATGGTTCATTGATTTTTGCCTGAGTTATGCCCCCTGAAAACTTAGTCTCTGGGGCGGCGTATATTGTGACCATGGTACTCTTGTTAATAATTCTGTTAATATATGAGCGATTAATAATAGGTTTGAAGCAGAAATGGCCGGAAATCACAAGACATTTGAAATCAGCTGATAATTATTTACGAATTTCTGAAAGTCTCATCTCGACCTACACTCTGAATCAAGTGTCAGTGATCAGAAAAGGCAATAAAAGGGGTAAAATTCGAAAAGATATCAAGCTACAAAGCAACATTGGAATTTAGCAGACTGTTAAGCTGGGGCGCCTATCAAGTCCCATCGCTTCATTATTGCAGAGAAATCATGGCTCTTGATAATGAGAGGACTGCGATAATTAGAATAGAAAAATATCAATTAATGATGCCCAAACCCGACATTGTGGGTACTCATTAGAATCGTCTCGTTGAGACGATTCTAATGAGTACCCACAATATAGGGTTTGACGAGAAATAAAGAAAATAGAATGTGATAATTACATCAAAGTCGTAGCACTCGTGAAGTATCGGAAATTTTGCGTTTCCTGAAAGTTCGTGGAAACTCCGGCGATCCGTTCGTTTAGTTTTTCCTTGAGGATTAATCATGGCGGACGGGGAAAACAAGAAAACGGTTGTGATTTGTATCGACAGTAGTTCCCAAGCCGAGTGGGCTTTTAATTGTGAGTAAAGCTTTTCTTTCGTTAAGTTTTTCTAGATAATCATTCTACCAGACTCGATTTCCTCGCTTTTCAACAATAATCTCGTAACTGCAGCTTGAAACAAGCTGCAGTTACGAGGTTTTTGTTGAAAAGCATTGGTTTGGTTTCTAGTAATACGCTTGGAAATACCTGTAATGACTGTTTAATGTTAACTGCTGTTTTTGACACACTAACCGTTTCTTGTAATATGTATATGATACCTTTGGTATGTTTGGAAACATAATCGGTACTGATGTTTTAGAATGGAACTGAGAAAAGTAGCAGAAAACAAGTGCTTGAAATTACCGGTAATACCTGTTTAATGTTAACTATTGTTTTTGACACACTGTTTCTTTGTATTATGTATGATACGCGTATGATTGGTATGTTTGAAAATGAAATGGTATGCCTACTTATGTGTTCTTAGAATGATACTGAAACAGAAAGAGAAAAGTAGCAGGAAACAAGATCCTCGCAATAGGGGGGGGGGGGGGGGGGGGGGGAAAGAAAAGCATTTTAGGAAAAGATAAAAATGCTGAAGCACTTTATTTTTGTCACCGAATATCCTGCATAACTTTACTCTAAGTGTTTGTGTGTGTGTATGTGTGTGTGTGTGTGTGTGTGTGTGTGTGTGTGTTGGGGGGTGGTTGGACCCAAAATCAAATCAGTTCTTGTTTGGGATAGAGTTAATATGCTATGCGTATGTTTTACTAGTAATTAGTTTGACTCCTAGGATGAGTGGCGATATATCATGAAAATTTCACAGGTGTAACACTGTTTCAAGAAGAATACTTCATTGTCTCAAATTACCTCCAATCTAGTTAGGATCTCGCTGAAGCCATGCCCCTGGAGCACATTAACCCATTGCCACACAATGACTCTTTTTGACTCCTCACAGAATAATAGCCATGGAAAACATCGTGGAAAATGGAGAAATTGCTTAAGTGACAAGCAATTTCTTCATTTCCCACAATATTTTCCATCCAAAAAGACATAAAAATTAAAAATTCCATTCACTTGAAATTGTCGTCTGCATGATCTTTGAATTTGGACCAGTCCAAAGTTTGTCGTTTGGAAATGGGTTAAGGATTACAACCCATCATTAGATACCAAACACTTCGTGCATCTTCGGATGTCGTCCATGGTAACGAAAAGTGACGAAAGGATGCATTCGTTAATTTGCAGGCACCATCCGTGACAACGGAAATTGACGAGGGACACCCTCGTCAATTTCCGTTGTCACGGATGACACCCGAAGTTGCACGAAGTGTTTGTTATCTAACGATGGATAGAATACCTTAAGAAAATTGTTGCATAAGAGAATGTCGATAATCTCCCTTTGTATCAACATTTCTTTCCTTTATCTCACACAAGTTCTGGTTTTTAATTGGACGTCCGAAAGGACGTACAATTCTTATAACCACTTTTGGACAGGCGAAATGGGTTTTCATTACCAAAAAACCCTTTCTCAGACTCAATTGCCAGTTGACCAAAATTCAAAATAGATTTTGCGACCATACAGGAAAACTGTCGTATCTTTTCCTACTTTCTATGTGTTCTCTAACAAATACTATAAGATTCATTGGCCGATTCAATTCATGCCACGTCTTAACCAACTTTACGATCTTTTTTCGATTTAATCATTTTCTTGTAGTTTTTTGACTTTCGTAATATTTATTGTGTAAAGGGTAAGATCTTTAGAAAGCGATACATGCATACACTATGGTTATAATGTAAACAGACACCCTATATCATCAGCAGCAGCGATAGCTCAAACGGGAAAGGATTAACCTCGCAATCTTTTTTCAGTTTGAAATTTGGAACGCCGTTGGTTCAAAACCAGTTCGGATTATTTCTTCTGTAAAACGTTTGTTTTTCTTGATGTGTTTACTGAAAACACACATTTTAGAATGATTACCCAATTTAATGCACGTATTGTGTATGATAGGTTCCTTTTCTTTGATCATTGTTGTTTAAGTCTTTGACATATTTAAAGGAACGGGGTTTCCACGAGACGTACTTTGGAACCAGGGTTTTGAAATTGATTATCGGGGAGTGAGTTCATTTCGAACCTCGGGTTCGACTCGATGACAAATCGGGGTTCCATCTGAACAGCCTCAGATGAGACACTAGTGAAATCCACCTATTCAGAAAAATAGTTGCTCTTACGAGTTTTTTTCTCCAGCATCTGTATCACTGATATTCGACAGTATCATGACCTATTTACATACTGATCGATGATCATGACAACAATGATTATTACTAGTATAAGACTAAGTGACAGCGATCTGTATTTATTTCGTTTAAGAGACCCGTTTACGTGTATTGAGCTAAGAAGATGAAGCAATGGGTCTGCAACAGATGGTACCTGGATGATCGTATGAATATGTTTACAGATAGGGACATTGCTATTCTCAAATTTTCGTTGATAATGATATGAAGATTTAAATTGCTTATTGTACTCCACTGCCATTTTCCCGACGGCACGTTCCCAATTTCTTCTTTTTATGCACATCTGTAGATGTAAGGATGCTGTGGTAGTACTGGTATGAGGAATCCATGGTTAGATGCTCCAATTCATCTGGTATTTTGTTTCAGGAAAAGTATGTATTGAATTTGTTTTGTAACCACAACCAGGGAAAACTGCTACCGTGTTTTTTTCTTTTTTTGACTCTAAACAGGAATAAAAATCAAAGTGCTTGGAGCACTATATTTAGACGCCTCTCATTGATTGAGCGGAATTGTATGTAAATGATCGGCGTTTCATTACTTTATTTCGTTGAATTTGTGTTAAGATCGATTCTAAATCACTGCGGTCGTTTTTTCGCCAACGATGGTGGAGATAGAAGTCGAACAAGAGTGCCATGGTCACAATATACGCCGCCACTTATAAAACTTGAGACAAAAAAAAAAATGACATTGACAAGGATTTATAAATATTCACACAAAAACCTGTAAAAAGTTGCGTTCACAAAAAGGTTTTTATAAATATCCAGTCAAAAACCTGGAAGGAATTGCGTTCACGAGACTGAAATATCATTAAGCCCTAGAGACTAAGATTGAAGGGGGCATAACTCAGGCAAAAATCAATGAATCATAAAGTCCTTACTTCATGCACATCTACCAATTAAGGTAATAACATCCACCAAGTTTCATAAGGATCAGTCAGAATCGTAGAAGAAGTTGTGTTGACAAGGCTGCAATTTCAATCAGCCCCAGAGACTAAGTTTTAAGGGGGCATAACTCTAGAAAAAATCAATGAACCATAAAATCCTTCCTTCATGCAAATCTACCAATTGAGGTGATTGACCAAGTGTCATTAATATTCAGCCATAAACGTAGGAGGACTTGCGTTGACAAGGCTGCAATTTCAATAAGCCCCACAGACTAAGTTTTAAGGGGGCATAACTCTGGCAAAAACCAATGAACCATAAAATTCTTCCTTCATGCACATCTACCAATTGAGGTGATAACATTGACCAAGTTTCATTAAGATCTAGCCAGAAACTTAGGAGGAGTTGTGTTGACAAGGCTGCAATTTCAATAAGCCCCAGAGACTAAGTTTTTAAGGGGCATAACTCAGGCAAAAATCAACGAACCATAAAATCCTTCCTTCATGCACATCTACCAATTGAGGTGATAACATTGTCCAAGTTTCATTAAGATCCAGCTAGAAACTTAGGAGGAGTTGCGTTGACAAGGCTGCAATTTCAATAAGCCCCAGAGACTAAGTTTTTAAGGGGCATAACTCTGGCAAAAATCAACGAACCATAAAATCCTTCCTTCATGCACATCTACCAATTGAGGTGATAACATTGACCAAGTTTCAAGAAGATCCAGCCAGAAACTTAGGAGGAGTTGCGTTGACAAAAAAAGTGGACGGACGTACGGACGGATGGACGGACGGACGGATGGACGGACAGACGGAGACGATGACGCCAATATACGTCCGCCTCCGGCGGCGTATAAAAAAAGATGATTAAAAAGAACAATGTCTGAGTAGAATTCGAACCCAGGGACTTCCGGATATAACATGTGTAAAGAGTACAAGGTGAGTGCTCTGCTAAGTGAGCTATCGCGGCTTTCATTTATGTAGCGCGTTGGCTTACATTTTGAATAAATTGCTTTGTAGCGCACTTTATAAAATCAATGAAAAGTATAACTGACGACAATACTCATAGTAAACCGAAACAAGAAGACAAAAGTGCTAATCGCATGGCCTTAATTGAATTTGGTAATCAAATTAATAGTGATTATTCATAGCGACAAATCAGTTGTCTTGAAACGGCAATCAAATCAATTTGAAGCCTGAGAAGGGTTTTCTGGTATTAAAGCCGATTTCGTATGTCCGAAACCGATCTTATAGAATTAAACACAGAAGAATGAATAAAATATCTTTCGTTCATGTACAATCCCGCTCAATCAATCAGAGACGTCCAATTACAGTGCTCTCAGCACTTTGATTTTTTTCAAAATCCATTTAGTGGTCTACGAAAGCGTTCAATTCGTTACTGTCAGATTTATTATAGTTTAGGAATTGTTGAAAATATTGGTCCAATTCTTGAGCTTATGGCGAAGCTTCATTAAGTATTGCTTATTGATTGCTAGCTGGTGGTTCGTATTGGGACGAATCATTTTTGACAACAATTATTAATTTGTAAGCCCTTTACATTGCAATGGAGACAAAAGGGGAAAAGTGTAAACTTACTGGCCTGATTCTTGAGATTCTCGTGAAGCTTAATTAAGTATTGGTTATTGATTAATTGCTGATAGTTTGCGACATAACGGGCTAATGAATGAAAACCAACGAATGTTGTATTTTATGTCAATTTGTTTCAAGTCTATAGCAGAGTTCATCTAGGAACAGTCCGAATTCTTGTCGTTTAGGAAAGGTAAAATATATTGGCCTGATTCTTGAGATTCTCTTGAAACTTAATTAAGTATTGGATATTGATTAATTGCTGATAGTTTGTGACATAATGGACTAATGAATGAAAACCAATGGATGCTGCGAATCTTAACTTGTTGGAATTTTACTTTCCAACCATTTGAAGTCAATTCAATAGTCTATGGTAGCTTTCAGATAAATATGGTCCTAATTTTGTAATTCAGGAAACGATTGAATTATTGACCTGATTTTTGAAGGTTCTCGTAAAGCTTAATTGGCTATTGGATATTGATTAATTGCTGATAGTTTGTGACATAATGGTCTAATGAATGAAAACCAATGGATTCTGCGAATCTTAACCTGCTGGAATTTTACTTTCCAACCCTTTAAAGTCAATTCAATAGTCTATGGTAGCTTTCAAATGGGAATGTTCCTAATTTTGTGATTCATGAAATGATTGAATTGTTGGCCTGATTCTTGATGGCCCTCGTAAAGCTCAATTGAGTATTAGTTATTGATTGCTTGTAGATGGTTTGTGACATAATGGACTAATGAATGCAATCTAGTGAATGCTGTATTTTATGTCAATTTGTTTCAAGCCTATAGTAGAGTTCATCTAGGAACAGTCCGAATTCTTGTCGTTTAGGAAAGGTACAATAAATTGGCCTGAATTTTTAGGCTCTCGTAAAGGTTAATTGACTATCGGTTAATGATTGCTTGTAGATAGTTTGTGACATAATGGGCTAATGAATGAAAACCGATGGATGCTGCGAATCTTAACTTGTTGAAATTTTACTTTCCAACCCTTTAAAGTCAATTCAATAGTCTATGGTAGCTTTCAAATAGGAATGATCCTAATTTTGTAATTCAGGAAACGACTGAATTATTGGCCTGATTTCTTGAAGGCTCTCGTAAAGCTTAATTGAGTGTTGGATATTTATTAATTGCTGATAGTTTGTGACATCATCGGCTAATGAATGAAATTATTGTGAATGTTGTCTTTCTTAACTGCGTCTATATACATTGTACCAACCTTTACAAGTAAAGTGGTCGATTTCGTCCGGGAGATTCATTTGAAAGTGTGTGATTCTTAACTTGTTCGTTCTTTCCATTCAAATACCTGCATCATCATTTTCTTCTTTTGCCTAATTGTTGTCGTATATGGTTCCAAGCGCGGATCCAGGTATTTTCCCAAAGGCGGGGGGGGGGTCATCAGATCTTTAACGCCTTTTTTTGCCAAATTCCGAGGGTTGGGGGGGGTCAGGACCCCCTGACCCCCCCCCCACTTGGATCTGTGCATACAGATAGAGGTCATACCATGAAGGACTAAATATAACAATGGTTTGTCATGGTACACAAGGACGAATGACGCAGCTTATTTGGGACATAACCAGTAATCTTTTTGATAATCCCCTTTTTCACCAAATTCTAGGGGGGGGGTCATGACCCCATGACTCCCCCTCTGGATCCGCGCATGTGGTTCTTGAATGAGGAAATGTAAAGAAAGAATCTACTGAATTCTTTAATTTCCCATGAAGGATAATTATCTATTGGTTATTGATTGCTGGCTGATGGAATTTGACATAACAGGCTCGTTAATTAAAGCTAATGGAAGTTTCTCTTGATTTTCTACCCTTTTACTGTAACCAACTTTTGCCAACGGAAAGTATGTTTATTGGTTCTGGAATATTAGTATAAAACAGTAAATATTTTCCCATGTCGAATGAAGTTCTTCAGTTGGCAAATGTTAAGACAGAATACTTGGAACACTTGAACTTCCCACGAAGGATAATAGTCTATTGGTTATTGATTGCTGGCTGATGGAATTTGACTCAACAGACTCGTTAATTAAAACTAATGGAAGTTTCTCTTTATTTTCTACTCTTTTACTGTAACCAACTTTTACGAAGTTGAACGGAAAGTACGGATATTGGTATAAACATCAAAAGAGAACTAAATGCAAGTTGCATGATATCATAAGTGATGTTAATTAACGTTTGGTTCATGATTTTATCCTTTCTCAAACAACATATTGATTTGCCGTCCCAGATAAAGATAGAATCATGTGAAATATTTTTCAATTGGAAAATAATGACAATGAAGGTATTTTCTGAGCCTAATTGTACACAACTGCTATTTTTATCTATATCGATTTTGTTATTTGCGACAGCTTCAAAATTGGATCAATTTTTGACGGATATGAAAGGGTTGAATAATTCAAATTACAAAGGATAAGAATATTTAAACAATACAAATAGAAATTGCTTTTAAAAGGACATTACTACATGTAAATATGAGCTATGACCTGGAGTAAAAATCCTAATGGCATTTGAGACCAACCTGAGGCGCGTTCTTTAGAGCGAGATTTTTTAAGATTTCTTAAGGTGTTTTGGATAAAGCGTTTTTTAAGACCGAGACTTGGACCGAGCTGTTCCGAATGCTTCATATTTATACAAATGACGTCATCATGACGTCATTTGCATAAAGTATGGATCATTCGGAACACCGCGGTGTATGAATTATGGAGTGTTCGGAACCCCTCGGTCAAATCTCTTCTATTGTTTGTACAGAGTTGACCGAGGGGTTCCGCACGAAGTATAGGGTAATGGCGTCTACCATTGAGAGTCTTAGAAATCTTGCTCGAAAGAACGCTTTATCCTAAAATATCTTAAGAGATCTCAAGATATCTCAAGAAATCTCGCTCTAAAGAACGCGGCTCTGGATTAAGATCATCATACGGATATGTGACCCGTCACGGTAAAAGGGACCTTATAGGAAATGTGAAAAATATCGACCCTAGTCAGTGTGCGCAGTAATTTTCTGAATCCGGATTTTTTCCCTATCTTAGTAAATGTTCATTTTTCGCATACAGGATCTTGTTGACCTGTGTTGAGTCTGACAAGTTTGTCACAATTTGGATTTTTGGAGTTCGTATTAGGTCCCTTTTAGCGTGGCGGGTCACATATAGGCAGTCTGATCAAGACCCATGTTGTTCTCTAATGGCGTCCAAATTTACTTAAGGAACTGTAAGAGAACAGGCATGATGCTGATGTAGATTAAACGTATCTTTATCGACAGCTATCACAGGATCACCTTACGGTAGTCAACCCCTGATGAGGTTCACGAGACGTCGGAAATTTTCATGAGACGCCGTGAACCTTCGGCGGTGGAACATTCCACCGCCGAATGTTTACGTTGTCCGAATAGCTATGACGTCGCGTAAATCTCATTAGGGATGGATTACCTTAAGCGTTAATGTTGTTTATGAAAGGGTTAATCATCTGTGCGATGAGCTCGTTTCAAATTTATTTATTTGCACAGTATCTGACAGGCAATCACTGTTAACCCGCCAAGATAAGCATCTATGGAATCTCCATTGTAACAAATACCGCCTTTCAACAAAAACCTCGTAAATACAGCTTGTTTAAAGTTGTAGTTACGAGGTTTTAGGTGAAAACATCGAAATACTACTACACCTGTCTGTTCCTTGAAGTAACAAGCTGAAGTATTCAACCCTTGCCCAACTGAATTAGAGTTTAGGCTGTTCAATAGATAAAGCCAATATCGAAACTAAAATTTACTTTGATAAAGAAAGAATATCCTTGCTTTTCAATCACAAAAAATAAACACACACACACAAAAAAAAAAAAAAAAAAAAAAAAAAAAAAAAAAAAAAATCGTATCTGGAGCTTAAACAATCTGAGATTACGAGTTTTTGTTGAAAAGCGACTATATGTCTACAATAACACAAAATATTGAGGCAAAAGGAGAACATACCTGGTTAAGCTATTTCCACGGTATCGACAATCGCTAGAGCACATTTTTCTCGTATTCAGTAGGTTAGTCATGATTTATTAAGGCATTCCTTCCACCACTATCTACCAAACACTACGTGTAACTTCGGGTGTCATCAGTGGAAACGGAAATTGACGAGGGTATTCCTTGTCAGTTTCTGTTGCTATGGTTGACTTCCAAAAAGTGACGAGGGTATTCGGACTTTAATTTCGGATACCATCGCCATTTTCCGTTGCTACGGATGCCGACCGAAGATGCACAAAGAGTTTGATATCTAATGGATAGAATACCTTAAAGGATCCAAACCTAGGTTTTTCAGGGTTCAGGATCACTGATGGTGAACTCGGCCAAAGCGAGGGACGTTTTTCGCTACAACAAGTTTAAATGTGAGTTTAAAGATTTTCAACTCTAATTGCAAAGTATTTGGTCTAAAAATAGACCGGATTCACCGATATGTATTGACAACCCGTCGGTGTTGTTATAAAATCGCGTAACTACGGCTTTATCTAAGCCGTAGTTACGAGATTTTATAACAACACCGACGGAATACATTGTTCGCGAAAAAACGTCCCTTCTTTTGGTCGAGTTTACCACCAGTGAGGATAATATGGAGACAGTCAGAGTTTGCATTTTTGTGTGGTGCTTTGCATTGCATGATAAAGGATAATAAAAGAACGGATTTTTAGCTGATTATATTCTTACTTGGTCTAGAAGGATTAAATGAACTTCATTTGAAAATAATAAAAATCAAAAAATAAATCTTGGTGTGCAGATTGACCATTACATGCGATATTTCTTGAATATAATATGTTTACTCCCGACATCCTGGCATGGATCTCTTTAACCGCTATATAGCACTGTCTCTCCCGCCATATTACAAATCATCCATATTACGCCCGTGTTATTGACATACAATGTGTCAATATCATCACATGAATTAGTCTGTCATTCCACTATTGAATACATTGATTTCTCATGAGAAATGATTTATTCTGCACCGCCATTGAAATCACAGAGATGTTAACGACAGATACCAGACATTATTCAACACGAACCCTTTTTGGTAGACTAGTTACTGATCTACACTTAAGACACAAACAAGCCCTGGCTTTGACGTCTCTAGTAGAAAATGATTTATTCTGCACCGCCATTGAAATCACAGAGATGTTCACGGCAGATACCAAACGACCAAACCCTTGTTGGTTGACTCGCCACTGATCTACACTTAGCCCTTCCCAAATAAGCCATGGGTATGAGGTTTCTCGTAGAAAATGATTTATTCTTCGCCGTCATTGAAATCTGAGAGATGTTAACGACAGATATCAGACATTACTCAACACGAACCCTTTTTGGTGGACTAGTTACTGATCTACACTTAGACACAAAACAAGCCCTGACTTTGACGTCTCTAGTAGAAAATGATTTATTCTTCGCCGTCATTGAAATCTGAGAGATGTTAACGACAGATATCAGACACAGTTCAACACGAACCAAACCCTTGTTGGTTAGTCTCGTCCAGATCCTTGTATTAACCCATTAGCACACAATGACTCTTTTTGACCCCCTACAAAATAATGGCTTTGGAAATCAATGTGGAAAATGAGGAAATTGATTGTGACAATGTTTTCCCACCAAAAAGACCAACCTGGTAAAGGGTTAGGGTTCCAGTACAAAAGAGCTGACCCGTTCTAATTGACATTCTAGTCTGGAATACTTTCTGCTCAGCAATAAATACCATAGGCTTGGTGTAATAAAGCAAGCTAAATGAAACAGAAATTGCTAGGGACAGTCTACTTTGTTGGTATTCAAATGTGCAATTCTTTGAAATTTAAAAGATGGGCTCCAAACTTCAACATTTACTCTTTTGGGCAGTTTTTGAGTAGCGGTTTGTTTCTAATTTTGAAAAGTTTGTCTTTTTATGGTATTTTACTATACATATTGATATGGCGTTGATATGACATTAAAAGAATTCATTTTGCTTATAAGATGTATAATAATGGCACATTGGCATTGCAATCAACTATGATTTCCTTCAGAAGCCAATTACGGTAATTTTTCCAAAATTTAGTATATCCCAATAGTTCGTACATCCTTATTGTTTCAATGAATAAATAAATAAATAAGCATGCTAATAAGGAATTAATATAAATGAATAGATAAATCTAAACATCTTCATTTCTTTTCAAAAAGTAAAAACGTATTTTCAAAAAAATCCACATGACAGGTATTCTTAGATTGAAATAAATGACAAAAATTCGTATATGTTACTGTTATGTAAAAAACTACCCACGAATCTTTATGGATTTCCACGGAATGGGAAGGCTATTAATCTATTAACAAGCATTTACAATTAGATTGCAACGTGATTTGTCAGTGGGTAACCTATCTGTTTTCGTTCTATGACTCATATATAAATTACTATCACGATAATGACCTAAGAAGGGGGCCAAGATGATCGTGCATCGCTCACCTGAGAGGGATTGGAGATATAATAAAGGTCTATGTTATACTGATTTCATTTGAAATGACACTGGCCTTAATGCAAAACATACTCATATTTGCAAATAGCTTAATATACACCAGATTTAAAAAGAATGCAAGAAAGTATGACTGAAATATTCCAGGAAAACGCTCAAACGTGCAATTTATGATAATAAAAGCTGAAACTGCACATGTCGAGTGAAATCACCATCACATAATGCTTAATCTAATTGATACTGGAAAACGTAATCGTTTTGTAATGAACGCTATAATGGTAACCCTCTACACGACGTTTACGTCAAAAACCTTGATTTACGACAACTGGATTTCGTCGGAAAAGCTAGAAAAAATAGTTTAACCTTACATGTGATGCTGATCAGTCCTTCTTTTCTGTCAGAGTTTTTCTACGTTTTCTAAAATCCAAAGCAGCGATTGTTGGAGATATTAACCCATTACAACACAATGACTCTATTGGCCATGGAAAACGTCTAGGAAAATGAAGAAATTGCTTGTGACAAGCAATTTCTTCATTTCCCACAATGTTTTCCATCCAAAAAGACCTACATATTGAAAATTCCATTCACTTGAAATTGTCGTCTGTAGGGTCTTTCAATTTGGACCACACTAAATTTTTGTCGTTTGGTCAAATTTTCGAATTGGATTTTCCACTTTTTATTCTGAAATGCTATAGAGAAACACGAAGTAAATTTAAGGAGATTCAAACAATCGCATTTATTTAATATTGGATTGGCCACAATTAAATATTAACAATAGACGATTAACCTAATGGCATAATTGCATTAATAAAAATTCAAAATCATTCAATTGTTTGTAATAATTCATTTGGTTACCGGTATATCTGATGCTATATAAAGGGCAACAAGTAGACTCTTTTGCTTCGTTTTGATTTTGAAATAGAATTAAAACTCTTGTGCCAAAAAACCCATCTGGTTCAGTCCTCTCAAAAAGAGAAAGCTTTTTAGAACATTGAGGAAAATGAAGAAAAAAGTTGACTGGTTGATTGATCGATTTATTGATTTATTCCTTTATAACTCTCTGTTATGAAGTTATATCTTGATTTGTTTAACATAAAGTATGTCGTCTACAACACCATTAAAATTCTAAACGTCTCTTTTATTTTGCTGTTGGGAAAAGGATAAAAAGAACAATTATTATTTGATGAAGTATCAAAAATTTAGATAGTTCATTTCTGTTCTGTTTTCTGCCTAGAGTGAACAGAAACAAGACAGAAGATCGAATAAAGAATATCACAATTTTCTATGGTCTGATGGTTTCTCACATTGTTTTCTGATATTGCATTTTTTTATCGGACAAATACAAAAGGAGTCGACTGAAAAAAATAGCAATGGGTTAATACGTTTGATGATGTGTCGTGGTTTTTCTTCTCTTGTGCTCTCGTGAATAGAAAATACAAACACTAACAAAAACTGTGAGAAAACCAGATAAAGAGTAACGTCGGTGTAAATGCAAAACCACGTATGTCATATTTTGCTTTTTTCAAAGTTGAATCTTGTATGTCCATTTAAAAAAAAATCTTGCAGGTTTTGGAAATATTTTACTTATCATTATCAATGACACATTATATAATATGTGAAAATATGTCTGAATTTCAAGTAGAACCTTACAGTTCCGGAAAAATTATTAGATTCTTTTCTCTCCCTTTAAAACTTTCCAATAAACGAGATACGAGGTTTTGCATTGACACCGACGATAACACAATTTTCTCTGGTCTGCCTGTAACTCATTCAACGGAAATCTCGTGTCGCCGCTCACTCAGACTCCATTTAAAATTTTCTATCACAGGGTCAAAATTTCACATACACGTTCTCTTTGTTTGGTCCCTTTTCTTTAAGAAAAGATTTTCCCTTTTGACACATGTACTGTCCTTACACTGTCGATATAAACCCATTACAAGAGGGCACAATTTTAGACTTTTCTGAACTCAAAGATGTTGCAGAAGACATTTCAAAGTTGACAAATTTCTAAAATTTTACGTCTGTCCGGATAGACCACATTGTATGGATTTTAGACTGTTTATCCAATATTTTCTCCTACTTTTTTCATGGATGAAATTGAAAAAAATGTCATACAATCTTAACTTATTTTCTAACAAGACCTGGTTTTGACGTCTCTTATAGAAAATGCGTGTGAAAACAATGAGGCAAAAAGGAGAGAATGCCGATAATCAGTATTATTCTCCTTTTGCCTCTGTTTTCTGTTCTTTATTTTTTACAAATTGTACCTTAGGTACCGTCCATTTTGTCGTCTGCAGCAGCTTTCAAATTGTAGTGATCTTGGCAGATCTTACTTAGACGGCGTTATTGTAAAACCTCGTAACTACAGTTTTATTCAAGATGTACTTACGAGGTTTTACATTAACACCGACGACGTTCTGATCGAATAGGCAATTAGACGTCTAAAACTAAATCATGAAGAAAAAATGTGGATGGTGAGGAGTCCTCTTAAAGTCATTTGCCAGGCATCAATTTTAGATTAAATGTTTGTTGGGAATTGTCGGACAGCTTAACATTGGCACTTTATATCGATCTCTACGCGTTTTGAGGCATCTTTTTTCAGGGAAATTGGACACAACTGTTGAAACTGTTCGAGATTTATTTAATTAGAGGAAGACAAAATTGTCTAAACCTTAGATAGACTGGTGATTGCGTGTGATTTTGTGATTTTTTTCTCTCTGATTACATTGTGTGTACTTTTCTATACTAGATCTAAACCCTTCTCACGAAAGCAACATTTTAAACTACACTTGACAGAGAGATGCATGCAATAAAATGTAATATGAAATATCAAAAGTAAAAAAGGTTTATCTAATAGGCCTAGTGTAATTGTTATGCAAAATATTTGTAAGTACGAATCGTACAAGTCTTAACAAAAAAGTTCTTTTAAAAAAGAGAAAATGATGAAGATTATGTTGAGAAGTGTGATTTTTGAAAGGGTTAAAGACAAGCTTGAAAATGGCGACAGTCTTATCGAAATTATTTCGACGCGTCTGAAGGAATGCGTGCATGTTGCTTCCTGTGGAAAATTGGGTTGGCATGGTAACGGGGCATTAATTCCAAACAAAATGACAAGACTTCCTCAAGTTGCTATATCATATGATATAAAGCTGATTCCTTAAGCGTGTTATTTCCTTTATAACTCGAATGGGTAGTTATTTTCCTTGTCCATATCAGAAATCCCGTAACCCTTTCCTATTTTGGCACACTTTTATACTGTTCCAATTTACGGCGAATCTTGAGAGTTGTTCAGTTAAGAGAGCTGCTTCAGCCGACTAAACGGGTGCTACTTAAGGTAGAACGTGTGAATATTATAACACATTAAACATTCTGGCATTTTTTTCTTTAGTCCCAATGTTTTCCCAAGCCAATTCTACAGGGGATTTCAAAACCAGGTCTTGTTTGGGAAACTGTTAAAAGCTATCGCAGAGGACAAAATTAATGTAAACATATGTCAATTTTTTGTTTATCATAGCACTGAAAATATTGCTACGAAAGAAGAAAATGCTGATTTTCAGCATTTCTTCATTTGCATCAATGTTTTCCTAATCATTTTCTTATTGGGGCCGTCAAAACCAGATCTTGTTGGGGAAAGGGTTAGTAGCTCGCGTCCATCCTTACGGTATTCCAACCAGTTTTACGTATAAGCTTTGGACATTATTTCGAAAAAGATTTAAAAGAGTACTTTCTGTACAATGTTTAGTAAATAAAGAAGTATGTCAAATCTATCAACTGTGTATGTAACAAAGTCCAATTGAAATAAGTAGGCCAACTTAAAACAACACTTGAAAAGCAACAATTTGATTTCACCCCGTTGCCAAGGAAACCGATTGTTTCTCTTAAATTTATTCTAAATTTAATCTCACTCTGAAAATAACGCATTAGATTTCTCGAGGATTGTCTAAAAAGATGTAAAACCAAGACTGAAGATGTCACATAGTTATCAGAGAAAGATTAAAATTGAGATTGATGCGATCAGAGAAAATTCCATTCTCTTTATGCTTTCTGAGCAGAAATACATCACAGTTTTTCATCAAAAACATTGTAACTGCAGCTTAAAACAAACTGCAATTACGAGGTTTCCGTTGAGAAGCGACGACATCAATTTTCGATGGCTGATACAAATTCAAAGATGATAAACAAACTACTTTTCTCAGTGTTGGTAATCACGTGATTTAAGTTTGGATTCATCACACGGAAAAATGGCGACTATCGGGTTAATTTGGCAGTAATTCTGAAGGTAAGCGGATATTTCTCGATCTGTAGGCAATGTCATCCAGAAAGTTATACCCCATGTCCTGGCCCACAAAATTTCTGACCTAAAGGTACCAAGATATTATCGCAAAGATCCGTACTTTCAGCAAACACTCTGTCACAAAATTTCTATCGACGAGAATCCAAACTAAAAATATGCGAATACTGTTCACGGACGAGTGGTAATTTTGGCGATTTTGAGGTCATGCTATGATTTCTGTGCAAAAATCGGTCTTCAAATCGAATGTACATAGTCTCGGTAACCCAAAATATCCTTGTTATTTACTTACCTCCACCCAACTTGTGAAAAATTGAGCATTTTTAAAAAAGAATACCTCACACGGACAAAGAAAATTGAATTCAATTCACGGACAATCTTTCGAGATTGGATAGCACTCACGGATTGGGGCTTGTCATGAACACGAGAATGGTGACAAATTGGAATCAAACCATAAAATACTCACTTTTTGCGTAACAATGATTTAAAGTATGTCTTAACATACTATGTAATATGTTATAAAGACCAAATTGTCTTTTCCCCGAAAAAGAAACTGTGTTTGACATTGCAAGATACAGAATGGAATTTTCAAGTGATTTCTGTTGCTGGATCCATGTAAAATTCCCTATCTGTCTCTTTGTATCCATCTTTATCAATGATCTGTCTCTCTCCTTTCTTTCTATCTGTCTGTCTCTCTGTGTTCTTTCTCTATGTCTGTCTCTTTTTAATACAAATAAAATAATGCATACTTTTGGCTTCAGATCCTTTGCCTATTGTACGAGAAAAGCTGAAGTATATGACGTAGTTGATGAGTCTGACGAATTCGAATACTGCAAGCCCGAAGGATGCTCTGCTTTAAGATCTATACAAACCAGGTATGTCAAACAAGAGCTTGACGAGCCTACTTGTGTAACGTTTCGATCCTGCCGATCATTTAAACGTTTGATGATGTGAATTGAGTGCATATGTACCTCCTTCAATAACAGCAAAAAATAGTTATGAGGAAAGGGATGGGCCATGTCAAATAAATTGTGGTATTTTACATGTAGTCCTCATTATCGGGAAAAAGGAGTTCTAAAGACAGGCCTTCTATAGTTAGATTAGTAAATCGGTCTATCCATTCGTGTTTATCTACATTTAGTCAAACATAAAACGGCGAAATATTATGGTGGTCCAGTTTGATAGCCTTTACAGACAACATTATGGTACGATCTGTGTATAGCACAGAAAATATTGCTACAAAAAAGCAGAAAATGGAAAATGTTGGTTATCTTTTTCTCCTTATTTGTGTCAATGATTTCCTGAACCATTTATAGCTACACACACTCGGCGCTGCAAAATGATTTGAATACGGTTGAAATAATTCACCACTATCCGTTCAGATGCATGCATCCAATGTGTGTCATACATTTCTATCTTTATATTTTCAGAGATCATACATGTTTTTGAGAGCTGACAGGAAAAGGCTGGTAGGACGACGTAACGAAATGCTGTCATGAAAGGCACTCTTCTTGTCAGATATAACAAGGCGCGACCAACTATGTCCAAAATGCTGACTCCGGATAGGATGGGTATTCCCGAATGATCGTATATTGCCTGTGCATAAAAGACACTTTGATGCTGTGTTATATACCTTACCATTTTACTTTGGACATACTTCTAGGGCATGTGCAAATTTAGACTTGTTATCGTCTCTTATACTAGGTCAAGTTTTTTAAACACAAAGCAGGTCTATTATCTGGGCGATAATCATTCGAAAGACGCGCTTGGACTGAAAGACCTTTGAATGTAAACTGGTACGGTATGAAAGGCGACTTAAAATGCTTCATTCTCAGTCCTTCAAAGAATCTTTATCATGATTTTCCTTTCTTCATTCCTTCATTATGAAAGTTAAAGGGACCCATGCTAGGTTGACGAACATAAAAACAGGTAAAACATAAATCGGTAGATTAAATCTGTCCAAGGAAAGTTTATCTGTCCAATGAAAATTCAATTGAAGTTCATATGGCCATTTTAAAATGAAGTCGTTGTCTGACTTTATCTACCCTCACTTTCTTTTTATAGTAACGTAAATATGAAATGGACCATAATAGATAGTGAAAAACAGCACTAAAATTTTAATGCAATGCTGCCTGTCCACATGTTGATCTCATGCATGAAATATCAAGTATGGGCTCCTATAAAGTGAACAAAATGCGTCATTTATTTTGTAAAAGATTCATTAATTCCAATTTGTTAAAAAAGGAATAAACATCAACATACAAACCAAGAAACAATAGCCTACTGAAATAAAATGGTAAATCACATATACAGAATCGCAGATTGTTTTTCATCCGATATTACATATCTATTTTACAGCCAACCTGCGAAGTCTACCATTACATGTAATGCCAATAAATTGCATCCATTTCATAGGATTCAGTCGGTCATTTCGTGAAATTGGAAATATTTGTTTGTTATTATGAACACGGACGATGAATAGTCCATTTATTGATGCTGATCGTGGTGGTCAAGTACTTTTAAATTGAGAAGCAAAATGTTTATACTTAGTTGTAAACACAATTTATTGTCGTTTTGATACATGTGTATCATTTCATAAGGGATGCATTGTCATTCCATTGATGCTAATAACCAAATACATGTACATATATAACCTTAACAAAGAGACCTTGTTATGACGTCCGTAGCAGTGGAAAAATATTAGGCAAAAGAAAAAATAACCGATATAAACAGAATGATATGTATCTTTTTCTCTTATTATAATACGTTCTATGAAATACACGCAGTGTACAAGTTCTTTTAATTGATATTGTTTTGTTGTCTACAACTCCTGTCAATGAAGGCTTGTCGAAAATTTGTCATTTTGAAAGGGTGAAAATTCTATTTTTTATTCCTATAAGGTTTGTCGTTTATGGAACTTTCATTCTTTAAAATTATCAAGTTCCGAAACGACTTATTTTATATTAAAACAAGGTTTCTGTATACATTGCGGCCAGTGAAGAAAAATGATGAATATCATAGTTGTCTCATTTCTCTCAATGTAATACAATGTATTGTTCTATTTTCAGTTAAAGTGATATTTTTAATTTGTACTGATTGTAAAAGTGATATGCAAAGATCTGTTTACGAAATAAAAAAGACATTTAACCCGATTGAATCCAGATCTTTAAACTTTCTTCACCTTTCCCAAGCCAAATCATTTTTTTTTGAAAAGTTATTGTCATTTGTAAAGTGGGACATTAGAACTTTTGACAAGTATATTTGAAAGGAAAGACGACATTAGCTGCTTGGAAACTTCACAGCTAATGATCCTCTCTACTTTCAGATTCCGAACATTATAGCAGTAACTATATTCAGTTATTCAAATAACATACTTCCAAAAACATTCCCTTGACTTCTTATTAAAAAGAAAATACATATTGATTTCGATTTAAAAAATGGCTAGAATCCTTTTCCCAAAACGACAAATTCTTGTTTGGTCCAATCTACTATACTTCGTCTTTCTTCGGTCTTCGTTTCTACACGCAACTTAGTATCAGAAAAGTTAACCTGTCTAAAATGAGAAAAAAGAACGTAAAAATGGGACGTTATAAAATGCAGCATGAAAGGGTCTAATGAGCTATGAAAAACGACGACAATGAATTTTGTGCTAAAAACTGAATTTACTGTTGTGTATCGTTAAACCGTCGGTGTTTTTATAAAATCACGTAACTACGGCTTGAATCAAGCCATAGTTACGAGATTTTATATCAACACCTGCAGAAATACTATTTTTGCCGAAATTACATCACGGTACTCTGGATAAAATCGTTCCCTATTCCAAAAGAAATTTTCTCAACAGAATATTTTACATGGCCGAACAAATTACAATGTAAATACACATCTAAATCCTTTTTAAACAGCACATGGTTTCGACGTCCTTATCAGAGATGAAATTGGAAAATATTGGGACAAAAAGAGAAAATACTGATAACAAGCATACTCTCATTGTGCCCAAATATCTGCCTTTCTGTATCTTATTCTGATCATGCTCTCATTAATTGGCATCTTTCGTCTGCAGAAGCTTTTGAATAGGACAACCCAAAAATATTGTTGTGGGTGCGTACATGTTTACCGTAACACTGTTTCTTAATAGACAAGTTACCACTAAGACTCCCACACACAACAGCCACCGGAAGTCGTCCTTAGAGGCAAAAGGCGAAATTCATCCCTATTCACTGCCTTTATCCATGTTCTACACTTGCGTTGATCTTGTGGAAATCGGAAAAAGTGAAGATTCTCCTTACTTCCGTCATTTATCTTTTTTCCGATTCTTGCATTGATAAACGATGCAGTTTAAAACCATTTCGATTCCCATGTAGATTTAACACAGTTAATTTCCTATAAACCCGTTGTTTGCCACTGGATGTTAATCCGAGTCTTCTCTGATGAAAATTCGCTCTTTGATATTTGGATGTCGCTGTTTACATCGGAGCGCTGTCCCATTAAAACAAATTCCGACACAATTTATGTCGCTGTGTCAGACTTTTCTTTTGTTTTTGAATGGGACAGCGCTCCGATGTAAATAGCGACATCCAAATATCAACAAGCTAATTTTCATCAGAGAAGACTCGAATTATCGCAAGTGTTCTGCGAGTACGGACTAAAACGATAATGGAAAGGAGTCTATTGTGTTTCGCTAGGCCCGACCTGTATCAATAGGCCTTCCCACACAGGCAAATATGTCTTTTCGCTCCTTCGTGATCTTGGAGGTCTTGTTTCGTTGCAAATGACTTATCGCAGGTATGGCATACAAAAGGACATTCAGCGTGCACCCTGCGTAAATGTGCTGATAAATCTGCCCTCGTTGCAAACTTGTTTCCGCATGTCTCACATGTATAATGTTTAGCAGTTGGACTGTGAACATTGCACCTGAAAGTAAAAAACAGTGTTAATTCACACGCTGAAAGGTACAACCAAGAAAGTTCAAAAATGCAATATATGAGACATTTTCAGACCTGTTCGTGGTCAAACTGTTTTCGAATTTGTGCCAAACATTGACTTATAGTAATACTTTTCAGACTTCCAAAATTTTCCCTTTCAGATTTACAGGTCTCAGATGCTAAACTATTATCAAAACAAGACTTATATTGTCCTTCACTAACAAATTACAAATAGTTCGGAAAGGTATTGAAGGAAAGAGCAAAATGCTGACAATCATTGTTTTATCATATACCTTTAATATAATCCAATGTTCTATTTTTACACCGTTTTGTCTTAAACAACTCCTTTTTCGGGGAGAAGACAATTAGATCTTTATAACATATTAGCCTACATAGTATGTTAAGACATACTTTAAATCATTGTTACGCAAAAAATGGAGTATTTTATGGTTTGATTCCAATTTGCCACGATCCTCGTGTTCACGACAAGCCCCAATCCGTGAGTGCTATCCAATCACGAAAGATTGTCCGTGAAATGAATTCGATTTCCTTTGTCCGTGTGGGGTATTCTTTTTTAAAATGTTCAATTTTTCACTAGTTGGGTGGAGGTAAGTAAATAACAAGCATATTTTGGGTTACGGAGACTATCTACATTCGATTTGAAGACCGATTTTTGCACAGAATTCATAGCATGAACTCAAAATCGCCAAAATTACCACTCGTCCGTGAACAGTATTCGCATATTTTTAGTTTGTATTCTCGTCGATAGAAATTTTGTGACAGAGTGTTTGCTGAAAGTACGGATCTTTGCGATAATATCTTGGTACCATTAGGTCAGAAATTTTGTGGGCCAGGACATGGGGTATAACTTTCTGGATGACATTGCCTACAGATCAAGAAATATCCGCTTACCTTCAGAATTACTGCCAAATTAACCCGATAGTCGCCATTTTTCCGTGTGATGAATCCAAACTTAAATCACGTGATTACCAACACTGTTTCTAGCATGTATAGCGGACGAGATTTGACCTGGCAGAACATTCCATTCGATTAGCATGGGCTGCTCTGCCAGGTCATTTATCGTGAGGTATACCAAGCAATCAGTGGTTTAGGCTTCTCTTAAGTTAAATAATAAGGCTTTGGAAAACATTGAGATGAAAGGAGAAACACGAAGCACGCCCCAGAAAGGTCAATCACGATGCTCATTATTGGACGTGATGTGAACAAGTAAAGTTGGCGGACATAAAAACAAGTACATTGTATCAATAACTTTAATAGAGTAAATCGTTTATTTGACATGACATTGCCGAATCCTAGCAACGCATCCATTCCACATCATATTTTGATTGGGTTTCCATGGTAACTATTCATAATATCCGAGTAAAACTGGCATCGTCGACGAGGTCTAAGGAATGAAAAGTTGTATCTCTAAAATTTCAAAAAAGATTTCCATGTAAAGTCAACATTCAGTTGCCATAGACAATGTGTGGCTTGTCTTCGCAACAAGAATTCAAAACAAACCTTTCTGTCAATATAACGCTGCTTTTCAACAACAAATAAGCACCAGAAGGTCGAAAATAACCTTATGTTGCGTGGTTTTCTATGTATCTTAAGCCTCTCTTACAACCGGTCGTACGTGCTCCTGCGTGCAGTCTGCGTGCAGTCTGCGTCTAAAACGTACGTTTTGTCGTGCGATGCAACTACGTGCAACGTACGTTTTTTGTGGACGCAACCACGACGCAGACTGCACGCAGCAAAGAATTGACCCGACAATTCTTATGAGGCGCTCTTACAACCCGTCGTGCGTCTTTATAAATCGTGCGATTTTGCAGCGTTTAAAAACGTACGATTTAAAAAGACGCACGACGGGTTATAAGAGAGACTTTAAATAATGGTAGTTACTTTCCATAAACAGGAAACAATTTTCCAAAATTTCGTCTAATATTTATTCCATGAAAATGACGAAATTGGTATAATTTCAAGACAGGAATGTCACAAAGGAAGCCAATCATTCTTTTGAAAATATTGATCAGTTTTTGAAAGTCAAGATCTACACGTACTTATAACAGATTACAATACACTTAGCGCCATTAAAACGTCACAAATGAATACGAGTACATGTATGTGTATACATTCTTATTCTTTCTTGTATTGGCTAATATCAACAGTACTTCGACGCATTTTCTACCGAAATTGTACACAACACAGATGAAAAGTTTCACCGTAGAAAGAAATGATTAACATATTTCTTTTACAACAAGTTAATGCTAATGGGTTTCTTATGGTACTGAGTATACATGTATACTTACGTAGCAATGGTACTTGTATACCGATAAACTAGTTACAAAAATATGACACATATATACTAAGACGAAAAAGAAACGCTGGGTAGTAATATGATCTTCTGCTTAGAATTTGGTCATCTGAGCACTTTCACATTTCAGTCAGAGGGGAAAAATATATCGTGTATTATTTCTATTCTTATTGTTATTGTTGTTTAAATCAATAATAAGCCGAATAAAATGACAAGAAAAAACACATTCCAGCATAGAAAAGTACACACAATTTACTAGGAGAAAGATAACAAAGGATCGCAAACCGTCTGTTAATCTACTATGGTTTCGACAATTTTGTCTGTCCTTAATTAAAAAAAATCTCGCACTGTTTCGACAAATGTGTCCAATTTTCCAGAAAATGTCTCAAAACAAGTCGATATCGATATAAAATGGCAATGTTAAGTTGTCATACAATTCCCAGCAATTATTGATGCATCGGAGAAGATTTTACGAGGACTTATAACTTTTGACATTGCTCTCTTCGGAATTGACTGGATCTCAAATAACTCTAATCAGATGACCTTTAAAGAAGACAAGTCTTTAACCATCTAAATGGGAATCTACAGTAAAAGAGGGTCAATAGTTTGAGATCTTTTTTGTTCCACGTCAGTTTTGTCTCACGTCCAATATCAGCCAAAAAGCATACATAGTGCCCATTTATGTGTTTTACATTTTCGTTACAATTCCTTTGCTCGCACTGTTGTCGCTGTTACTGTAGAAAATGCAAACGATACTTAGAAAAGAGAAATAACAAACTCTCAGTAAACCATCAGTCAATCTTTTGAGGTTTAGACAATTTTGTGTGCTCTTTTATTAAATAAATCTCGTACCGTTTCGACAAGTGTGTCCAATTTTCCTGAAAATGTCTCAGAACAAGTCGAGATTGATATAAATGTCAATGTTAAGTTGCCCGACAATTCCAAACATCACTTTAATTCTTTTCCACACAAAACACCCATAGTCTGCTCTGTTATGAATACTGCTGCATACCAAAGGTCATTAAGAATGGCATTAAAGTATCACAAAACAGAAAGGAAAGAAGGAAATGTTGATCACCATTTTCTTTTCTCTTATTGTCTCATTTTTCCAAAACGTCTTCCAAGAGTAACATCTAAACCAGGAATTGTTTGGGAAAGGGTTAATCGAAAATTGATGCCAGGAAGAGGGTTTTACAAGGACTTCTCCAACTTTTGACATTGCTCTCTTCGGAATTGACTGGATCTTTAATAACTCTTATCAGATGACCTTTAGAGAAGACAGGACTTTAACCATGTACATCTAAATGGGAATCTAAACTAAAAGAGGGGTTAATATTTCCCACTATTTCTTACCACAGTCTATATCTACGAATATGGCAATATATGCCTTTCTCGATAGTTTTTGATAGTTCGAGAACTTTTTTGTTCCACACCAGTTTCATCGCTCGTCTTTTATCAGTCCAAAACCAACATAGTGCCCATTTGTGTATTTTACATTTTTGTTACAATTTATTTATTATGCACGTACGCTTTTTCCGTAACTGTAGAAAAATACACGCGATACTGAGAGAATGGAAAAAACAACATTTTACGAAACCTTTAGACAGTCAAGGAATTAGAAAATTTTGTCTGACCTTTAATTAGATAAATCTCGTACCGTTTCGACAAATGTGTCAAATTTTCCAGAAAATGTCTTGAAACAAGTCGAGATCGATAGAAAATGTCAATGTCAAGTTGTTCGACAATTCCAAACATCAATTCAATCCTTTTCTCAACAACACACACCTAAACTGATTTATCATGAACGCCCCTCCAGAGGAAATGGGTGGTAATAAAAATGAATTAAGAATAGGATTACAAGAAAACAATGACGGACAGAAGAAAACACAAATTCTTATGGTTTTGCTTCGATAAATTTAAATTTTTCTGCAAACATTTTCCAAAGGCAATTTCCAAACAAGGACTCATTTTGGGAAAGGGTTGATCGAGAATTAATGCATGGAAGATGATTTTATGAGGTCTTCTAACTTTTGACATTGCTCTCTTCGGAATTGACTGGACCTTGAATAACTCTTATCAGATGATCTTTACAGAAGACAATACTTCAGCAATGTACATCTAAATGGGAATCTGAACTGAATTCTGGCTTTTTTGGCTTTTTGTTATGATTTCCATCCAGTCTGGAAGATTTGATTTCTTTTCAAGACACTAATATGCACACACAAATGCAAGTAATGTTTGTCATTGCATTTCGTTTTATTTTTGGCCATGGTGCAGTTGGTAGGGTGTCTGTCCCCCAAACACCTATTTTTCAAACCCAAAGTTGGCAAAGTGAGACGACACCGGCATTTATGAAGTAGATAGTTTTCGGTATATTTTTAAAGGGGCTCATTCTATGTTTCTATGCTTCCGAACTGTTCGGGAACTCATATTTGTGCATGGAAAAACAATTAGCAATGCATAAAAACCTCAATCTCGGCGAATAACCATATTTCCTTTGCTATAGATCAATCCTTTACAAGCGTGTTTACACATTCTATTTTCACTTCAAAACAAGACAAGGCCAAGGTCAACGAGACACACCTCCGCGGTATTAAGACACCGTACAATCGGCTGTGTCGATGACTGTGAC
The DNA here is from genome assembly GCA_963680895.1 of Fragum sueziense. Taxonomy (NCBI): domain Eukaryota; kingdom Metazoa; phylum Mollusca; class Bivalvia; order Cardiida; family Cardiidae; genus Fragum; species Fragum sueziense. The sequence continues at coordinate 48,642,714 of OY804597.1, forward strand.
CTTAATTGCGAGGAATACATGAAAAGGTTTATTTTGTACAAGCACTGAACATTTATACGCGTATTTATCAACTATAGAATACCAAAGATCCTTTCGTTTATTTATAAAAGTAAATTCATTTGACCTACCATACACATGACATCAGATGCCGAATCTGTCTTCGCTGACTTTCTACGCAGCCGGTTGTACGGTGTGTTAAATCTCGCTGAGCACATATGACGTATCTCTGACGTAATTGATTTTTGAAGGTTGGGCATATGTAGGCGTTACATAACAAAAACAAGGACGCCAGCATGTTATTAATTGACTTGGATTTTAATACTTAATAAAGCTCGTGGAGTGCTAACAATGGACATAAATGATCTACCCCTTCAGGTTGGTAATTTCATACGTTATTTCTGGTTTGTAATTATTGTGCCATTTGCATTTTCGACAGCGTAGCTCGTCCCCCTTTAACACTAGCAGTAAAAGTCTTATACGACCATCACGCTAACCCGAAATAAAGCGATGTTTACTTATGGACGTATAAACTATATATAGGCAATTCGAGAATAGGTGAACAAGATATCCGAATAGCTCAGTCGGTAGAGCGTCCGAATTATATTCCTGACGATCAGGGATCGATTCCCACCTTGGGTTCATGTTATTTTTCCTACTAAACTATACACGATTTAAAAACGCAAAAGACATTTTCATTATCCATTCCTTTCCTGCAGCCTCAACCGGTACCATATTTAGGGACATTCATTAGTTACTGTACATGCCACCAATATTGTAGTGTCTTCTGTAAACTACGCGGACATCTTAACCGCCCATCCCAAAATGCTTATGTGTCTCGTGCATTCAGACAACGTATAAAATCATTAAGATTTTTTTTGTGTGCAAACTGCCATATTGATTTACTCTTCGAAAACACACAACAACTACGGATAATTTTCGTATGTAAAATGCCGAGGCTTATTTTTGGCACAAAGGAACCGAGTATTGGGGCTCTTGATCAGTGACGTTTTACAAATGGAGGTAGCTAGACGCTTTAATGTAGCCGACTCGACTGTTTCAATGTCAGGGAGACGTGTAAATGACATGGGAACACATGCAGACCGCCTTTGTCCCTGTTAGCTGCGTGTAACAATTTTACGTCAAGACAATTGTATACGTTAACGTCACTCACGAAACAGATTTGTGACGGCTCAGTCTACACCAAATGCTATAGTTGGTAATCGCAGGCAGTCTGTGCATCGTGAAACGGTGATAAATCGTCTGCGAGAACACGGGGTTCGCTGTCGTCCTCTCATGACAGGCTCTCACCCAAAGTCATCGCCTTTAGAAGCAGCGCTTAAACGGACGTCCACTCAGACAGTATTCGTGTCATTTTATTCCCTGTTATGTTTACAATTGTTACATTACAATTACACAAAGCTATACATCGGATATGTCGCTGATATCATCTGTTAATTTTAAAGTACTTTTTGCGTTTTTAAATCGTGTCAGTTTATGTATTTTATATTTTTCAAACTAAACGATTCTAGAAATCGCGGATATAAAACCATAGAGCTAAGCGGTAATTGTATTTTTATTTCGTTTTTGCAATTTCTAGAAAAATTTGGTATGGAAAATGTAATAAAAAAATAGGGGGATAAAAAGATGAAATCGGCGCGAGGTTCGATCCTGTAACCTGTAGTACATAAGTCGGCTGCTATACCAACTGAGCTAATCAGACCACTACTCTGCAATTTCAATATATTAGTTTACATACATGTTCAAAATTACACACCGCTTTATTTCGGGTTAGCGCAATGATCGTATAAACCATTTTGGTGTTGTTGTCAGGGACAACAGACCTGCGTTTGCGAGTTTTGATTGGTTGGTGTAAAAATAGAAAAAAAACGGACTTTCCCAGGTCACAGAAGATGACCCCTAATGGGTCATCCTCAGATGTAACATTATGAAATAAGATGAAATAAGATGCATCTGAATTCATTCAGATTGGCCTCGAGATTAGACGAGATTCGCTATCGTAATGACAGAGGTCGACCGTTTCGTAGTTAAACGAAGTAAATGATGGGCGATGGCAAGAGAGTAACTGAAAACACGGATAGGTCGATAGGAATCCTCCATAATGAGACACCACTGATTAAGCCCTTGTTTTGCTTTTCCGCCTAACGTGACGTCTCTCTTTCATGGTTAATTTGTAGAAGTCTGCAAATGGCATCAATTCTGCTAATAAGGTGATTAACTCGTTACCAAACGACAAAGTTTTAGGGTAGATCTAGAACAATTTGAAAGAAGTTGCAGACCACAATTTCAAGTGGATGAAAATTACATTCTTTGGTCTTTTTGCGTAGAAATCATTGTGGGAAATGATAAAATTGCTTGTCACAAGCAATTGTTTTCATTTTCCACAATGTTTTCCCGATCCTTTTCTTGCGAGAGAGTGAAAAGACATAAATTCCACTAATAAGGTGATTAACTCTCTACCAAACAAGACCTGGTTTTTACAATATATCACACAAAATAAGGAGACAAAATATTTCCTCTTTTGTCCTTTTCAGTGACTACAAAGCATACAAGTATTACACTTTGCAGATTTTTTAAATCGTGTTGTGACGTCACTCTTTCATGGTTAATTCTTAGATGTCTGCAAATGGCTCCTTTTTTCTAACAAGGTGATTAGCTCTTTCACAAACAAGACCTGGTTTTGACAATATATTACACAAACTATCGAGGCAAAAGAAGAAAATGCTGGTTATCAATACACCGCTGTTATTATATTTTGCCATTCTAACTGTCTGAAAAGCGTTTAAATATTGCACCTTCCATATTTGTTAACCCTCTTATGACGTCCTTCTTTCATGGTTGATATATAGATGTCAGAAAATGGCAACATTTCCTTCTAACAAGGTTAGTGACCCTTTTCAAAACGAGACCTTTTATCAAGGCAAAGCAACACAAAATGTCGAGAATATCCAACATTAACTTTACTTTTCTAAAATATTTGTTCTTTTCACTGTATGAAAAGTGTTTAAAAATTACATTTACAATATTTCTTTAACCCTGTTGACGTCTCTCTTTCATGGTTAATTCATAGATGTCTGCAAATGTCTTCTTTTTATACTAATAAGGTGATTAACCCCTTTCAAAACGAGACTTTTTTGAAAATATAGCACAGACAGTCCGCGTATTCAGTAAAAATGCTGAGTCTTATGATTTAATAGTAATGGAAACAGTTCAATTGCAAAAACCTCCATAAAATATATAATTATGAGTATTGCTGGGATGGTCTTAATGCCTCATAAAACAACAGGTATAGTTCTATTTTGGCATGAATGGTTATGCCTGGGTGTTAGGTATTGAGCTAACCATAAAATGCTCATGGAGCGCTTCCGTTATTTTTGACATTTTTGTACTGAACCTTTGGTATTGAAGATAATAATTATATTTAGTGAGGTTATTACACAGTTTTAGTTACAAACGAAAATGTGACAAGTTTTTATATGTTACTCAATGTGCACCAGAACATGTAATTGAAACCAACCAACCAACAAAACAAAACAACAACAACAACAAAAAAAAATAAGGAAAACATCATCACCACCACCACAGTCACCACCAACAACAACAATGATAACCCATAAAAACAACCGTGTTAAAATACAAATCGATGGTGAGCAATTACATAATGTACACCGAGAGCATTGTATTTGCACGGGTTTTAAGAACGTCAATGAACCCATTTCTTGTAGACTTGACCGAGTTACCTTAAGAAAGTCTAGAGCAATTTTTAGGTCTTGCAATTTCGATAATCTGATAAATAACACAATTCTCGTGTAAGTAAAGACTAAAATCATGATAGTATCTGACAGTATGTACATTAACCAAACTCTCTTGAGACACACAGTGCCTTATAGTCCAGTCACGATGTTATGGCACATGTTTACAAATGTTACATATATAAACAATAGGAAAAAACGTTCATAATATCAATACAATTTTGCATGTGTTGGTTCGAATCTTGCAGGTGTGAGACACCTGCAAGATTCGAACCATCACATGCAAAATTATAGAACTTTCGAGCTTGATAGTGCGTTGTTTACTTTGGTCAATTTTGTAAATTGTGCCGCAAGATCTTGACCGGACTATACCATCATGCTGTTTTTGTGGGAATTGTTATACTTAATGTGGAGAAACAACTGATGGCTAATAATTGGTATTGATATTTCTTCTGTTGCCAACTTGCTTACTTGGTCAATTGTCTTGGTATTCTTTACTCTGTGCCAAACGGCAACATTTTTAGAATGTTTCAATTTGAAAAGAAAGCTGCTCTATGCAACTAAACAAATGTTCATAGTTGAAAAAAATATTAAAATAAACGGGTGAAATGTGGTGTGCGTAGTCGAGCGGTAGAGCGTCGGACTTGCGACTAGGAGGTTCCGAGTTCGATCCCCGGTAGCAGAGGTTGATCTTGGCTTCTAATTGGCCCACACATTCGGCGCGAGTACTGGTGGATTTCCAGGAAGCTCAATCGAGAGGGATTGAAATAAGATGAAGAAACGTGCTTCCCAATCGATGTTGAAATAAATGCGTTCAAAGGAATGTCCGAAGAAATGCTGGTGATTTTCGTCTTTTGTCTGAGTATATTCCAAAGCCCTTTTTCTATAAGGGACTCTAAAATTTGATCTTGAATAGGAAAGGGTTAAGACAATCCGAAATAATCAGATGTTTTATCAAAGAACCTTGAAAAGCATTGAAATTACAGAAGAAAAAAACACACTAATATGCATCTATTTTGCTACCCTCAAAAACCAAGATCTATTGATAAAATCATCAAATATCATTTTATCGCAGTAAAACGAAGAGATGTTCCATTGTTGTACGAGAGTACCATTTTTCCGACTGCAACAGCTTTCACATTGGGACTTTTGTCATGTGAGAAAAGGTAAAGCTCCAAAGGACTACGTGACTAAAGTATTGAACGCAGGGCCATTGGAATTTTTTTCCCAGTTGACCTGAAAGTGTTTCATTTTCCCAGTAGACGAATGAGGAATATTTCATTTCAAAATGAAAACGTTTGGAAATGACAAAACTATTATTGCATTTGTTTCCAAATTGACGAAGAATAATAGCCTCGTTATTTTGTTACAGAGATGTGCATTACTTTAGCTCCAAACTCTTTTGATTACGTTTCCAATCCGCTTGAGAATCGAGTGAAAACGAGAAAATGGTCGTTTTAGCTAGCATACCTTTCTCTGTCAATATTTTACAAACTTCCTTAATCAGAGACGTCAATTCCAGAGTCGGTTTTGGATAAGGTTGAAGTGCTTGTTTTTCAAGCATGCTATTGCAGAATATGCCATTCAATTGTCAGATTAAGCACGTTGTTAATGCTCTGTTTATTAGATAATCTTTGTAACGTGGCTTCTAGGACAATTGATACTTTGAACCTTTTTTGGCTACACAGAACTAACTTTTAAATGTTCCAAATTGAAGGGAGATTGTAAAAAGATAGTAATCCTAGTCAGAGCAGAGGTTCGTACATATACATGAGAGGGATGAAAGTTTTTCAATATGCAGTATTTCGTTTATTGTTCATAAAGCCCCATGTTATTGGTACTCCTTGGAATCTTCTCATCGAGACGATTCAAATAAGTACCCACAACATTGAAGCATAACGTAACATTTAAACTGAAGCAGCAAAGTTGAAACTTCTTCACTCCCCACTTATCTGTAGCCTTGTCCGAATACAAACGCTCATTTCAGAATTCCTTGCTTATTATACATGTGTTTTGATATTTATGTTTACAATTATTTAAAGGTTTCATTTCTTTCTGTTTCATAAAATGTAAATTATTGGTGAAACATCCAAGAAAACGTGTTACTTATAATCGCTGGGAAATGCATTAGGATAGAATACAGGATGGCAGTTCTGACAGGCAAAATTCATCTCAAATTTCCCGGAAATTTCTAGAAAAATTATTAAAATATTCTCTACTCCATAATCTCAGTAAGATCTTATTTAAATGTCTGGATTGCCACGTTCTGGTTCTTGATTTTGTATATTCTTTTCTCAAAATCAATATTGATATCATAGAGAAACTTATATAGAAGTGATTTCAAGCTGATGATTCTTCTTGTTTGAAATGGGACTATTTTCAGAAGCGCCTTTACTCTGCAGAATACTGTAACAAATGAAAACTGCTGCGGACGACAAAATAATTGTTGACTAATGAATAATTTGTATACAGTATAGCTTATTGATTATCGAGACAAAAGGCAAAACTGCTGGTTATCAGAATTTTCGTGTAACGTTTCAATGTTTTCTCAAGCATTTATTTATTAGTGACATCAAAACTTGATCTTGTTTGGAGATGCGGTGAAGATGGGCGTACATGATTAACAATAAGTTAACTATCGAACTTATCGATACATTCGTCCATGAGCAAGGGACAAGAAAACAAAATGGAGAAACGGAAGACTGGTTTTAATTAAATGTTTCAAGACAGATTGGCATTTTTTCTTCGAGAATATTGGAAATACGATATCAAAATATTGTAAATATGGGATTAAATGATGACATCCGTCTGAATTCAATATCATATCTTTTTAATAAAGGCATTTCCCGGTTTGATAAAAACAAAACGATTCATTTTTAGCTCGACTTTTCGAAGGAAATGAGAGCTTATACTGTCACCACGGCGTCGGCGTTGGCGTTGGCGTCGGTGTCGGCGTTGCAACAAAGGTTAAAGTTTTTTCAAACATCAATAACTTCCATACTACCAAAGGGATTCAACCCAAACTTTGAATACATATTCACCATCACACCCTCTACCTTACTACCAGGGTCCATGACCCTGGCTCCACTATATTTGGAGTTATGCCCCCCTTTAAACTAAGCAACTTAGAAAGTCGAGCGCGCTGTCTTCGGACAGCTCTTGTTTATAAAAAAGAAGATGAGAAGAATGTGAGTTTTGTGTTCGTATGCAACCTCACTGGGCAAATAGTAAAGGCGATTTTTAGAATGTCAGCAGCAGCAGAAATTCTTTAATTAATATGTATACAATTTGTACTTTGCGTGTATGGCATTTATTCGTGACTTTGAGTGTATGGCATTTAGTTGTGACCTTTTTAGTACTTCAATCAAAGCTGTGATCTGGAATAGAGTACTGATGCATAAATGAGAATAACAAGGACCCAGATCAGTCTGCGTTTATACGCAGTCTTTTCAAGATCCGTGTTGTTCTCGAATATCTTTGTCTTGACTTTGAGCAACTGTAAGAGAACGATTTGTGGATCTTGATCAGATACACTTAGAAAAAGACACATTTTCATGTCTCAAATGCTTTAATCCTTTCCCAAATGACAACATTTTAGGGTAGCCACTACAAAAACTGTCACAAATGACACAATCGGTGTTATTAAAGATAGGATTTGTGTAAAATATGACACAGAAAATATTGATATTGGTTATCAGCAGTTTCTTCTTTTGTTTCAAACTTTTCCCAAGCATTTTCTTTTAGGGACGTCAAATCAGGTCTTGCTTGGGAAAGGGTTAAGGGCCCTTTTCAGATCCAGGTTTTATGTATGTGTCTTGTTCTAGCAAATTCCGCGAAAAAAAACTATTCGAAGTATCACGCATCTAATACATATCATTTTATTTCAAACATACTTATTCCATTTGCCCGAAATTAGATCAACCTTCATTGCCATTAATTAAACCATTCCCACACAGTGACTCTTTGACTCCTCAAAAGACAAAAGCTTTTGATAACATTGTGGAAAATGAATAAATTGCTTGTGACAAGCAATTTCTTCATTTTCCAAAATGTTTTCTACCAAACTAGACCAAAAGATTGTAAAGTTCATTGACTTTAAATTGTCGTCTGCAACATCTCAGTTTAAAATTTGTTGTTTGGTAATGGGTTAAGCCCCTTGACACTTGACAAGTGAGATACCCAAAGATTGATTTTCCCTGGTTTTTGTATTGTGTATACTTTGAGAAAACACGGAGGGAAAAGACGAAACTGTTGGCAATAAGCAATTTCTCCTTTTTCCTGAAATATGTTCTTTGTTGTACCATAGATATAGACATTTTCTACTTAAGGCATCAATAATTGTGTCATGTTCAACAGCTTTGAAATAGAAGCTTGCTAAATTTTCAGTGTTTGGAAGAGGGTTCGTATTCTCACCCAATGACGCCTTCTGACAGCCTACAAAATAAAGGCGTTAGAAAACATTGTGGAAAATAAAGAAATTGCTTGTAACAAGCAATTTCTTTATTTCCCACAATGTTCTCTTTCCAGATATATACAAAAAATTAATTCACTTAAAATTATCCTCTACAACATCTTTTAAATTTTACATGCCTAAAATGTTGTCGTTTGATAATGGGTTAATGTAAAATTCTGACAGTTTGATGTATTGGTATTTCCTAGCAGTATCCATTTAGGATAAGAAATGAATTTTGCTCGGGAAAAATAGGGAAGAATTTTTACTTAGATTTAAATCAGTTAATCCGCTTTCCTCTATAAACCTTGTCTTTGGCTATCAAATGAGAAATATATTGGGAAAACTTTGATAGTAAAGAAGAAATAAAGAGGAAAATGATGGGAAGCCACATTTCCTATCTTATCCTAAGATATTTGTGCTCTGTTCCTAGCGCAAAAAATGCAGAAATTTCTTCATTTTACACTGAAAATTTTGAGAAATTCCAATTTAGCCCCACAATATTCAGATACAGGGGCTTGAGCCCACCCAATATGATATTACTTCCTACGGTCCTGTGTTGTATATAAAACATTCTTCATCGTAATCCCTTTTGTTGTGTGGAACCGTTTTCAAATTGGAGAGGTATATTTTTTCCATTTGTTGTCACAGATGTACGGTCGACAAAATCTGGGACAGATCCAGTTTGAAAGCAGATGCAGGCTAAAAAAATGTCATGTTTTCGTCGGCAACTCCTTTCAAATTGCACAAGTCTAATAGTGTAAAAGTAAAAGTAAAAAAGTAAAGGTGGTTTATAGTCTCAAATTTGGACCTATATGGACCTAGTTCGTAAATTTGAGACTATAAACCACCTTTTAATAGTGTGATATATGCGAAAGAATTAATCGAAATGCTATTGGCTATGACGTGTATTTTTGCATTTAGAATCAAGAATCACGTAGGCGATGCTCATATGTTTCAGTTATTTGACATGTGATCAGACTTTGTCTATTAATAATCGAGATCCAGACACCCATAACTGACTTGGTATCTGGGGAAAAGGCCCTAATGGTATTTTAGACAAAATTGGATCCAGATGGGACTGAAGGCGTGATTTTAGCTAGAAAGAAAACATTGTAACATGCCAATGGAATAATGGATCTTGATCAGACTGTGTGTATGGATTTGATTTGGAAAAAGTCCACTGCGGTATTTGAGACCAACCATGGATCATGATCAGACTGCGCATGGTTCATCATATTTTATAATAATTTCTTCTTAACTCTTACCCATGAATTACCCACGAATTACCAATAAATTAGTTTTCTAAATCTAAAGTACATAACAATCCGCCTGATTGGACGAGACGTATGTCTCGGCCAATCGGATTGATTGTTGTTTAATTTAAGATATATTCCAGGAATAAGAGCTTTTTATGAATATCATCCCCGAATGAAACTCATAAATTTCCAAAATCATTTTATTTATGGCGAAATGATTGATTCGAACAATGTCTGGTGTAATGTAAATACTTGCATTGTCTGGTAGTAAGAAAGGCATCATTGATAACCCTTTACTAAATGACAATTTTGATACCAATCCAATTTCAAAACTGGTTCGATCCCCGGTTGCTACAACAGACACAATACTTTCAGACAAAGTTCTTCGCCGCAAAAGTATTGATATCATTAACCTATGCGGACAAGCGGCTGGAGACTCGGTAAGGGTGTTGTGGTAGTGCTAGTATGAGAAATGACAGGAATCTATAGTTAGGTGCTCCAGCCGCCGCAATATGACCATGGCAGTTGAAAACGGCATTAAACCCCAATAAACCAAACCCAGACTCATATATTTCCAAAATCATTTTATTTATGGCAAAATGATCGATTCTTACAACGTCTGATATAATGTTAATACTTGCATTGTCTGGTAGTAAGAAAAACATCATTCATAACCCTTTTCCAAACGATACTTTTGATACCAGTCTTAACTCAAAACTGGCTCGATCCTTGGTAAGCAGCAAATATCCTTTCAGACAAAATTGTCTCTCGCCAATGGATTGATATCGTAAACCAACCTATGCGGGCAAGCAGCTGGAGTCTCGATTAGGGTGTTATGGTAGTACTGGTATAACAATAAAGCATAGAAAGTATTGAGACAAAGAGAGAACATGTGTTCCTACTTTTGTGGTAGAGGTGTCAAAACTAAGGCTTGTGAAAGAATTCAGCCATTACCAAAAATGATGTCTTTGATACACTTAATAGAAAAAAGGTTACGGAAGCATTTTCTACTTTTGTCTCAATATTTTCTGCTACACATCCTATTTTCATCACCCATTTTGTTGTCTGTAACACCTTTGAATTTGGACCACCTGAAATAGTGTTGTTTGGGAATTGGTTAATGATGGGGGTTGCAGAATCATTATGAGCAAAATTCTCGTAGCTGCAGCTTGTTTTAAGCTACAGTTACGAGGTTTTTGTTGAAACACATCGACAAGCAATTATTGGAAAATAAGAACAAACCCCAGAACAATTACTTGGTATAATCCGTTGGTACGTAAAGAGTACTTTCCCTTTGGTAGCAAAATTGTTCTTCCAAGCATTCTAATGTTAAAATACTCCATTGGATGTCAAAAAAGTATTACTTAAAGTGACATTTCACAGATATTTTTTCATAATTTTTACCATTACTTCTATTTGAAAGAGCATAATTTCATATGAAAATTCTGAAAATTTCAAGCCAAAATATTGCGCCGTTTACGATAAATATAATATTATAGGTCCTATTTTGTGCTAAAATTAATCAAATTATTGTCCACGACAGTTCAGATTTATATGGAATTTGTCATATTTGTCTCAACTTTAAAGGCTTATTTTACGCTTATAAACAACAACTTCAAAAACTGAGAGCATTTATACGCATTAGAACAGCCAATCTTTGCGTCAAGACATGCTTAAAAAATGAAACTGGAATGTTATGTCCCTTTAAACGGTTTATTTTTTTTACATTAATTCTAATCATTGCCAATTCGCAGTTATACGACCATACCAGTTTCAAAAGATATTTTTGGGTTGCTTCAAATTCAGCAAAGAAACCACCAAGCTTAGCAAACATATTGCCTTGAAAGGAAGAACCCTTCGCGATGTATGATATCAACATGGAACCAGGTTAGTTTGCGTCAATACAGTATGATTGAGGTCTATGGTGTTCTTCTTATGCTTCTTGCAATAACGTCAGTGCATGTTGATCTTGCTCTATTCTGACAGACAAAGCGATCAGATTATTCTTGTGTCAGCAAGATAATAGAGTTAAAGATAAAGTATGCTTCTCTTGAGCCAAAATGTCATCAGACACAATGTCAATATTGCAAATATGACGTGTGCTGACCTCTACAACCAAATTTATCCAGCTCAATGATGAATTATGCTTCTATGAACACTATATATTGTGCCAAAAAGTCACCAGACGCGATGTTAATCCTACAAAATGACATGTCCTCAGTGCTAGAAGATGGACAATTAATCCATCTTAATGCACGGCGTAGACACTTGTCAATTCGGGGTGATCTATAAGGTCTGTTTTGTGTTTCCGTTATGTCATATCAATGTTGGATACAATAATCTGTCTGTTACAAATTATTCCTTACTTGTCCAAATGACATCAGCAGAGACCTTATTGTAATGAGCAAAACGTAGACTTCAGATATATGTGACCCGTCACGCTAAAAAGGACCTTATGAACCTTAATGCACGCACGACGCGGACGCTAGTTAATGCTGGGTGATCTATAAGAGACATGTTTTGCGTCTCCGTTATGTCATATCAATGTTGGATACATTAAACTGTCTGTTACAAATTAGTCCTTACTTGTCCAAATAACATCAACAGAGATCTCGAAGCTTTATTATTGAAATGAGCTAGTCGTAGACTTCATATATTTGTGATCCGTCACGCTAAAAAGGACCTTATGGGAAGGTAAACAATGTCTCGTTGTTTTTATACGCTTTCCCTATTAAAGACGCCCAAAGAAGGTCTTGTTTTGAAAGGGCTAAAATGTCTTATTTTTGTTTGACTTTTGTTCGAGTTTTCCGTATAATTCTCTTGAAATTGATAAGAATCTAAATCACATATCGTCGTTGTAAATGCAAAACCTCGAATCTCGTTTTTGGAAAATTTTCAAAGGGGCGGAAAAAAGTGTAATAACTTTTCTCAAACTGAAAGGATTTACTTAAAATTTGGACATATTGTTCACAAGTAATGTGTCTTTAATACTGATCGGTAAAAATAGCCCAAAACCTGCAAGAATTGTCTTAACTGGGCACACAAGATTTGGCTTTGAAAATCGCAAAAATCGGCATACGAAGTTTTGCGACGATATGGTTTCAATTGAAAGGTCTTGCAGGTGAGATAACATATATTATAAAAAGGAGAATATCTGCATTTTATTGCATGAAAATCATTAGGGGAACAGGAGCGAATGCTGACTATCATCGTTTTCTTATTTTGATTCATTATTTCAAAGCATTTTCTATTTGGGATGTTAAGTTGGATATTGTTTTCGAAAGGCTCAAACCTTTCCTTAAATGGGACATTAAAACCCAAGTTTTTTTAGGAAAGGGTTAAATGATAATGTCCAAGAAAATGTTAGCAAGCACTTTTCCGTGTGTCAAGTCGTATTTCCATTATTCCAATCTAAATCTCGCATGTTAATGGCCATTCGACGCGATCTCAGATATTTTCACCCAGACAAGCTTGGGAGAACTAACAGCACCATAACACAGGCATATGTATGAAAAGGAGAAAAAGGGAGATATGAAAGAAAACTAAAGCAAGCACTTTTCCGTGTGTCAGGTCGTATTTCCATTATTCCAATCTAAACCTCGCATGTTAATGGGCATTCGACGCGATCTTCGATATTTCCACCCAGACGTAACCAAACTTGAGAGACATTTCGACGCTTTTCAACAAAAAACTTCGTAAGTGCAGCTTAAAACAAGCTGCAGTTACGAGGTTTTTGTTGAAAAGCAGCGATTGGTATCTCAGAAAGAGAATAATTTTCAGTAACCCCGTGTACTTGTTTGTCTGATTTTCTGTATGTTGTCCCCATATTACTCTCTTAAGAACAGAGCACATTCTCTCTTCATTCCATTATGATATAATGATGCTCTGTTCCCGCGGGGTCATTTCACGTCTAATCTCGGGGCCTTGGTGGGATTTCGGTATCCAATCGTTGGCTTTACACAACAAAACAATTTAAAAAGCTGATACAAACTTTCATTGGCTGACGCTTCAAATTACCGGCTTCAGCCAAAAATAGAAGCGACGTAATGTATACGCAATCAAACAAGATAAAACTGAATGATTTTGATTCGATAATTCAAATGTTACCGGCTGCAGCCAAAAATAGAAGCGACGTAATGTATACGTAGTGATCATGCAAGATAAAACTGAATGATTTTGATTCGATAATTCAAATGATGTGCTATAATTAGATTATGACGACCAAATAGGCTGTTTGTGTACCAAAAACGGCAGAGGTCATAGTTGATGGTTAATCAATAGACCTCAGCTTTGGAGAGTATCCCCATATATTCTTACGCTGCAAATCGACAAAAATGAGTGGTCGCAATAGACAGGTATTGCGGATGACAATATAAAAGATAGGCCTATAAATGGAAGGAAGTCTTTTCAAATATTATTATACATGAAGTACGACACTAGAATGAAGAAAATTCTGATTATCAGCATTTTCTTCTGTTTATGTCCCCGTATCGAAAGATCGGGGGCATATCGTTTCATTCGTGTCTGTGCGTCCGCCCGTCTGTCTTCATCGAACTTTTCTCCAAAAATAGCCATCTCAGGGGCATTGGTGTTTCACAAATACATCTTGTATTTTAATTTTCCTCTTTTTTTAGCGAGCCGGGACTTTATGTCCGGGGAGCTAATGTCACAGCCCTAGTGTCGGCGTCGGCGTCGCGTCCCGTCCCGTCTTCACTTGAAAAACTTTAACCTGGCCAATATCTCAGACACTATTAGAGATACAGCCTTGATATTTCACACATAGATAGTTCTCGACAAGACCTTTCATTTGTAACCATGACCTTTGACCTTGTGACCTTGACCTTGGAGTTTGACCTACTTTTAAAAAAATAGCTGTTTTTGTGACAAGCTCCCATATAGGCGAGCTACGTTGTCCGCGGACAACTCTTGTTATGATGGGCGCCAATCCAGGGCTTGATTGCGCGAATCTTAATTTCTGAATGTTCTGAATGCCTGCAAATGACATCGAACGTTCCCACTCAAAACCAAGCATTGTTTGGGCAACATACAAGAAAGTATAAGTAAACACAATTCAGCATGCCAGGTCGTATTTCCATTATTCCAATCTTACTTAACATCGCATGTTAATGGTCATTTGACGCGATCTCTGACATTTTCACCCAGACAAAATTAAACTTGATAGGAATGTGTTACATACGAATGGCACAATTTCATGTAACCCTGTGACCTTGATTGTCTGTAAATGGTTTGCGTTTTTGCATTTCTTAAGTGTCAATACATTTCGAGTGTTTCCAAAGCTGCACATCTTTTTATGCTCAATGGTATCAAAATTCTGCTGTCTGTTTGTTGACAACCAGGGGCCAGTTTCATCAAAATATTTAAGACTTATTTTTGTCTTACCGATGACTTAGGACGAGTTTAGGACAAGAAACACGTATCACCAATCTATCGAGACATGGGTTAAATGTTTTGATAAAACAGGCCCCAGTTTTCCTAGAAACTAATGACTACGGTAACAAAACATTAAATAATCCTTTCCAAAACAAAACAATCTTTTAAAAAATAATCCAACTGGAAAGCTGTTATAGACGTTAAGAAATTTTAAATGAAAAAGAATCTGTGTACAATGTAGAACAGGAAATATTGCGACTAGAGGAGAAAATGCTGGTTATCAGCATGTTCTTCTTTTGTCCCAATGCTTTCCTAAGCATTTTCTACGGGAACATGTCATTTCATATCTTGTTTGGTAACGGGTTAAATCCAATCAGTTGTTTATATTGACAATGCACTTATTGTTACTTCGATCATTTAACCTTATTTACAGAGACTTTACGACATTGGTCTGTGAAAACCAATCTATGTTTCAACAATGTAACATATCAGAAAGAGAAAAACGTTTTCAAAATCAAAAGAGGAAAAGGAAAATGCAAAGATATGGGAAAGGTATATTTCATCGCTTTTCAACAAGGACATCGTAACTGTGGTTTAGAACCAACTGATATTACAATGTTTTTTGTAGAAAGGCTTCGATTTACGTATATGCCTACGGTATTTGAAAGCAACGTGGATCTTGATCAGCCTGTAAATACATCGCACGAACAGACGCACATACAGTCTGATCAAGTTGCAGTATGTTCTTTTATTTATCCCGTCGAATGATCATTAAAAGAAAGGCTTATATTGATAATTAATACGATTTGACATGACGAAAAATGCTTTCTAACTTTTTCTTTGGCAATACCTTTAACGTTTTACGAAATATTTCTTGCATGCTTGAGACACTTTCCCTGTTTTTAAAAGGAATACGCCCAATAAATTGATAAACATAAAATTGCAAAAAAATAATAAATAAATAAAAATAAGTAGAAAAATAAAAAAAAATCAGAAAATGTCAGAAGCCCCAATATAATCCATGAAGCAGACCAACATTTAGAACATAAAATGATCTGAAGACAGATTTTCATTACCTACTTGGAGTCTTTAAATGCCAAAAAAGAAATAAAGACTTCCTTTGAGCTCATTTATCTGTCTATATTTTCTGTTAGCGTAATCAATGACATGAAAAGTGTTGTTAAGAAATTTCGACGTCCTTTTTTGTATACAATGCTTTTGTTTGGGAAAAAAAGAAGACTAGTCTTGTTTTATTTGGATGAATATTTATAACAAATTTTGAATAATATGTTTCAAATCAATCCCATTATATACAGTTTTATTGGATTCACTATTGTATGATATTAAGTTGTAATGAAAAGCAATAAAGTTACTTTCATATCATTTGTTGTTTGAAAATGAGAACACCATAACACGGAAACCTTTACGGAGATCAGAGAAATGGTGATTAAAATGCTCTTTTCTTTATAAAGCGGCCCATACACGATCAATATCATTGACAATATTATTGAGCCATAATATTGACAATATTTTTCTAGCCACCCATACACGATCACTATTATTGACAATATTAATTTAGAGAACAATCAACTATGGGTTACATAACGTCAATAAAAAATATTGAAGAAAATATTTCAGCGATCGCAGATATTCGCCAATAGTATTGACAATCCTTCAATATTGCCCACTCACGGTCAATATTATTGTCAATACCAAATATTGACAATAATATTGTCAATAATATTGATCGTGTATGGGCCCCTTAATGTTTTCCCTTCCAAAAATTATTCTTGATTCCGCAAAATTCATCGACTTGTTTTGGAGAGGATTAAATGAAGAGAAAGAATTAAGTCTTCATTTTCCCAAACAAGCACTGGTTTTGACGTCCCTAATAGTAAATGTTTGGGAAACATTTAGACAAACGAAGAAA
The DNA here is from genome assembly GCA_963680895.1 of Fragum sueziense. Lineage (NCBI taxonomy): Eukaryota > Metazoa > Mollusca > Bivalvia > Cardiida > Cardiidae > Fragum > Fragum sueziense. The sequence goes on from OY804597.1 coordinate 48,659,514, forward strand.
TTGCTGGTGATCAACATTTTCTCCTTTTATCTCAATATTTTCTAACTATAATGTACACAAATCCTGTCCTAATCAGCATCAGTTTTTTGTGATCTGTAGCAGCTTTCTAATTGGAACAGTTTAAAATGTTGCTGTTTGGGAAATGATGAAGCCCATATAGCTGTCTGGTTTGTCTGTTAGGCTAATCAATGACATGAAGTAAACATAAAGACACTTCAATTGTTTTGATGAAATGTCAAAGTTCTTTTAGTATACCGTGCCTTTGTTTGAAATGACTTTAAATGGTATTCATATTGTCCACGAAATAAATAGATAAATAAATAACAATAATAATCAAAAAATATTATAGCCAAAATGTATTTGAACAATCATTATCGCTTTAAAGGCAATCATTTATTAGAGTTACTGTTTTAACATCCATGACGCCCAGTTTTCTTTTATCCATTGATTTCCAAGGTCTTTTAAGCCTAACGCTTTTTGGAACAATCCTCATCGCTTTAAAAAGGCAATCTTTTATTACTGCTTTAAAGTTAAGTTCGTGACACACAGATTTCTTTTATCCATTGAATGACAAGAAATGTCTTTCAAGCCTAACTCTTTGTTATTTGAATGACAAAATACATTCGCCAAAACAAAAGGAATCAGACCTTTTTGAAATTCAAAACCATTTCATAGTAATTTCTTTTCTCTACAATATTTTGTCACTTTTATAGTACATATAATAAGTCATTTGTTTCTTACACTTTCTAGTAATTCAAATTGTATTTCTATCCGACGAAAAACATACCGTCACTTTTCAACAAAAACTTTGTAGCTGCAGCTTATTTTAACATATCGTTGGTGGGGAGTCAAAACCTCGTAACTACAGCTTGAAAAAGCTGGAGTTACGAGGTTTTGACTCCCCACCAACGATATGTTGAGAAGCAGTGATAAGAGAGTGTAATAGCAGATTTTTCTTTGAAGACGACATTGCATCTTTTACAAATAATTATTTGTATCAAAAGTGAAATTATTTTGTCTATGGACCTACATTATTTTTGTTGGGGAATGTACCCCTATTCCGAACGACAAATTTTGTGGTTGACCCAAATTGAAAGCTGCTTCAGACGATACGATTGATTTTATAAAGATAGTACTTTTTACAATAGAAATAGAACATATCACGTCAAGTTGAAAAAAAAAAGATTGTTATGAAATATATTTTGTTTCAATATTTCCCATGCACTTTCTTTTATGAAAGTGAAAAACCAGGAAAGGGTTAAAAATATGGGATGGAAAAGTCTGCAAAATCCTCCTTTGCTAATGTTAAGAACCAACCTTTTCTTTTCAGGATCTAGCATTTAGAAAATTAAACCGAATATTCATTCTTTGTATTCAATAGGTGCTTCTAAAGTGGCACGTCATTCATAATGGTACCTATATAATTCTAAACTGACGTCCAAAAGAAACGCCCCAATGAAATTTGTCGTTATTTTCCTTATGCCTGTTACAATGTTAGTCAAATGTATACTGTATATCATCATTTTGACCGACAATTACGGCAAATGAAAAAAATGTGCGTTTTTATTCGCTGATATGTCCATTTCCGGTGACTGGTCACGTTTTCTACGTGCGCTTCGTGTATGTTTATCACGTGATGAATGGGTCATATTTTACACAGTGGCATGTGTTTGTGGATAGGCAAGAACGAGTTCAAAGATTTTCAAATGAAACATCCAAATTGAAGGATACCAAGACTAAATTCTGAAAAGGGAGCGCGTAATATGGCATTTTTTAATGCGACGAATGCACAAACAAGTCGCAAGATGGTTTAACATATTGTGTTTCTCGATTCGGTGTCTTGATCGACGCGTTAGAGTAGACCTCATTTAACGCCTATAAAGCATGATAATTGTCCACGTTAACGTCATGCACGTTTTAGGTTTGTGACGTTGGGATCGATGTTCTGTCGAGTAATCTGTTACTGTGGTGGTCAAATAAGAATTTTTTGAGTAACTGTTGTTGTTGTCATTTACGTTTGAAATAGACACACTGCTTGGAAAATAGAGCTCGAAGATAAGCCATTTTCGAAAACGGGGAAGTGAAAAACAAGCCGCCTGACATTTTAACGTCTTTCATTGCACGATATGGCTTCTTGGTCGACGAGTTTGAGTTAGAAAAACATTTGCCAATCGTCCAAAGTCAGGTAGACCTCGCGTAACGCTTGTTATACAAGAAGCCGTCTTACGTTAACGTCATTTGCGTTTCAGGTTTGAAACGTTAAAATCAACGTCGCGTTTAGTATTCAATAATTGTGGTCACCAGATAAGCCGTTTTACGGTATCTTTTGTCGTCGCAAGTAAAGTTCGAACCACGTGCTACAGATTTTCAAATAAAAATTCTGATACCGCTCTGTTTAAATGTGCCGTTTTTCTAAACTGTAACAATTTGATTATTTCTTTGTCATCATTTTTCAACAACAGATAATCAAATTTACAGATGGAAATAAGTTTTTGTAATTTCAAATCAGGTTTACTGAATAATCGGACATTTATTAGGACTGGGGCGTTTCTTTTGGACGTCAGTATATGTAAATCCCCGTTTTCAACACATCGTCACATCTTTTACAACATCTATTTGAGCAAAACGGTCCCTGTCATGTGGAATTTTCAGGACAAAAGTTGGATTCTGGCTCAAAAATGGCAAAAATACGTGACTCAAAAGAATTCAATGAAAATCATAGCTCAAAATCATTCATGCAGAGAGAATGATATGATAAAAAGAAGGGTCATTTTTGTAAAAGGAAGTACATGTACTTGCCTGGGCGACTTTTCACCCCCTGAGCAGTCTAATTGTTTTATTGTCTTGGAAAACAATCCGTCAGAAATTGCCTTGAGTCTTTCTTATTCTGATTTGTGATACTGTCTAATACAATATCGGTAATTTAATGTGAGTAGGTCACCAGAGAGATTATACCAACAGTAATTTAGACGTCTATATCGACTCAAAATATGACCTCAAGCTGTATTTACCAAGTATTAAACCATTACACCACCCGGCAATATTTTAGACTGGTCCAAATTAATAGATGTTGCAGATGTCAATTGTCTTTATGGGTAAAACAAAGTGGGAAATGGAGAAGATGTTTGTCACAAAAAAAAATCTTCATTTCCCTTATTGTTTACCAAAGCCTTCTCTTGAAAGACGTAATAGTTGGCAATTTTGTTGGAATGGCTTAAACCCTTTCCAAAGCGGCATTTCTTTTTTTACTTTTGAAAGTTGTTGAAGTCGACATAATAGATGTTGTAATGAAAGGATGTGTGTATAATGTGCTACATGAAACATGGAGGCAAAAGGAGAAAAATCCAATTATCAGCATTTTCAACTTTAGCCTGAATGTTTTGTTTTCAAAACCTTTTCAGTGGGGGCGCCAAAACAAGGCAATGTTTTTGGGAAAAGTTTAAAAACTTTAAATAAATGATTCAAAGTGAATGGATTCGAAAATTTTGAATAAAGTCACGAAGAAGAACAAGAACGTTGCAATTCCGAGGAAAAATAAATTGAAACTTCCGTAACATCGGGACTGATAGATCAAAACATGGCAGCGCAACAGACAAGATGGGGTGAAACTATTCTACATTTGTTATTTCAAATCCAAACCCTATGTTGTGGGTACTCATTTGAATCGCCTCGAAGAGACGATTCAAATGAGTACCCACAACATAGGGTTTCATGAACAATTAATGAAATATGACGTTTTGAAAACCCATTACCTCCTCTTAGCTGCAGCTCTATATCGACTATCTGTTTGGAGTCATGTGACCGCTTTTTTATGCACGGTTTTATTTTTCCCAATTCCTTGGTTGACAGACGTTTGTTATACAGGAGAAAGCTTATTTTCCTACATTTTTCAGAAATTATTGTTACATTTGAAAATTGGCTTATCATTTTCAATTTATCTGCGAAAATGGCAAGTGATAAGCATGTGGGAATTATTTGCGTGGACGAAAGTGAAAATTCGAGGTTTGCACTTGAATGTAAGTTTTTACTTTTTCATTATTTCAATTAAGTGTGTAGACATATTAAGAGGCACTTAAGGCATTTGGCACAACCATAATTCTAGCTCAGTATATGTGTCAGTGCAATCGGAACGGGTTCTATAATACTGTGTTACACTGATCACAAGATATGGAAAAGCTTTGTGAGAAATACATGGATTATGATCAGACTTTGCATATGCACACGCTGATCGGAATCAATGTTAGTCTCCAATGATTTAATGGCATCTTCTTAAGATGTCAGCTTAAATGTTTCCAACTTTGCTAAGTTATTATTTTCTATATATCATAAGCATATTTAATTGATAGCGTTATTTTCACCCAGTCCAATCCATGGTTATTTGGCGTCCTTCGTAGAAAGAACTGTGGAAAATATTGAAAGAACATAGTGTTCTTATATCTACCTTTGTGTTTCAAAATACTATGACATGTCAATCCCACTGTCATGCTACGTCAGAAAAAATCGAATATAGTTAAAATTATATTTGAAAAGGGATTATCATTTATTTAGTGGACAATCCGTTAGCATGGGTATACTTCTAGTCACCCTCGAAAGGACCCTGATCAGACTGTACATGCGCACAGGCGGATCTAGAAACTTGATGACCCCAAATGGGCCACTTATCTAGATCCCGGCTCATTATGCTGTGGTATCTTGCCATTGGCCGATCTCAAGTCCCAACCGAAATGTTTTAATCAGACAAATGAATTTATGAATAAGTCTTTAACTGAATGCCATTTGATGGTATTCTTTCTCAAAATAATATTTCATATAAACGAACAAGATATTTACTTTATAAAGCAATAAAGGTAAGGTCTGAAAAACACCAATGGCAGCACCGAGCATCAAGACGTATCCCAATATGGATAGGCTACTGATTAGACTGCAATCACACTCCATTGTATGACGTACCAAACTGGTCAAACGTCTATTTTTAGCATTTTCGTATAAATAATACACGAGCACACGCATATTTTACGGGTGCACGCGTAAGTTTATGCCATCAAGCGTAAATATATGCGTGCACGTATAAAAATGCACGCGTGCAGCGATGCACGTAGCGTACGTGGAGACAAATGAGATTCCTAGGAAGTGCCAATGGCAGAGTTGGGCAAATGTCAATCGTGACTTTCAAACTCGATGACATTTGAAATTTACTTTGAAAATCTGCTTACAAGGTTTTATGTTTTATTTACATTGTACAAATCAGGATTTTCGAAGTAACGTGGCTTTCATGGGGATGATTAGAGGTACATTAATTGCGGATCGATTTAAAACTGCAGACAGTCTGGCAGACACAATCGCGTATCTGTTTGTTCACAAGCCTTTTATCCAGACAGAAATGTGTACATACCATTCTAACTTCGGGAGAGTTGCTGACACGTGTTGCATTTCTATAAAGAAAAAAAAAAGATTAAGGAAAATGACAAAATACGGGTACTGACTTTCAAATTTAGAGAAATCAAAATCAGGTCTTTTTGCAGAAAGAGGCCAAAGAAATGTGAGTCAGAAGAATTCAATCTGAATTCTAAATATAAGTCTAATAAGGAATAAACAATTTTGACAATCATTTTCTTTGAAGCGTATCATAGAACAAATATTTTGAACATTTACAGTGTAAAAAAGAACAAATGCTGATAATCAGTACTGTATTTGAATATTCTTCATAAATGCTATTTGAATGGAGAAGAATGAATTACTGCGAACTATATTTTAATCTTTTCTCTCAATGTTTCGCATAGCTGACTCCATTTTTTCGTCTTAATTACTACAAACGTTTGTCGCCTGTAACATCTCTGAATTTGACCAAATCTAGAACTCTGTCGTTTGTGAAAGGGTAAAAGCATACTGCACCAGAAGATGTAAATCTGATAACCCTTTCCCAAACGACAAAACTTTAGGGCGGTTTAATTTGAAAGTTACTGGAGACGACAAAATGGACATTGAAAATGAAAGGAATTGTGTACAATATAGCTAAGAAAATATTGAGGCAAAAGGAGAAACTGCTGGTTATCAGCAGTTTCTTCTTTTGTCTCAATGTTTTCCCAAGCCTTCTGTAATAGGGACGTCAAAACCAGGCCTTGTTTGGGAAAGGGTTAAACAAGCATTGATCGACGCCAGTGGACAAATACAACAACCCCAGGCGGTTAATTGATGTAAAAGCGTTATCCAGCAATTAAACGACAAGAATTAATCAAGAGATTGCTGTCTGTTTAACCTTTTTCCAAACGATAAAATCATTTAGTATAATTCAATTTGAAAGCTTCTGCAGATGACAAAATTGGGAAGGTAAAATTTGTGACTAATATGACACAGACATGCTTGAGAGTTTGAGACAAAAGGAGAAAATGCTAGTTATTAGTGTTTTCCTCTTTTGCTTCAATATTTTCCCAAGCCTGTTCTGTAGGAGAAATATAACTCATGTCTTCTTTGGGTAAAGATTAACCTTTTCCTGAACCAATGTTCCAATATGTGAAAGCTGCTTTAGATGACAAAATGGACCAGATAATTAAGAGAAATTAAAATATGATCTGTGAGTGACATAACCTAGAAAATATTGAGACAAAAAGACAAAATGCTGGTTATAAGAATTTTCTTCTTTCGTGTCTATGTTTTTAAAGTCTTTTCTAATAAGAACGTCAACACCAGGTTTTGGTTGAGAAAGGGTTAATCTAGAGATCGACGTATGTTTAGTAGAGATTCGCGGATTTTATTTAGCTTACCTGAGCACGACATGCTTTTTATGATCCGTTCACAATTTCGAAAACAAGACCAGACCCCGGTTTCTCGAAAAAACTTAAGTACGTTCTCATGCTCAAATCTGAGCACCGTGCTCAAATCGCAAGGAATCCGCGTGAACTTCAATCGAATACCCTTCAACGTTGGAGAGTATTCCTTTGAAGTTGAGCATGTTCTCATGAGTATATACTTAAGTTTTTTCGAGAAACCGGGGCCTGATTGTCAAGAATCAGGAAAACTTTGAAAAGCATAGAGAAAACCTTGCAAGACACATTTTTTTCTCGAAATGTTTCTCATGCCATATCGCAAGTACTTTAAAAACAATGTTTAACCCTATTCCAAGTAAGACATAGAGCTCCTATTATCAAAGATCTTACTACCACAATGGCGAATTTGTCAAACAATCGATGATAATACGGGCCCCTGGTTTTTGACATACTACGGGATGGTTGTTAGGAAACTGGGAAAGGGTTAACTTGAGTTTAGAAAATAGTATTTAGCTAATAACAGTTCCACCAAATGCGACTGCGTATTTGGTCTTAAACAAAACGAGAGGATTTCCTATAAAAGTATCCTTTTAGGTCATTAAAATGTCTTGCTTAAATGGGCACGTAATGAAGAGAGAAAGCCTCTTGACGGACTAAATGAATTTAGTTTCTTTTCTTTAAGAGGATTTTACCCCCAGAAATGCCATTGTCTATGCTAATATTGCTAGACATCACTGAAGCCTATAAAGTTTCAGACGTTTTTTTTACTAAGGATTCCTTTAAAGAATTACAATTGAAAAAGTCTAGGCAAATCTAGCTTAACATCATTGAAGGTTGTAAACGTACAATTAGCTTTTCTTACTGTTTTCTTTCGAGAATGTGCTTAAATTTGAATTTCTGTAAAAGTTGCCAAGAACTTCTTTCTCTTGCTATGCATATCCTTGAATGTTCCAGTATCTGTTTATTTGAACAGCATCAGTCTACACAAACATGTACGTACATACTCTCTTTGCAGAGTTCATCGTTCATTATTATCAATTTCTGAAAACTCTGTCGTTATGCTATCAAATGACCTATATTTTACTCTTTTGTGACGTCAATTACTACGTCAATGTTTTTATTTGGCATTATCCAATGAAAATCAATACCAGTAGTAAAGGAGGACTATATTGTCCCTAGGAGCACTCCTTCACTATTTACACCTTCAGATCTACTCGGTCACTTATTATGGTAAGCCGATCCCGGATAGCTCAGTCGGTTACATCTGAGTCTGTCAATTCGGGGGTCTCGAGTTCAAACCCCGGCTCGGCCAGTATCCATTCTGACATTTGACAAAAGTCATTTGTCTCTCACCATTGGGTGTGAATCATCTTTGTGAGAGAGCAGCTGGAGGCTCGGTTTGGATATTGAGGTTGTACTGGTGCGAGAAATACCAGGAACCCACGGTTAGGTGCTCCAGCCGCCGCGATATGACCATAGAAGTTGAAAACGGCGTAAAACCCCAATAAACTCAAACCTATTATGGTAAGCTTCTCAAGATGTCGCCATATGACAATAGCAATTGAAAGAGCCGTTTAGTTTGGTTTATTGGGGTTTACGCCGTTTTCAACTGCCAGGGTCATATCGCGGAGGCTGGAGCACCTAAGCATGGATTCCTGTTGTTTCTCATACCAATACTACCACAACACCCTAACCGAGCCTCCAGCTGCTCGCCCACTTAAGTTAACGATATCAAACCATTGGTGGAAAAGAGGCGTTTAACCCCAATAAATTAATCTGAAATATGTAGAGAATGCCAGGAGTTGAAGTCACTAAACAATTTGATTTCCAGTTTAAATTTTAAAATTACAAAGCAATTATTCTGATTTGCCGAGACATATGTCTCGCCCAATATGCTTGCTGTGTGGCTCAGAAAATTTAAAATGTATGAAAAGTTAATGCTAAATAGTACACAAGAACTTACTGTTCAGAATATAGCTGTTCTTGGGATATTGGGATATTGGGTGAATTTTGAATACAAATTGTCTAAGACCGTATTAGCCTATATCCGATAGATTTCCCAAGATATTTCTTGTTGCATGTAAGAAACATCGATTGTAAATGAATTGCGAATTAGACCAAAAATTGACCCTGGATTGTATAAGACTCGGGAACATGGTATAGAAAGAAAATATATAGGTTTTAGAATGAATTATAGCTCACAATAAATGACCCGGCAGAGCATCACTATCGATTAGCTATGGATGCTCTGCCAGATCATTTATCGTGAGCTGTAACTATTTTCGAAAAAAAAAAACAAAAATAGTATTGTTCAATTCGAAAGCTACAGACGACAAACTTTATGTTAACCCTTTCCCAAACAAGACCTGGTTTTGACGTCTCTAATAGAAAAGGCTTGGGAAAACATTGAGACAAAAGAAGATACTGCTGATAACCAGCAATTTCTCCTTTTGTCCCAATATTTTCTGTGCTAAAATATACACACAAATCATGTGTTTATTCACAACCATTTTATCGTTTTCAGCAGCTTTGAATTTTAACCACGTTAAAATTTTGTGGTTTGCGAAAGGGTTAATAAATAAAAGAAATAGTGCACATAACCAGAGTTAATTTTGAAGCAAAGGAATATAAAACTGAATTTCAGAATTTTCATCTTGTGACTGAATGTTTTCCAGGAATTTTCCATAAACGACGTCAAAACTAGGGTTTGTTTAGGGGTTTTGACGTCCCATATAGAAAAGGCTTGGGAAAACATTGAAACAAAAGAAGAAACTGCTGATAACCAGCTGTTTCTCCTTTTGTCTCCATGTTTTATGTGCCGTATTGTACGCAAATTCTATCTTTAAAAACATCCATATTGTCATTCGTAGCAGTTTTTGAAGTGGATCACCCTAAAATTTTGTCGTTGGGAAAGGGTTAACCAAAAATGCACGAAAGTAAATCGATGTCACTCAATGGCAAAGATTAAAGGATCAACTTCAAGGCACCGCGAAGTCGACAAGAATTTTGTTAAAAAGACAAACATTTTTTTCTTCATGTAGAGCTTCAAAATCAGCGCTTGCTTTTAGGAAACGTTTTAACCCATTACCAAACGGCACAATTTTAGGTTGTTCCAAATTCAAAGATGATGCAGACGACAATTTAAAATAACAAAATTTTATATTTTTGGTCTCTTTTAGAAGAAAATATTGCGGGAAATGAAGAAATTGCTTGTTACAAGCATTTTTTTTTCATTTTCCACAATGTTTTGCAAAGCCATTTAAATGATTAGCTTGTGGGGAGTCAAAAAGAGTCACTGTGTGGTAATGGGTTACAATGCATAAGAATGAATCGATGACATCCAAATGCAAGGATTAAAGGATCAACTTCAAGGCACCGCAGAGTCTACAAGAATTTTGTTTAGAATGACAAAGAGTTTTTAAAGCGGTATACATAATCTTTGCTTTTTTACAAAATCGCTCAAGCACATTAGTGAAATTCATTTGTGACTTTTTAGCGAGCCGGGACCTTATGTCCGGGGAGCTAATGTCGCAGACCTAGTGTCGGCGTCGGCGTCGCGTCCCGTCCCGTGCCGTCGCGTCTTCACTTGAAAAACTTTAACCTGGTCTATATCTCAGGCACTATTAGAGATACAGCCTTGATATTTCATACATAGATACATCTCGACAAGACCTTTCATTTGGGACCATGACCTTTGACATTGTGACATTGACCTTGGAGTTTCACCTACTTTTGAAAAACTTTAACCTGGTCTATATCTCAGGCACTATTAGAGATACAGCCTTGATATTTCATACATAGATACATCTCGACAAGACCTTTCATTTGGGACCATGATCTTTGACATTGTGACCTTGACCTTGGAGTTTCACCTACTTTTGAAAAACTTTAACCTGGCCTAAATCTCATGCACTATTATAGATAGAGCCTTGATATTTCACACATGGATACCTCCTGCCAAGACCTTTCATTTGTGACCATGACTTTTGACATTGTGACCTTGACCTTGGAGTTTGACCTACTTTGCTGTTTTGTGACAAGCTCCCGTTAAGGTGAGCTACGTTGTCCGCGGACAACTCTTGTTTAAAATTCTTTTACAAATTTATGACCCGTCACGCTGAAGGGGGCCTTCTGGGGAAGAGTGAAAACTTACGATCCTAATCAGAATGCGGACTGCCAAGTTGTCTGGGTCTAAATTGGTTTTAATGGCTTTTTATGCGTGTTCGTTTTCAAAATGCGATACCTGGTTGACGTTTGCTAACTCTCATCCGTTTAATGGTTTCATTGTCTTCCCAGAATATCGATGTATTTCACTCAAAACCTCGTAACTACAACTTTTTTTTTAAGGAAAGTGACTTTACACTGAATATCAATAACTTTCACAAAATGACAGACTAAATTCCCTTGATTGTAGTTACTAAGAATGGCACAAAAAGAAAACATGTTACCCAGAAACATGATGGTGCATAAATTGTGAGGCCTTCAGGCAACTAACCAGTTATTATTATCCCTTTCATAAAATAGTCCGGTTATGACGCCACTTTCGTAGAAATTATTAGAAAACAATGAGCAAAAATAAGAAAAAATATCCATAGAAAACATTAATTATAAATAAAATGGTGACATAATTTACCTTACTTTTTCAGTTCTGTTTTATATCAAACTTCTATCTATCCATCTTTTTATCTGCAGCAACTTTCAAATTGGAATAGTCCAAATTCATGTGGCGAAAAGAATGAATGGATTTAAGGTCGTACGACCTTTCTCAACGGTTCTCGATGGGATTTTTTTTATGCTGATAACGGTTGCACTCTTCACTCGACTATTTTCTCTGCCGGGGGCTTTGAAATTCGAAGTTGTAACATGCGCAGTTATTGGCCGGAAACGAAACTATCCAATATTTAAAGGGAGGTAACTTTTGCGATAAAATGAAGGGAATTTACTCTTGAATTCGAAACCGAGCCATCGGCGGTATAGACATGATTTCATAGGTCCTCTATGGCAGTGAAATAGAGAAATATATAACATAAGAATTTAATCTACAGTGTCTGGTTCTACGATTGGTCAGGAAACATTATAAAAAAGAGAAACAAAAAATAGTGTTTTTCCATTGTTATTTTCAAAACAATGTACCAAATATTTTGTTGTCAGCACAACCCTCCAAGCAATTGGTCAGTCTAACATTCAGACATCAGTAACCTGTTACAGTTAATGGAATTGAAGTTTTTGTCACGTCATGAATATCGACAATTTGTCTAATGTAATTACTTTAACCCATTAACAGATGGAATAATTTTGACTGGTGAAAAGTCAAAGACTTTGAATGCGACGATTTCAAGTGAATGATATTTAAAAGATTTTGGTCTTTTGGGTCAGAAAACATTGTGGCAAATGAACAAATTTTTTGCCACAAACAATTTCTTCATTTTCCACGATGCTTTCCAAAAGCCCCTTCGTTCAAGAGAGTAAAAAAGAGTCAATGTGAGGGAATGGGTGAAAATCTTTTCCAAAACAATCCCAGGAGGGAAAATCTGCTGAAACATTTTGGTAAAAGAAGAAAATGCTTACTACTTGTAGATTTTCCTTTTCACTAAATACACACTGTGATAAAATATAATTGTATTTCATTATAGAAAGCGAGTGGGGTTTTTTTACAGTCGATTATGCTTTCTGACGAAGCTGCTTTTCGAATTGGAACGGTCTGAAAAAGTTGCAGTATGGGAAAGGGTTTAATATCGAAAGGTTAATAGCTTCTCTAGATAATATTAAATACATGTATATTCCACATTCACGAGAGGATATTTTGTAAACTAGATATACACACTATTAATTAAAGTATGTTTATGAATGTGAATTAGATAAATTTTGTTTCTTTCTTTAAAAATCGTAACTGTGGCTTAACCCTTTCCCAAACAAGACCTGGTTTTGACGTTCCTAATAGAAAAGGCCTGGGAAAAGATTGAAACAAAAGAAGAAACTGCTGATAACCAGCAGTTTCTCCTTTTGTCTCAATATTTTCTGTGCCATATTTCACACAAATTTTTCTTCAATGACTTCGATGTTGTCATTTGTGGCAGTTTTTGAAGTGGACCACCCTAAAATTTTGTCGTTTGGGAAAGGGATAAAACAAGCCACAGTTACGTTGTTTTGGAAGAAAAGCAGCATAAAATAATCATGAAAATATTGTCGGTTACGTTCGAAACCGTCGTAACTACAGCTTATTCAAGCTGTAGTTACGACAATTTCGAACATAACCGACGAAATTCAGACAAGCATAACGAAATTTGCATTTCGCATCAAACTTAACTAGGCTTACGTGTGCCTGAATTGAAAAGATGGACTTACACAAGAACATTGGAATTATTTGTGTCGACGAAAGTGAGAATGCTGGTTTTGCTTTCGAATGTAAGTTTTTTTTCTAATTATTTAAAAGCTTTCGCAATCTACAAATATTTAAACTAGTTCAATTAAAAAGCTGTAGCAGACGACAAAATGGATGCTGATAAAGACGGGATTTGTAAACAATAAAGCGCAGGAATAACCAAGGAGAAAGATAAAAAGCAATAAAATGCTGGGCAACGGTATTTTCATTCCTTACATCGATGTTTTACAACCTTTTTCGTTTCGTGAAATAAAAACATACTTCAAATTATTTTACATATTATACCGCTGCTTTTCAACGAAAAACTCGTACCTGCAGCTTAACACAAGCTGCGGTTACGATATTTTCGTTGAAAAGCGACGATGTGTAATCTTATGTAAATTCGTTCAGTGTGGACTAATTTGCATTTTACGTGTTTAGGTGTTATGTGAGATGTTTAGGTATATTACAAGTTCAGGCCCTGCATTTATCAACAATTCTGAATCTACAAGTAATATCCAAACACGATTTTATGGTAAATGTTTACGAATTGAACATGTGTAAATAAGGGGAAAGTGTTCTTAATTCTCAATGCAATTTTGCAGGAACTGGTTCAAATCTTGCAGGTGTGAGTCACCTGCAAGTTTTGAACCGTCACATGTAAAACTTACAATATCTTAGAGTTTGGATTTGTTTTTGTTTACAGGTTAATTTTGTAAACATGCGCCACAATATCGTGACCGGACTATACTATAATAGATTCACTATTAAACGAGAATTTTTACAGTTGAATTGCTTTATCAACACAACTGAAATAATTCTCGTTTAATAGCGAATCTATTATATAGATGTTCCAAAATGTGTGGCCGATAAACAATGGGCTATTTCATGTGAAGAGGGATGTCAGGCTTTTGACTTGAGATTAAAATCGTGTTATGTGATAAATTACCTGTTTAAGACGCTGCATCTATCATTGGTACATGATTATACCTCACGAGACATGACCTGGCAGAGCAGCCCATGTTAATAGAATGCAATGGTCTGCCAGGTCAATTCTCGTCTGCTATAATCGGGTTAATTAAGGTATAATTTATGAAAACAAAATGTAAACATCTGCCACTTCCGATTGTCCTCCTATAGTGGCATGATTAACCCTTTCCCAAACAACAAAATTGTTGGTTGGTCCAATTTGAAAGCTACTGCAGACGACAAAACAAATATTGTGAAAGACGAAATTTGTGTAAAATATAGCACAGAAAATATTGAGGCAAAAGGAGAAACTGCTGATTATCAGCAGTTTCTTCTTTTGCCTCAATGTTTCCCCAAGTTTTTCTTTTAGGGACGTCAAACCCATGTCTTGTTTGGGAAAGGGTTAAACCACTTGAGCGTTTTCTATCGAAAACAATATTGCGCCCGTGTAATATTAATGAATCTTTGGAAATACCATGATCGCAAGCGGCTATAGCATAAACCTTCTCATATTCGAAAATAATTATTTTCGTGCAATAAAAACTATCCAGTTTCTAATTTTCCTAGAATAGCATATAATAACTGTCTCAGTCTGTTTTCTCAGTTTTAATTATGAAATTAATACTTGAAATCAAATAAGCCTTTCCTTAAAAGGTCGCGTTGCCTTTCCTTAAAAGGTCGCGTTATAATATATTTTTCTGCTAAACATTTTATAACCTATTTTCTTTTCTACATTGAGATGAATAATTATTATTGTGTTCTCTTTTTTTTTTCTTGTAAAGCTGCGGTTACGATATTTTGTAGGAGAGACGACATTTTATTCAAAAGAGGAATGCTTCGTAGTTGTCGATATTTTCCCATTAGTAGAAGAGAAAATCTTGAGCTCATTTGAATCGTAATGAGAATCAAACGAAAAATTGAATATTAGAAATATTCCTTGAGAAACAATTTGAAAGCGAAGAAAAAATATTGGAACAAAACATTTTCAAATCATCCCAAGTGTTTCATCAAAGTTCTCTCGAATAATCGTCAAAGTGAGGGTTTTGTTTTGGAACTGTAAATTGAATTTCTGATATACATGTATCTTTCACAAACAAAAACCTGCTCTTCGTGTTTTAGAAAACATGACAGAAAAGAAAAGAGTACTGATAGGCCAACCTTTTCTCATTTTTAGCTCGACTTTTCGAAGAAAATGAGAGCTTATACTGTCACCCGGGCGTCGGCGTCGGCGTTGGCGTCGGCGTTGCAACAAAGGTTAAAGTTTTTTCAATCATCAATAACTTCCATACTATCAAAGGGATTCAACCCAAACTTGGAATACTTATTCACCATCACACCCTCTACCTTACTATTAGGGCCCATGACCCTGGCTCCACTATATTTGGAGTTATGCCCCCTTTATACTAAGCACCTTAGAAAGTCGAGCGCGCTGTCTTCGGACAGCTCTTGTCCTTCCGTGTTTTTCATGATAATGCATGCACATTTCGAACTTTTTGTGACAATTATTTTGACACCTGTATCTAATTTCAAGATGAAAATGTCTTAAAGGGACATTTCATTCCAATTTCAATTTTTTAAAGTATGTCTTGATGCCAAGATAGGTTATTTTAATGAGTAGAAATACTTTTTGTTTTTTTGGAAAGTGGTATATCTTCGAAAAGGCGATAGGAATAAACACGATGTAACTATAATCACGTGACTAACAATTTCAGATAATCTTCAATAATTTTGTTTATACTTGACTAATTTGAATTCCGTTTGAAGCAGAGAAGGTAAGCTGGGCGTATATGACAGTTTTTTCTTTCTTTTTTTAAAGTGACATTTCACATTTATTTCATTTTTTAAAAGTATGTCTTGATGCAAAGATTGTTTATTCTAATGCGTAGAAATGCTATCAGTTTTTTGAAGTTGTTATTTATAAGTGAAAAATACGCCTTTAAAGTTGAGACAGAAATGACATATTCTATATAAATCGGAACTGTTGTCCACAACAATTTGTTCAATTTTAGCACAAAAATAGATATTTCTCGTAAACGGTTCAATACTTTGGCTTGAAATTTTCAGACTTTTCATAAGAAAAGATGCTCTTTCAGATAGAATAAAAGTAACATTTTTGTAAAAATAATTGTGAAATGTCACTTTAAATCAACTAATGAAAATGACTTGTTATTGAAAATCAACCTAAAATTTGGTTTGATTCCCATAACTTTTTTATCAGCTAATTGTTTAAAAAAATCAGCTACGCCTATCTAATGCGTGACGTCTGTCCACCTTCTCTGCTTCAAACCAAATTCAAATCTGTCTGGTGAATATTTTCTGAAATCGTTGTATCACGTGATTATCCACTGTCATAAAGCCCATGATGTCACCAAACTGGAAATAACTTGCCGATTTCGTTTACTTATAAACAAATTAATATTGTCAATATTTCGTGATACTTTATTTCATATTTCCATATTCCATATTTATTTATTAAAAAATGAATATGTCCCTGAACGAATCTTCAGCTATGATTAACCCTTTCCCTCTCGGCAAATATTTAGAAGGCTCCATTGTAAAGCTGTTGCAGACATCGAAATGGGTGTAGATTTGCGCACTACCCATAGGACAAAACTTTAGGATGGTACAATTTGAGAGCTGCTAGAGACGACAAATTTGATGTTGAAAAAGAGAGGATATTTGAACGATAAAAACCGGAAAATATGAGGACAAAAGGAGAAAATGCTGGTTATCAGCATTTTCTTATCTATCTTTTTCTATTAGGGGCGTCACAACTAGGTCTTGTTGGGGAAATGGTTAATTTGACTCGACATAACAAAGAAAATATTTAGACTAAGAAGGAAAAGGTGGTTATCAGCATTTTCGGTTTTATTATGCTTCCTCATGTCCTTTCTGTTACGGACGTTATCTGCATGTCTTCTTTAGAAAAACTGCATCTTACCAGACTAGTCTGTGTCTATCTTTCCCTCAAAATTGCACACGGTACGGAAACTACATTTCAAGTATATCTATAATGCTTTCTAGCACCGAACTAAAAGATAATTGGTTTTAGCTTCAAAATTTTCGATAATTCACTTTGGTTCCAGACTTTTAAATATTAGATGGTCCCCTTATGAACCCCCAGAAATTAAGATTGTTGTTGATAATGTGTGAATACGGTAAATCCTTTCATGGATTAAGTTTGAACTCTTTCCAAATTATCACCCGATTTTGATGCCACAAAAGGAGGACTTCGAAATAACATTGAGACAAAAGAAGAAAATGCTGATATTCAGCATTTTCCTCTTCTCCCCGTAATATTTTCTTTGATCTAAAATACGCATATCCATGTATGTTTGTAAAAGCTATCAAACTTGCAATATTTCTCACGAACATTTCCCCGTATCAAACGCATTTTAACCCTTTCCAAAGTAATACCTTGTTTTAACGCCCCTTATTAAAAGGCCAAGGAAAATATTAAGACAAAAGCAGAAAATGCTGATAATCAGCATTTTCTCCTTTTGTCTCAATATTTTCTATGCTATATTGTACACGAGTAATATCTTTGTCAAGATCCATTTCGTCATCTGCAGTAGCTTTCAAAGTTTCAAGTTCCAAGTTTTATTCAAATATTTCCAGAAGGTCGTAGACTCATGTGGCATGCGATTGTATGTGGTGCAACAGTGCAGTTCAAATAGGAGAACCTTACAATTTTGCCGTTTGGGAAAAGGTTAAGTTGCCTTCGACACACAGACAGATTAACTGACTGACGAACAAACTCGGCCTCATCTTATGAAAGAAAGAAAGAAATTGAAACTATCAGTCTCTTATATTGCAATCTGAACGGTCACGATTTAAATATGTTTATGTTCTGAATTGCATATAGGCCTATACCATTGCTTTTTCAAACAGAATAAGGATGGCATGGTCACTTTATCACAAAAGAAGTTACCGTTTTATTTTTGTCACCTTTTTAATGTTAACTCTTTCGCAAAACAAAAGGCCAGGTTGTGGCGTCCCTTTAAAAAAATGCTTGGGAAAACATTGAGACAACAGAAGAAAATGCTGATAATCAGCATTTTCTTCTGTTGTCTCAATATTTTCTAAGCCATTTTGTAGCCAAATCCTATCTTAACTAAAATCCAATTTGTCGTCTGCAGCAGCTTTCAAATTGGGTCACCTTAGAATTTTGTTGTTTGGGAAAGGGTTAATGTTGACCCTTTCCAAAACAATCTATGATTCCAACGTCTGAATGGCGAAGACATTGTGGAAAGCATTGAGGATAACAAGATGATAACCGGCTTACATTTCCTCCATTTTTCCAAACGTCTTTCGTTGTATGATGTTTGAAATATGATGTTTTAGTAAATTAATTAAATGTTATAAGATATTTTCAATACCTCTGGTAGAATTTGGACAGGTTTGCAATTTCGCAATTTATGAAAGGGTTAATCCCCTAATATCCTGTAATTGTCGCGAATAAAGAAAGGGTCATCTTACGTTTGGGGGCCAAAAGGGGGTTTTCGAAGCCGTTGAGGTTTTGGAGCTACAGTGAATTATCTTTAATTTTGGAGCCAAAAAGAATTATCTTTTATTTTGGGGGCATACTAAACTATCTTAAATTCCGAAGGAAGAGGGCTTTGGGGAAGAAGGATATAATATAGTTCAAATCCAGGGGACTGTGTCGAAAACGTTTTTGTTTTTTTCCCTTACTTTTTCCAACTGTAACTATTGAGACGAAAGAATAAAATGATAGATGATTCAAGCTGCAAGATAGCTGATACATACAACAAAATAGAATCGATCAAGATAATATTGATAAACAACACATCACAGAAAATGTTGAGGGAAAAGAGAAAATGTTGGTTATCAGCACTTTCAACTTTTTTCTCAGTGTTTCCAAGCATGTTTTCCCAGCTTTCTCTGTTAACCCTTTCTCAAACAATAGCTGGTTGTGACGTCCATAATAGAAAATACTTGGTAATCAGCACTTTCTCCTTTCGCCTCAATATTTTCTGAGCTTTTTTTGTACACTCTTTCTTTCTTTAGCAACACCAATTTTGTCATCTGCAGCAACTTTCAAATTGGATTGATTCAAAATTTTGTCGTTTTGGAAAGGGTTAAGCAGACGTTATTTAGGTAAATGTTAACTCTTTACCAGATGTCAAAGAGTTACGGTTATCCAATTTCAAAGATGATGCAGACGACAAATTTAAATGTATGGAATTTTACTTACTTTGGTCTTTTTGGGGAAATAAAGAAATATCTTGCCACAAACATTTTTTCTCCATTTCCCAGAATGTTTTCCAAAGCCTTTTCTTTTCTGGGGCAAAAAAGAGCCTATGTGTGGGAATGAGTTAAGTTTTAAGTTACACTTATTTTGTCATTTCGTCGTTTTTCAACGAAAACCTCATAAATGCAGCTTGTTTTCAGCTGCAGATACGAAGTTTTCATTGAAAAGCAGCGATTTGCAACACCAATCTTAATCCGAGTTTTCTCGGAAGAAATTCGCTTTTTGATATGTTGATGTCGCTCATTTACATCAGCGCGCGCTACCACTCAAAAACAACGGAAAGTAGGCCATTGTAATCAATGGCTGTTCAGGTCAGGGTTGTAGCAAAAAATTGCCTATAAACCGTTTAGAAATACTTTTTGGTCTTAATTTTTTTTACTAGACATGACAATAAATAGTCCATTGATCGGTATCATAAGGCGTTTTAAGGATATCGTTTAAGATCGGACGGTGAACCACAACTTGTGTCGAACTTTCCGTTGTTTTGAATGGTAGTTCGCTCTGATGTAAATAAGCAATATCAACATATCAAAGAGCGAATTTCATCAGAGAAAACTCGGATTACACCAATCTCTGAGGGAGAATCGGCTCTCTGCTAAATGATGCCCTAATTGACATTTATGGTGTCTAATGAGTAATTGTTTCCGAAGACAATTATGGTTTCCAGCGCTAAAGTGCCGTAAGTCACTATACATAATGTGTTGGAAACACGAAAAAGGGTCATTTAAATACGGTAGATAATCTCGTGACTCAGAATTTCCGAAATTCTTTAATATGGTTTTTAACACTCGACTGATTTGAATTCGGTTTGAAGCAGAGAAGGTGGGAAAATGCCAGGAATAATCTGAATGTCGTTGATGTTTGTAGAATCGACTGATACAAAAGTTATTGAAAATCAACCAAAATTTTGGTTGGTCTTCTATAACTTTTTTATAAGTTGATTTTTAAAGGCCTCCCATGTCCATCTTCTCTGCTTCAAACCGAATTCAAATCGGTTCCATATTAACAAAGTTATTGAAGACTTTCTGAAATTGTTGTATCACGTGATTATCCACTGTGATTTAAAGTAAGGAGCCGCTATGAACCCATACCAGAATTCGCCTACGTGTAGGCTTATCACGGAACATAATGTTTGCCAATAGCCTCTTCATAATATGTGACAATAGTGAAACAGTAATTAATGGATGCATTACAGAATATAACGATATGGCTAAAGATGTATGGTTTGGCAAAGGGTAAATGCAGGGCAGAAAATCGATGAATATAAGTCTGCTTTTCAACAAAAACCTCGTAACCGCAGCTTGGTTTTTTTCACCATCTAGTAGATAATTGATGCCTAATAGATGGCACAAAGCATCAGTTTTCTTGCTATTTATCAATTATTCATACAATACCTGATTGGGAATCAATGCGAATAATGATACGAGTAGTAAAGGAGGTCTGTCTGGGCCTTTACTACCATAATGATTTGGTTTATGTATTTTCCTGAACTTGAATTGAAATAACATCATTTTCTTGTCTGTAATATATTGCAAATATTACGTAACTATAGTTTTGTGGTTTGGGAAAGGGTTAATGCAGGGAAGTTAATCGAGGAGTATTGCGCTGCTTTTCAACAAAGACCTCGTAACTGCAGCTTGTTTTAAGCTGCAGTTTTCTTGAGAATCGAAGAGCATAAAATGCGTTTATAACCATCAAGTAGATAATTGATGCCTAATCGAAGACACAAAGCATCAGTTTTCTTGCTGTTTATCAATTATTCACACATTGCCTGATTTGGAATCAATGCGAATAATGATACGAGTAGTAAAGAGGTCTGACTGGGCTTTACTACTATTATGATTTGGTTTATCACGGTGGGGATTGTGCATGCTTGGATGGAATACGAATACGGACAAAAATAATCTCGAATCTTGTCAAATATTTTGCAATAAGTCCTTTATTTCTTTGTCGATTTTCAAAAGGTCTGTTGCATGTACCCGGCCTTGAAAATCCCTTTCCTCGGATACATGGATTATTTGTGGTATCCTTTTAATTTTTTCCAAAATTTGATCCCAGCTGACCAGAAAACGAAATGATAACGACTACGGCAAAATAAGCCACGCTTCAGGTAGGAAATTGTGCAATAATTTTCTTATTTCTGTGTCAATTTTTTAGCGGTTTGTTGCATGTACCCCGCCTTACTGAGCGCTTTCCTAAAGTGTATTTATTTATTTGAAAACTCCCCATATTTTTCCCAAAAAAATGATCTCAACTGACCTGAAAAACGACCAGATGTTTTGTCGTTTTTCTGGTCGGTTGGGATCACTTTTCTCAAAAAGTGCATAAAGGTTTCGTGTAAAGCTCAACAAGGCGGAGTACATGCAAGAAACCGTTTTTTTAATTGACGCAGAAATAAGGAAGTTATTGCAAAATGTCTTACCTGAAGCGAGGCAAATTTGTCCGTAGATTTACCCATCCCAGCATGCACAATCCCCACCGTGAAAAAACATTTTCCCCCCATCAAGTAGATAATTGATGCCTAATCGATGACACAAAGCATCACTTTTCTTGCTGTTTATCAATTATTCATGCATTACCTGATTGGGAATCTATGCGAATAATGATTTGGTTTACGCCGCATAAAGAGAATTCCACCTTGAAATTTTATTTTCACGTGCACCTCAGCCATCATAATGGTTTCTTTTCCCCGAAGAGAGGAACGACTTTTAAAAAAAAACCTTATGAATGCATAACTTTAGAACACCACACGGAATCCCGTGGCAATATCAGTAAATATAGAATAATAAACGCTAAAATATCAGTAAATTAAAAAAAAACGTAAACGCTCAAGGTCAATTTGAAATTGGTTTGAAGAAGAGAAGTTCTGAAAATGTCAGGAATTTGATTGATGAGGTAGATCTTTTAAAATGTAGCTTGTTGTGTCACATGATTCCCCGTCGTATACATTGGTTACAACTTTAATATAGGATATAAACAAACCATTTGGATTATCCCGGTCATGTACCCTTGTATTCCTGGTTAGACTTTTTTTTAACTTGTCACAAAAAAGTGTTTGCAACGGGAAAATAAAGTCCTGAGAAAGTGTATTTCTACTTCTCTATAGAAAAAACCCCAAAACATTTTGCGATAACGCAGTCTTAATTAAAGACAAAACGCGTTGCAACAAGTTCGTGAATATCATGAAAGATCAGAATTTTCTCCTCTCCCAATTGGTAAAACTACTCACATATTGGTCAAGTGTAGTGTGAAGCTGGGGTCATTATTGACAAATATAGTTCTTGGATTACCCTAGCTATATGACTTTATATACCGGGATATAGTTTTTCATGAAAATTTGATCCTTGTTTAAACCTGTTTTAACGTCTGTTATTGGAAATGTCTGAGAAACATTGAGACAAAAGACGATAATTATAATTAGAAGCATCTTCTCCTTTAGCCACGTATTTTTGTGCTATAATGTAAAAAGAAATCAAATCAAAATGCATTAAAACTTACTTTGTCGTCTTAAGAGGTTTTAATTTGGATTGATCTAAAATGTGTGGTTGCTTGGGAAAGGAGCGACCACATTACAACAAGTATGCCGATACTATCAGAGATAGGAATTCTCTCTTTTTCACCATTGGATATCGAATATTTTAGTTCTTGGATAACACGCGTTATATGGCCTCATATTCTGAAATAGATTTAAATGAATACATGTTTGAAAGTCTGGCTTAGAAGTCTCATTTTGGATACGACTGGGCTAAAATTGAGACAAAAAAGCACTTGCTCCTTTTGTCTCAATTTTTATGGTCTGTAATTTTGGAACAATCAAATTCACTAACACTCGTCTTGTCATCATTAGCAGTTTTCAATTATCGCTGGTGTGAAATTGTGTTGTTCGGAAAATCTTTTAACTGGTGAATTATGTGAATCTACTCCTATAGAACACAAAACACGTTGCAACAAGTAGGCTTACGCGAATATTAACAGAGATCGGAACTCTCCCCTCCTCTCTCCCAACATCGGATATCGAATATTTACAAATAAAGTTCTTGGATTAACCCACGCTGCATGGCCTTATATTCCGGGATAGATTTCTTGAGTTCCCTAAACGGAGTGTTAAGTGCGGTGAAAAGTTACTGTGTACAAATGGCGTCCAAGAAACAAATCGTAGTGATCTGTGTCGATGAAAGCGAGAGTTCGAGTTTTGCCTTTGATTGTGAGTTGCTTACATTTGTATTAGATCTATGGTATTTGTGTTTAATTAAAATTTAAATATTTTTTTTCTATTTTATGGTGTTGTTTAGCCTTTAATCATTTTCTATGTCTGCTTTCAAGAACAAAACAATTATAATGTCGATACAAAAAGGTCATGCATGTGGCTATATGCTTAAGGTCTAGAGTTAATTTAACACGATTCCCGATGCAAAATTATTTCATTTAAAGACCTTTGTTGGAGATTGATGAACTTTCTGTTTCTCCTTTGAAGAACAAAAAGGGCTAAACTGGATTGTTAAAAAGTTTTGAGGAATATAAACAATAGGCTGAAAGTTGACAGGGAAACCATAAAATCATGTACAATATATTACAAAACATCAACACTTTCTGGTTTTCACGACATACTTAACTGGCTCTATGCGTTTATAAACAGGGTTGCATCATTCTAAGAGTGCAAGCTATTTATTGCTAACAGAAACTTATTTCAATAGGTCAAAAGGAATATTTTCTTTCGTACTACAACGCATGAAAATCATATTAGTCTCTAGGGTAGAGAAAAGACAAACCAACAGAACTTATATTTATAACTGTCATATAGAATAAATGGAAATATTCAAGTTTGCATGATAAGATTCTCATTTCCGGACATATCTCAAAGATCAACTCATGGATGATTAAACTCATATGGAGTCACTTTGCAACAAAAATCTCGTAACTGCAGGTTAAATCAAGCTTCAGTTACGAGGTTTTTGTGGAAAATTATCGATAGGGTGACTAGGGTCACTAGAATAGAGCTAGACTTCATTTAACGTATACCAGC
Organism: Fragum sueziense; assembly: GCA_963680895.1. Lineage (NCBI taxonomy): Eukaryota > Metazoa > Mollusca > Bivalvia > Cardiida > Cardiidae > Fragum > Fragum sueziense. The sequence goes on from OY804597.1 coordinate 48,683,903, forward strand.
CATTCTCCAGAAATTGAAGCCATTTTGAAAAAAGCTGTCGCCAGCTTATATGCAATAAAAAATAAAATTTATCGTTTTTGCAGTTCATTGAGATCATTTAGTTCTTATTACCTAACCATTTTTGAGATAATATATGCACATTCGGATGTGAAACCCTCATAACTAAGAAAACTATGTGTCATTTAATAACACAGGGGTCTTAAAATCCCCATGTCACCGAGCCAATTTTCTTTATACCTTTCTCGTTGTTTTCTTCAAACAAAGCTTACATACTGAGAAAATGTTATCAATGTGTGCGGAATATATAGGGACCTGAAGTTTTAAAGGAACTTATGCATATTTTTCATATTTTCACTACTTTTAACATCCAAGTGCATGTGTCGCCACAAGAGCCTATTTTCCCATAACGACTTTTATTTGTTCCTAAATTGTTAAAGAAAAGTATCAAGAACATGCCATTAACACCTTATCAAATGCGCAAGGTATTAAACTGTTCGGGAAAACATATTTTTTAACAAATATGTTGTTGATTTATACTATACAGACAAATAAAAACGAAAATTGAAATGTCGAATTTGAAACGCTATGCTTCCATAACGCCAATATCTACAGATCCAGAATGCTCATGGTGAAAATAAATATAGTAGGCGAAGAAGCAATAAAAGGGAATATTTTCAAAACTTAAACATAATGAATATCAGTTAGATGCAGAATGTGGTCACTGTTTTTGTTCGTTGGTCACTATGCTTCCATAACTGTTAGTTTCCATAACGTATTTGTAATCTGAATTTGCGTCAACAGCATCACACAAATCTATAAAAAACATTTAGTTTTAACATGGAATGTCTCTGTATATGAAAATGGGATCAATTTGCACGTACGTATTATGAGGATATCCGACTGAGGATACCGTGAAACACATGACTATATTGGTTGATTTCAGCATAGTGACTTTGTAACTCTTAAAACTATTAACTGTAATCTTAAAATGATTTTTTGTACACTGTCTAGACACACTACCAAGGTTAAAATTATTGTAGTCGATTGACTTTCATATTTTAAATAAAGATATCAGTATTTAATAGATTTCTCTGTTAATGAACTTAGCGTTATGGAAAATGCTTTTTACTGTTTCTTTTATGGCTATCTAAGGCTACCAAATTCAAAACGTTTTTCGTATTCTACATAAGTATTGCACATTAAACTATCATAATAGACATAATTATTGATGTTAACATTTCAAATAGTTGTCAATGTGATACCAAAACAAAAAAAAATGTTTATTTGCCCTTAGTAATGCAGATAAACGTAGAAGAAAGAATTGTAGTGGAATTACTACTAAAATTAATTTACAGTGAGCTGATTGGTGAAAAGAGGCGTATATACCAACTGACTTTTTATCCGAAAATGGAAAAGTATTTAGGGAAAGCTATAGAAAAATGTTCATAAAATGAAAAGATAAATATATAATGAGTACAAAACTACAACCTTTTTAAATTGTTGTGTCACATGATTCCACACCAAGAATATGGACATTTCTTTTTCAACATATGACAAGGGTAATATTCTGAACATGAGATATTGTAGAGCATCAATGGAAAAGGTATGTCTATTGCTATCTCTGGAATGAACTATAAAAGTCAAGAACCAAGACACAAAAAGAATTGTTTACTGGAACCATTTGAAAGACCATTAAAAACTTTATTATGTTTCTCTCCTTTGCATTTGACAATTAATATAAAGCTTGTGTTATAAAAATGGGTACAGTGTTAAACAATTCATAGGTCATAATACACTGGAGAGAAGTTTAGTCTGAATTAAAAGAAATGGTGAAAGTAACAAGTCTGTGCAAATTAACACCATTTTGACCAGGTAACAATTTCTCATTTACAAAACTACCGCACGAGAAAGGTACTCATTGATATCGCTAACAAGAAACAGGAATTTAAAAGGATGCAACGTCCTTCACCCAGCAGATCCCCGAAAGCTTATTGCGATTAGACAGGGGGGGGGGGGTTCGTAAAAAGCAGACAACAGCACAGTTTTAAATAATCATAATCGCAACGTAACAGTAACTAAAATGTACCAACACAAAGGCACACACTTATGATTATCTGCATACTTTTTTTTGAAGACGTATCCTTTAAAATCTAACAAGCAAACTGTCTATGAGATCTTAAGAAAATGAAGGCATAACAAACTTTTATGACAGTTTTTTAGCTCCACTGGCCTTCAGGCCAGCGGGCTATTGTCATGGCGCTGTGTCCGTCGTGCGTGCGTACGTGCGTGCGTCCGTCCGGTCGTCAACTTTTTCTTTAAAAATCTTCTCCTCAGAAACCACTTGATGGATTTCAATCAAACTTCACAGGAATGATCCCTAGGTGGTCCTCTATCAGATTCCTAAAATTAGTTCTGATTGAACTAGAAAGTCTGGAGTTATCTGCCCTTGAATTGAAAAATGGCTGTTTTGACTTTGTTTTCACTCTAGCCACTACAAATATTTATCAATCAAGACAAAACTTGGTGCTGATTAGATCTTGCCTGAGTGCAATTTTCAGCTTGATCTGAATATTATGTCTTGAGTTATGTGCCCTTGAAATTGGCAAAATTACCATTTTTGACCTTATTTTTACTCAAACAACTATAAATATCCACCAATCAACACGAAACTTTCATGTAATCTTACTGGCCATAAGATCTTGCATGTGTGTAATTTTCAGCTTCATAGGAATCTTAAATCATGATTTTTCTGCCCTTGAATTTGACAAAATTGCTGTTTTCGACTTTGATTTTACACTCTTTACATCCACAAATATTGAACAATCAAGTCAAAACTTAAACAAGATGTAAGTGAAGATGAGATCTTGCTTTAGTGTGATTCTTAGCTAGATAGGAATATAAAGTCCTCAGTTATATGCCTTTCAATTTGACAAAATTGCTAATTGTGACTTTTTTCACTTTAACAGCCAAACTCACACTAATAAAGACAAAGCTTGGTAAGCAATTGATCTTATATGAATATGTTTTCAGCTTTCTAGTTACTTTGTAATTGCTTTAAGAGCAAGAAGTTTTGAAAATTTAGTCAAAACTTGGACTTGATATGACAAGAAATTCAGGTTTCATCAGCCATTTGCATTTATTTTGGAATATGGTATTTACCCAAATCTATTTTAGCTCAAAATCTATTTATAGAAATATGAAATATTTTGGAGTAATCAATGGTCTGTTAATTTAGATCTGTTTGGAAAATGGAAAATTTTAATTGCTAGTATCATCCTAAGCTGGAATGTTCTACCATTTTCTTTTACCCTTTCTCAAATGGCAAACATATAGTTTTACTTTCTTTGATTCAAGAACCAAACATTTTGAACAATCTTGTTTTGTAACTTTCTTTTTGCTCTATGAAACACAAGCATCGAACAGTCTAATAAAAACTTGGATTAAATATTACATGAAACTCGGGCCTGTGGAGCGACTCAAGACCTTCAGGTCTTCTAGTTTTTCGTTCACGTCATCCTTAGCTTCCACATGTCATCAAAAGTGTGTCTTTGCAACAAAAACTGTGGGGAGAGAATGTCTGTAACGATTCAACGCGAACCCTGACGTTTTCATTAACTATCTCCCAACAACGAAATTTTAGACAGGTTCAAGATTATGGGGTGTGCAAACGACGAAAGTCGATGTTACAAAGTGCATGAAATTTGCAAAATTTAAAAGGGGGCGGAAAATGGAAAAATCCTGAAGACGGTCAAGATTTATAAAATATATGCCAGTTAAATGACTGCAATAGAAAAACTAGAGAATTGATGAACAGCAATATAGCCCCAAAAATCATACAACCAAGCAATTTACAAATACTTGAAATCCTGAAGTAACAATTATTCATAATTTGGTTGGCGATTTGTAAAACTATGCCACATATTCCACAAAACAATAATCATTTTCCATAACATATGCTCCGTAACTAATATATTTTACAAGAAAGCTTTATTAATGTGTTAATTTCGATAGAGAAGCATTGTGAATTTAACACACGTGTGCAGGTATCCTTACTGGTGCTTTAGGAACGGATCTTCTCTCGATTCTGGTGTTTTAATTGGATATTTCAATTTTTTGAATTTACCCAGGTTTTGGGGTAATTTCATATAATTCTTTTTGTCATTTTTTTCTAAAATGTTTTGAAACTTTTCATTTGCATTACATAAAATACTTATAACAATTGAGATATCATTAAGCGAATAATTTGGAGATATCAGAACTCTTTTCCAAATCAAGAAACAATGCATATGCTCCGTAACGAAGGGGTGGTCTTTGTGGATGTGTGTTTACGTTTTATACGGAATGCTCCAACGGACATACTTGGGTTTCTTCTCAAGCTCTTTAATACGACAATGATTAGTTACAACATTAAATGTACTATTTCAAACCATTATTAAGTAATAAAAAACTTCACAAGCCCCCATATAAACAATCAAAAGAACTGTAGAATATAAAGATTTTCCGTTTTAATGATACACATTATTAAAGGTCAATGTCACGGAAAAGTACATTTTGTATACCTCCAGTTATGCTTCACCATCAAAATGGACCTTATCACTTTTATTTTCGATCTTTGATTGTGCTCTAACGCTTTAAAAACTAACCGTCAGTACACAATCTATGCTCCGTAACATGCCTTTTTTCATACTTATTTTGATGGATCATAAAAATCGTTTGGTAAAAATGGTGTGGGTTAAAATTTCAGAAATAACGCCTGAAATATTCTTCTTTAGAAATAATGCAAAACCATTTGAATTGCAAACGGTCGAAAAATCATTTTTTTCTCAAATCAAAATGGTTTCAATTTCTGGAGAATGGCTGATACAACCCATCATTAGCACCAAAGAGCCAGAGGCCAAATTTGAAAAGTGCCAGTTAATCTTAAACTGTGTTATATTTCCATTCTAATTACAAACATAAGCATTTTGAACGGTTTAGAATTTTGAGTTAATGCATAAATATGGAAATATTTGACAAAAATATTATAAATTACCTCCCTTGCATATGAATATAGAGTAAAAAGATATTTGTAAATTATTTTCTTCTTGAAGCATAATCTTGAAATTCGGCACGGTGAATCAACTTATATGAAGTATATTTACAAGTGTGTGTAATTTGGTGCATTTCTTATGGATAGAAAGTGGTGTTTTTAATGATGGGTCATATACCTTAAGGACATGCGGGAAATTTAGATTGAATTGTCTGTGGATAAGTGAAAAAGAGCCATATTTCTGTAGGCATGAGAAACTTGACTATAACTAGTCTGGTTCGTAGATATGAGTCATGTTTGTTTTAATACAAACTTCCGATTACTGAACTTTTAAAATTAACTGTAAATATGGTCACGATCTTTTTATATGATACTGTAGGAAACAATTAGGACATGAAAAACAAACGACAAAATTCAGACTGTTATAAGTTGCAGCAGATGACAAAACAAAATGGACGTTGGTCAATTATGATTTTATATTTTGTACGATATATCTATTGAGTGGTTTCAGTTTTATCGACGTTGTGTACGATTTATTGGGACAACCCTCGTAAAACAGAAAATATTGAGACAAAAGAAGAAAATGCTGCTTATCAACATTTACTTCTTTTACGTCAATATTTTCCCAGCCTGATCTATTATGGACGTAAAAACCGTGTTTTATAAAGGAAAATGTGAACTAAACAGACTACTAAAACAGCAAAGCAAGTAAATATTAAGTAAACATGAAAACAGCTTCAACAACAAATAGCCATCGACCACAGAATTAACGTAAAAAGTTAATTAGCGAAACTTAGTTAGGTCGATTACGCAATCTACATTCTCCAATTGGTAATTTGTTTGTATACCTCACGATAAATAACCTGGCAGAGCAGCCCATGCGAATCGAATGGAATGCTCTGCCAGGTCAATTCTCGTCCGCTATAAAATCGAAGTTTCAATTAATGCTGAGTTAACCGTTCTTTCTGCTTTTTTTGTCCGTTGATAATAATTTTCTTATTTAACTCTTCAACAGTGTAGGAGCGGAAGTGTGTGAACACTTGTCTTTGAGTGATTACTTGTGTGTCTGTACATCGAGGAAATGCAACTTGGTAAACATCAGCGGTTGACATTGGTAAGAATTTATGTTTTTTTTCTGGATAAACACAATACTTTTGTCAGATCATTGTACCAATCTCTTTATTCGTTATTCACTGTAACATTTTTAGAGCAATCGGAGTCATTGGTTCTAGATTTAATTCATTTTAAGCCCGATTCACTTGGGCATGAACTAAAACGGGTGATTTAGCTGTTACGAAGCGCAGTTTTTACTCAAATAGATGCATAATGTAGGGTCTTTCTCAGCACAATTTCATTCACAGCTCGTGCATACGTGTGTGTTGAGACTGATATAATTATTTAGTTAAGAACCCGTCTAAAACTTCCCATTTTTGCCGTTTTAAAAAATTCTTTTGTACAATCAATTGTCAAGTCCTGTACAATAGCCTGACAAGAAATATTTACTTTTGTACAATGGCTTGAATTGCATATGTGACATATTGATTGTAATAAATGCGCCTGTACCTCCTTTTGCATTATATTCGACTGATATTTTCATGATATTATGCTCGCCCGTAAAAGATGCAGAGAAAAAATGTCGGGAAAATAAGAAATTTTTGCATGATCAATGGAGAATCACGTGACATAATTTCATAAAATCTTCAATAACTATCTTAATATTTGACCAAGTTGTATTTGGCTTGGGCAGAAATAAACTTTGTATGTTAGATCTTTTAAAATCATCTGACAAAAAACATTTTTGCCGACCAAATCAACTGGATCAACTCCATCGGCTTAATCCCTTGATCAAACCCGATTAAACTCCATCAAATGTATTTACACGACTTCTTCTTTATTTCTTGTCGATTAATTCCATACCATTTTTGCCGACCACGCTCGATCGGGACGTCCCGATCACTCTTGCCGACCAAGCTCGATTAGTACTCGATCGCTTGATCGATCTTGTTTTGATTGTCAGTCGATAGATCGATATCACGTGCAACGTAGATCTTAAGACAATGAGAGTGTGGTATTTTTCTAATCGTCCATTGGCTAATCGATGATTTTGATTGACAGCCGGCGTTTTGTCAATTATACTGAGTTTGCCAATTTATTTTGATCCATTGTCGGTGTTGTTGTAAAATCTCGTAACAAGTGATTCAATCAAGCTGTAGTTACGATGTTTTTGATTTACACCGACGGAATACTATACTAAAGTATAATTGAAGTCTCAATCTTTGCCAATCTGTTAAAATCCGGCTTTAATCGATATTAACATTTGACAGGGACCAATTAATAGTAATCATCCATGACCCTTGGAAATCAAAAATCGATTAGTTTTACTGTAACCAAAGAGATCTCCTGTTATATATAATTTTACAAATCACAATTGTAAATGCACGATTTTGCACTGAAATGTGATTTCATCAAGGCATACCTAATGGCTTGAGGCCGCGGCCATGACTCAGTAGGCAGCGCATCTGCCTGTCATACGAGAGGTCCCGGGTTCGATACCCGGGCGCGGCTAATACCCTTTCTGATCTGACAAAAAAGTCACCCATCAATGGTTTGATATCGTGAACCTATGTGGGGGAGCAGCTGGAGGCTCGGTTAGGGTGTTGTGGTAGTACTGGTGAGAGAAATACCAGGAATCTATGGTTAGGTGCTCAAGCCGCCGCGATATGACCTTAGTAGTTGAAAACGGCGCAAAACCCCAATAAACCTAACGGCTTGATTCTAGCCGTAGTCACGAGTTTTCAAAAAGGCACCGATGGTTTATCAAAACATAACGGCAAACCAAGTCTACACGTTTAGCACAAAATTCCTTGCTATTATACATGTATAAACTCATTCATCACACTAAAATTCATTTTGAAGTATATGTAAAGAAAGACGCCTTTCCAGTGGAACATTGGATAACAAATTAAAGAAGATAAACCGAACTTTTGTGTTTGTGTTGATATTTTAATCTGTGTGAAAAATAGGCAAGCGACATTACAAATTGCTTGTAAGCGATTGTACAATAAATTCATAAGGGAATTGTCATTAGCCAATTGATTGTACATAAAAACTGTCAAACTGCGGACACTTAAATCGGGAATCATTTCGTCTGAATCATGTTCTTAGTGAAAAAATACTTACATAAAGGCATTTAACTTTTGGAATAAACAATACGATGAATGATAAAAAGCGATAAAAATGGCAATTTTGTTTGGTGAAAATCATGCTCCAATTTTCCCATCCAAATGATCAAGGCGGTTTTTATGGTTTAAACAGCTCAGACCAGGCGCATATTAAGACGGTGCCTTCCATGTTTATTCAAGATTACGACATTACAACAAAATATAAGATATATGTCGAAATAATTATCAATCATAAACTTTTTCTTACCTATGTCAGTCGCTGATGTTTACCAAGTTGCATTTCCTCGATGTACAGACACACAAGTTATCACTCAAAGTCAAGCGTTCACTCACTTCCGCTCCTACACTGTGTCTTCGCCTAAACAAGACCGGCTTTTATTGCCATAGTAGACCTACAAATACTTTGGGAAACTATAAGAGAAAAGGAGAATTATTTTCCATCAATATTTTCTAGATTTAACATGCACGTCTTCGGTATCATGTTTTGTTGTCAGCAACTCCATAAAATTTTGATCGGTCAAAAAGTATTGCCGTGTAGGAAAGGGTTTTAAGTTATGGCTTCATGTAATTAAGAAAGGTTCTATATGGTATCAATGTGGCATTATCTACCCGTTTGTATATAATAACGACGCATTGTGTATGAAAGAAATAAAGAGGAAGGCATTGTGGGCAATTTGTTTTGTCGACAGAAAATTCCCCCAACCTTAGAAAACGAAAGGAAAGAAACTGTTGATGACAAACGTTTTGCCTTCTCACCCATTGATTCTAAGCTGTAATATGCTGACGTTGTACGACATCGCTGCTTTTCAACAAAATCCTCGTATCTGCAGCCTAAAACAAGCTGCAGATACGAGGTTTTTTGTTGAAAAGGGACTATATAATTCTTGGTCCAAGATCTATCTAGATATTTGTATTCTGCAAAACGTTTAACGAAATTTGTTTATTGCACAAATAGTACACGTATGGTTTGCACAGTTGCATCACCCTTCAACAATATTCTAGACGAGACTTAATAACTTCGGTTCGTCTCAAGTATGATGTAGAGTTGGGAGTTGCTTGATTTAATCAATCAAATGTTAAACAGTGGGTGCAGATTTGTATTGACCACGTATTCATTTGGCAAATGTAAGATTGCTTTGAGATAAACCGCTGCAGATGGGATTTGTGTGAAATATAGCATGGAAAATCAAGTGAAAAGAGAATGCTGCTTATTAGCATTTCCTTCTTTTGCTTCTATGTTTCCCCAAGGATGTGTTTTAAGATAAGTCAAACGTGAGAAGCATTGAAACATTAGAAAAATTAGCTGTCTCGTGTGGCGTTGAAATTTAATTTATTAAAGGCGGCCCACCCTTAACGAGATTCACGAGACGCCGATTCCTTTCGTTTGACGTAAATATTCTTTGCATATCCGAACCTATTCGAGCGACGTAGTAAACATTCGGTGGTGGAAAGTTCCTTAATCAACCTTAATCAATTAGACACTCGACAATGGATGAAATTTTGTATTGACCATACATTCAAATGAATTGTTGCTCTGCTACTTTCGTGTGAAAGATTTCACGTTATTATGTGCACATCGATATGTCAATGCAAAAGTATTGTAAATATAAGTAACATCCATAGCAACTTACAACAGTTTTGCATTGACTTCTCCAGATGATAATGTATCATTCCGGCAAATTGCAAGAATGAATAATTGAATACCCAACGGACTAAGCTAGTGTAGTATGATAGAATCGATGTGTGTTGGTATTCAAGGTCATGCTCAATATTGTTAGTTCTAGTTAATCCATAAGTAGCTACATGAAAGAGGGGGTGGGTGATGTTGTTAGTTTGAATTATCACCGTATCATACGTTTAAAATTTCTGCGTAGATCTATGCAACAAACTTTTACCGGTCACTAGATCTATATTACAAACACTAAAATATTTTGGAAATGGCGCGTATAGATTACGATGAATGACCTGACAGAACACTTCTAGCTAATTGTCAGAGATGCTTTGCTACGTCATTTATCGAGACCTACATCTCTAGTCATAACAGTGATGGCTGGCCATGGGTAGCGTCAAGCATGTGCATGGTTATATCCTGTCATTCATAAAAAGTGTTTTACATTCCAGGGTATGCGACCAACTTTCACCGCTCAGACCACTATGTTATAGCTGTACATTGTCCAGAAGCATTCACAAATGTAACTATGATGAGTAAGTATGTCTTTTTCTGTTGTTTTTTTAGATCACCTGAGCACAAAGTCCACAAGGTGAGACATTGTTATCGTTTTTGTCCGTGTTCTGTCCGTCTGTCTGTCTGTCTGTCTCGAAACAATTTGGTGTGTAGGCCTACACTCTAGTATCCACAAACATCAGCCAATCTTGATAAAATTTCGTCAAAACAGATCATAAGTTCTCAGATGAATTCGATTCCGAACCTGGTCGGACCAGAAAGTTTTGAATTATCTGCCCTGGAATATAGAGAATAAAAATGGCTTTGTTTACACTCTGGCATTTACAGTCATCTACCAATCAAAACAAAACTTAGAAGACACAGTGTTGTTGCTTATAAGATTTCGGATGAGTTTTATTTTCAGTGTGATCAGACCAGAATGTCTTGAATTGTCTGCCTTTGAATGCGACAAAATGCAGAAAATTGCCTTTTTTTCTGCTTTGTTTTTACTATAACAGTAGCCTAACAAATATTGATCAATTAAGACAGACCTTAGACAAATTTTTTGTGACCTAAGATCATGACTGAGTGTAACTTTCAGCTTGATGGAAGCCTCACGTCCTGAGTTAAATGCACGTATTTATCATGTGCCATCATTTCTCACATTTTGTCATCTCGGCTCAGGTGAGCGATTTATGACCATCATGGTCCTCTTGCCCTTTTTCCTGGGATCTACTTTCTTTCTAAGGGAACAAATGACGACTATAGATATAGCATGATAAAAGCAAAGCTGAGCTTATGTAAAGAACAAATTAAAAATTGGATATCTTCAAATTAAAGGGTGATGGTAACAGATGGTCTAATTGCAAAAAATGAATTTTTTTGAAAAAATATGCAAAACTTTTGTGTTGGCCACCTCTGAATGGTTAATAATATCAGACAGAGATTGAGCCGAAATTATAAGAGAGATAGCCGAATTTAGGGAGAATCCAAACCAAAATTCAACCCCGTCTCAGATGCTGTTGAATTTATTTTTTAACTGTCACGCATGCGTATACAGCGCGGACCAAGATTCAAACGAGATTCATGCTTGAATTTCAATATGACTTCATCATGTATGTTGTGACGTTGCTTCAATAGTTTGTCGTAATCATTTAATCAGGTCATATAAAGCTTAAAAAGTGTACATTTCGTTTGTTTTTGACAAATTTTGGTCCAAAATCTGGGAAATAGTAGCTTTAAGGAGAATAAAATTGATATTTACCAGATTTTGGTTTTTTGAGCCAACAAACCACAGAGTTTTGTATTGTCAAGATGTCAAATCATTAATAATGAAAATTAGAACTTTGGAAATTACACTATGAATATGGAAATTGAAATACTTTGGTCTAGTCGGTGCCTCGGTAGTCCACCCCTAATGCAATTCACCTGACGTCGGAATTATACGGGCGAGATCGTAAACATTCGGTAGCGGAAAGTTCCACCGCCGAATGTTTATGACGTCGGTCGAATAAGTTTGGATAAGGAACGAACATTAAGGACTTGACACGAAAATTCCAACGTCACATGAATCTCATTAGTGGTTTACTACCTTAATCCTGAGAGCTCTTATTTCCATGCCATTATTTACTATTCATGGCCTAAGTAATTAAAGAACTAAAACCAGGAAGAGTAATGTTTGCTTGATTAACAAACGTCACTTGTTTGACCACGACTTGATTGATTAAACTTTGGTGTTCTATTGTAGAGCCAAGATTCGAGTAGCCCTTTCTCAAACCACAACATTTTAAACTTCTATTTGAGCGCTGTTCAAAACCATAATATCAAATTTAAAATGGAATTGATCAATATAATAGAACAGAAAATATCAAGGGCAAAATAGTGACTATTTGCTTTCAACATTTACTTCTTTTGTCTCTCTCTGGAAGGGCGACACACCAAGGCTTGTTTTGGAATACGTTAATAATTTCCAAAACGACAATATTTAAGACAGTTTGAGAAGACTAAATTGATATTGTTGAAGGTATATATTTCAGTAAATATAAAAAAAAAACAGATCGTTCTTCTTTTTCTCATACTTGAAACAACTACTCTGTAAAGGAGTGTCAAAACCAGGCAGTACAATTTCAGATCAAACAACATCCTATAATGTTTATCTCTCTTCCCAAACAAGACCTGTTTTTTGGGTTTCCTGAAAAAGAAGGCACCAGAAACCGTTTACAGAAAAGAAGTAAATACTGACAATCAGCAGTTTCATCCTTTCGAGCGATATACCATCGCTTTCAACGAAAACCTCGTAAATGAAGCTTAAAGCAAGCCGCAGTTACGAGATTTTCCTTGAAAAAAAAAAAACAAACAAAAAACAAACAAACAAAAAAAAAAAAAAAAAAAAAAAACAAAAAACAAAAAAAACAGCGATATATTGTTCTTTTTGTATTAACACCCTATGTTTATAAACACACAAATCATGTATCTTTTAGACTGGTACAGCCCAGAATGCATTGAAATGGTTAATGTTCTGAAATGGGCAGGCAAGAGATCTAGGATATATACATTTTCCTCATTAATCTACAACCACCATTTTGTTTTGACTTTCAATGTTATGACAGGGTCGACAATAAAAGGTTCCATTTCCATAAAGGTTTCGTGTTTTCTGGGGATAAGAAACTATTGCCATTAGAAAGTTCTTATTTACTACCGGCGTTATCGATTCCTCGTAAAATAGTTTGCCCATATCAGACTTTTGATGATTCTTATCAACAATTTATGGGCATGAACAGCTCTTTGGATTCCGTAACAAAACAGCATGAAAAGACATTTTCAGTATGCGAAAGCTTTTAGAAGACAAAAAATAATGTACTCTGGTCATTGCCTTTCTCCGAACTGCTGAACAACACCGGTTAGAATTGAATACAATTTGCAACAGGAGAAGTAATGCTTCTCAACAGAGGTTGCTTTTGTAATACAACACAACAAAGAAATTGTAAAAAAAAAAAAAATAAATAAAAAATAATAATGATAATGTTCGTTAACAATTTTTTTCTTGGACATTATCACAACATGATTAAAACAAGGTGACTCTCAGATGTTACTTGAAAGATAACGACGGATTTTAATCAGATTTAACATTATCCGTTAGAAACGTAAAACTTTTCAGTAAAATAAAAAATATACCATGAAGGACCTGCCCCTAAAAATGTAGTAAATAAATGAATTACATGTATGCGCCTTGTATTAGAAGAATGTCTTATTAAATTACCGAAAGGAATCGATCATGAATGTGTTGCAGTCCCTGGCTTTAATAAACAATGTATACATTTGGTAACATCCCAGATGATCTACTCCCATTTCGTCTACTTTTTATGCCCCCGTATCGACAGATAGGGAGCATATTATTTTACTCTTGTCTGTCTCTCCATTCGTCTGTCCATCTGTCTGTCCGTCTGTCCGTCTGTCTGTCCGAAAACTAAACAGTGGTCTTTCCTCCAAGAGTCTGCCTTATCTTGGATGCATTGGTGTTTCACAAACACATATTGTGAGTGCCATGAGTCCCAATTCGTCCACACCCAGGTCGAATAAGCTAACCAGAACTATCAAAACACACATGTCTGCCATATCATGAAGACACGACTTATTTTATATAAAAAGGGAAAGGGGGTTTAGACAATAAATTCATCTTTGAAAGAAAGAAATAATGATTATAAAAATTGATAAGAATCATAAAATATCATATTGAAATAGAAAGTATACAAAAGTAGACAAACTGGAAATAGGGTTTAATATTAAGCCTGAGTAGACGAAGTGTGAATAATGTCCAAAATAGTAGACGAATTGGGAGTAGACCAGATGGGATTAAACCATACACTGTACGTGACTTAAAGCATTATTGTTACGTTCTCTCAAGACTTTGCAGAATACCAAATCTAATTAACCATGCCCTTTATTGGATACACGACCGAGTTTGGCCGAAACGCGTAAAGCATTATTTTCACGTTCTCGGAAGACTTTGCCGAGTACTAAATCTAATTAACCATGCCTTTTATTGGATACAGGGCCGAATTTAGCCGACACATGATAAATCTTTTAACCCATCTTATTAATTCTATAGGGAGTCAGTTGCTCTTCTTATTGATATCGAATCCCCGAAACAACAACAACAAAAAACCACTCTAAAATTTCCAGGAAGGAGACTAGAATGGGATCGATCTAAGCTGTTAAAACCTGTTTGCAAATAGACATAGAATATAAATGTTGACTCAAAACATGTACATTTACCAGACTATCCATAATTTACAGAACATCTCAAATAAGACCATGAATGTATAATTGTAATTTAGCTGAGATCTGTAGAAAGGTCCATATGATTTACCAAGGAGACAGATTGGTGTTTCTCTCAGTGCAGTCTGATCGCAACACACACTGCTCTGTTACAACTGTAACGGCTTGTGAAGAAACCATATGAGAACACTATGAACCTTTAACCCATTACCAGACGACCAAATTTTTGACTGTTCCAAATTGAAAGGTGTTGCAGACGACAATTTCAAGTTAATAAAATTTTACATTTTGTGATCTTTTTGGGTAGAAAACATTGGGGGAAATGGGGGAATTGCTTGTCAAAAAGAGCCACTGAGTGGTAATGAAAGACTGTACTTAGTCACGGTTTCAATAAGGTCTCCTGTTTCCAGATTCCAGCTTAAATGTAATTATTAATGTAATAACAGACCTCTGATAATCTGACAATCGATAGAACGAGTGGCTAGTCCATGGCCTATAATTATGTTGTTAATCCTTTCCAATTATGAATCGTTTATATTATCTGCTAAGCCATTTCCAACACAGTCACTGCTTTCGACGATCCTTAAAAAAAACAACTCTTGTTTCCGAAAGAAAAGGAGAACATGCGTATATCAAGCTGTTGTTATGGTTTTTTAAAGAAAAGAGACGACATATAAGTTAATTTCAAACTAATTGAAAAGACAACCTTGAACATTCCATATAATTATATTTCAAGCAATAACATAAAATGAAATTCGTACATTTTGATAATGAAAAGCCAAAGCAGCTGGATAGGCGAGTCTGTCATTTTGCTATATACATTATATGAATTAGCTAAATAACGAGTCCCTAGTGGCCTGAGAAAGGTATTATTTCGTGTTTCTGACATTTAACCCTTTCCCAAACGACAAAAAATTTGGGTGATCCACTTCAAAAATTTCCCCAAATGACAAAATGGGAGTTATTGAAACAATAATTTGTGTAAAATATGCCGCAGAAAATATTGAGACAAAAGGAGAAACTGCTGGTTATCAGCAGTTTCTTCTTTTGTTTCAATGTTTTCCAAAGCCTTTTCTATTAGGGACGTCAAAACCAGGTCTTGTTTGGGAAAGGGTTAATGCCTTTTAAACCTAAGTAGAGGAACACGGTCACAGATTCTCTCTACCCAGAGTTCATTGCTCATATTGATCGATTCAAACTCTGTCGTTACGCTAAAGATCGTCCAAAAAGAGTGGCAGATGTTTACATTTTGTTTTCTTAAAGTATACCGTTATTAACCCCGATTAATTATGTATCAATTATATATACATTGTTTTAAACAGGTAATTTATCTCATAACTCGATTTAAATCTCAAATAAATAGCCTGACATCCTTTTTTAAATGAAATAGCCTATTGTTTATCTGCCACTCTTTATGTACGATCTTTATCAAAATTGAACTATTTACTATATTGTGACGTCATTTACTGCGCCACTGTTGTTATTTTGGCACCATCCAATAATAAGTCTATACATATAACTGCCATGCGCTCGGTCATTCATTGTTATGCAATGAAATCAAACTTTTGGGTCACATCAATTCTATTTATGGTCAATGACGTAAGATTGAGGTTTCAGCCCCGAGATTTGACGAGATTCCCTATCGTAATCACAGAGCTTGATCATTTAGTGGTAAAACGAAGTAAGCGAAAAGTGATGTAAAGAAAGTAGGTCGCAGAAGTAAGCAATAAGTGACGTAAAGAGAGTAGGTCGCAGAAGTAAGCGATGAGTGATGTAAAGAGAGTAGGTTGCAGAAGTAAGCGATACGTGATGTTAAAAGAGTAGGTCGCAGAAGTAAGCGATGAGTGATGTAAAGAGAGTAGGTCGCATAAGTAAGCGATGAGTGATGTAAAGAGAGTAGGTCGCAGAAGTAAGCGATAAGTGATGTAAAGAGAGTAGGTCGCAGAAGTAAGCGATAAGTGATGTAAAAGAGAGTAGGTCGCAGAAGTGAGCGATAAGTGATGTAAAGAGAGTAGGTCGCAGAAGTAAGCGATGAGTGATGTAAAGAGTGTAGGTTGCAGAAGTAAGCGATAAGTGATGTAAAAGAGAGTAGGTCGCAGAAGTGAGCGATAAGTGATGTAAAGAGAGTAGGTTGCAGATTGGCTTGTTCCTTAATGTAGAATGACCGGGATCGAATTAATTGTCTTACGACTGACAGTAATCCGAGTTTTCTCTGATGCAATTCGCTTTTTGATATGTTGATGTCGCTCATTTACGTAAATGAGCAACATCAACATATCAAAGAGCGACCAGACTGTGCGTATGGTCTAAAATGCCACGACAGGTTTTTATTCTCTAGATTCCAGCTCAATTTGATATACTTTGATAATGAAAAGCCAGATGACCATCTGTGTAGACGGGTTTCTCATTTTGTTATTTTAAATAAGGAGTCTCTAGTGGTCTGAGAGGGAAAATCGTGTGACAGTCCAATAAATGTCTCCAGTACTTCCTTCCAGTCTAAATTTGCATCTCATTTGCATAATCTCGCGAGACTTTTATAATGTTAAAGTATTGTTTATATGTTTGGGGTGTCATAATGCTGCCTAAATAGACGCCTGGGATCTTTGTTAATGGAATCAAACGTCAACCGGAAAAAAAATGCTGGCCTATTAATCCTGTCCCATATGACGAAAATTAAGACAGTTCCATTTCAAAAGCTGTTGCAATCGACAAAATAAATATTACAAAGCATAGAAAATTATTGAGACAATTTTTAGGTAAAGGCATAAAATTGTTGATAGAAAGCAGGGAATGTAGTTCAACAACACGTTTTTTTTTTGTCCTATTCTTTTTTTTTAATGTCTCGCAAGGAGTCATCAAAACAAGGGATTGGATAATTATAAAAATAGACGTATGTATGCCTACTTTGGAAAGGGTTAAATTCCAAACGAGAAAAACACTGGCTTATTAACCCTTTCCCACTTCAAATCCACTTCCAAAACTGCCATAAATAGCCAAATGGAAGTTATAAAAGATAGATTTTATATAAAATATGACATAGAAAATATTTAGACAAAAGTAGAAATTGCTGGTTATCAGCAGTTTCTTCTTTTGTCTCAATGTTTTCCCAAACAATTTCTATTAGGGCGTCAAAACTAGGTCTTATTTGGGAAAGGGTTAATACTTGAATCGAGAGCCTGGAGGTTTTCAGCCTATCTAATTAAAGATTGTAAATTACATTCTTGCTTGTATCAAAACAAATCAAAGAGACGGCATATCAGAAAGTTTACGAGAAAGAAAAAAAGATGAACAAATAAAATGATGGCTAAAAGTATTTCAATAATTAACAAAATTGTTTTCGTCAATTAGTCTGATGCTTCAGACGACAAATTTGACGTGGATAAAGAAGGGAGATCCTTGTGCGATATAGCACAGACAGTATAAATACGCACTGGAGGCCCTTTTTAAAGGAAAGCATGCTAGGGTGTCATACAAAGATGTAAAATATTTTCCTGAAATGTCGAATGGTATGGGAAGATCATTTCTCTCCTGTGAAAACTGGGATTAAGTTCATTTACTTCTTCTGAATCAAGTTGTATGTAACTTTGCCTACCCGCGCTTTCTATTTATAGTAATCTTTATTTGACATTGAAAAACAGAAAGACAGTGAGAAGATTTGCACCAGCGCTACAATTACTTTCTGTTCGGGCCTACATATCATAGTACAACGTACAACAGAACGATGCAAACTCTGTCACCATGTTGTCTGAAAGTACTAAGGGGCCCTTGTCACATTTTATATTTCCATAAACACGGTGGATAATCACGTGATCCATCAATTTAGAAAATCTTCAATACATTTGTAAATAAGGGAAGACGTCACTCACTTGGTGGACGTGGTAGATTTTTGAAAAAATCAACTGATAAAAAGTTATTGAAGATCAACCAAAATTTTGGTTGATCTTCAAAAACTTTTTCATCAGTTGGTTTTTCAAACATCCTCCACAACCAGCTTATTCCTGGTATTTCCATACCATCTCTGCTTGAAACCGAATACGAATTGGTCAAGTATTAACAAAAATATTGATGATTTTCAGAAATTCTGAGTCACGTGATTAACCACCGTGAACCCAGATCAGTCTGTATGTAGGGATGAAGTCTTAATAATTTATGTGCTATGTTAATCTCCATGAGTTGCTACAAATGATGAAACAGCCTGTTTCAGAAAACAGCAATGTTGCTCACGATCAGACTGTGCTAATGATACATATATATACTGTTCTCACATACCATATCGTCTGTGTAAATGCAAAACCTCGTATGTCGATTTTTGCGATTTTCAAAGTAAAATTTTGTGTGTCCAGATAAGACAATTCTTGCAGGTTTTTAGATAGTTTTACTGATTAGCATTAAAGACACATTATTTGTGAACAATATGTCCAAATTTCAAGTAAAACCTTTCAGCTTGGGAAAAGTTATTACACTTTGTTTCTTCACCCTTAAAATCTCCCTAAAACGAGATACGAGGTTTTGCATTAACAGCGACGATATGGTACATTTATCCAGATTTTCGGCTCAATTTTGGTTGTTTTTTTTTAGGCCAGATAACCCAAGGATTGCTCGGTAATTCTATTTTATTCTATTCTGTTCTATCTTCAGGTCCTGGCAGAGTTACAGAACTTATCAAAGAATGTAACGCCAAACTAGACTCACTTAGAATGAAATATGACGAGTTCTTGAACAAAAAGAATGTAAGTATTCGCCCTTCATAACAGACAAGTTTCCACTAAGACCCACCCCCAACATACACACAGCAGCCACCGGAAGTCGTCCTTGGCGAAATTATGAAACGGGGATCGGCTGACTGTAAATCCAATAAAATAACCATCTTACCAGCTTTTACCGCATTCATTTGATTTTTAGCTCACCTGAGCACGAAGTGCTCATGGGGAGCTATTGTGGTCACTCACCGTCCGTCGTCCGTCCGTCCGTCCGTCTGTCCGTCTGTCCGTTCACATTTCTTTAAACATCTTCTCCTCTTAAACCATTTGGTCAATTTTGACCAAATTTGGCAGGAATCTTCCTTGGGTGACCCTTTTCAAAACTTGTTCGCGGATTTTTGATTCGTCAAAAAATGTGGGCGTGGCAGGGCGTGGCTTATCGGACTTAGAGAAATCCTAAGAAAATTCTTTAAAAATCAACCATTGGGCCAATTCAAACCAAACTTGGCAGAAATGTTCCTTGGGTGACCCTTTGCAAAAATTGTTCGCAAATTCTTGATTCGTCAAAAAAGTGGGCGTGGCAGGGCGTGGCTTATCGGACCTAGAGAAATCCTAAGAAAATTCTTTAAAAATCAACCATTAGCCCAATTTGAACCAAACTTGGCAGAAATGTTTCTTGGGTGACACTCTTCAAAATTTGTTGGTGAATTTTTGATTTGTCAGGAAAAATGGGCGTGGCAGGGCGTGGCTTATCGGACTTAGAGAAATGCTAAGAAAATTCTTTAAAAATCAACTTTTGGCCCAATTTGAACCAAACTTGGCAGAAATGTTCCTTGGGTGACACTTTTTAAAATTTGTTGGTGAATTTTTGATTTGCCAGGAAAAGTGGGCGTGGCAGGGCGTGACTTATTGGACTTGGAGAAATTCTAAGAAAATTCTTTAAAAACCAACCGTTGGCCCATTTTGAACCAAACTTGGCATGAATGTTCCTTGGGTGACCCTTTTCAAAATTTGTTTGCGAATTTTTGATTCGTCAAAAAATGTGGGCGTGGCTTATCGGACTTAGAGAAATCCTAAGAAAATTCTTTAAAAATCAACCATTGGGCCGATTTGAACTTAACTTGGCAGAAATGTTCCTTGGGTGACCCTTTTCAAAAATTGTTCGCAAATTTTTGATTCGTCAAAAAAGTGGGCGTGGCAAGGCGTGGCTTTTCGGACTTAGAGAAATGCTAAGAAAATTCTTTAAAAATCAACCATTGGCCCAATTTGAGCCAAACTTGGCAGTAATGTTCCCTAGGTGACTCTTTTCAAAACTTGTTCGCAAATTTTTTATTCGTCAGAAAAAGTGGGTGTGGCAGGACATGGCTTCTCTGACTTAGAGAAATCCTAAGAAAATTCTTCAAAAATCAACCGTTGGCCCAATTTGAACCAAACTTAACAGAATTATTCTTTGGTGACTCTTTTTAAAATTTGTTTGCGGATTTTGATTCGTCAGATAAGGCGGGCGTGGCAGGGCGTGGCTTATCGAAGAAAATTCTTTAAAAAACACATTGGGCCAATTTGAACGAAACTTAGCAAGAATTTTCCTTAAGTGACTTTTAAGAATGCGTACACAAATTTTCTTTGTCGTCTAAAAATGTGGGTGTGGAAGGGCAGTGTTATCAGACTTAGAGAAATCATACGAAAACTCTTTAAAAATGAAACATTGGGCCAATTTGAACCAAACTTGGCAACAATGTTCCTTGAGTGACCCTTTTCAAAATTTGTTCGTGAATTTTTGATTTGTAAAAAAAAGTGGGCGTGTCACAAACTTCTTTCAGGTGAGCGATATAGGGCCATTCTGGCCCTCTTGTATAGCTTTTGTTCCTCTCAAAACCTCGCTATATCGCTGTATTTTGAATGCACGTGCGCCGCCATTATTTTCTCCGCATTTTTGGAGCCTCGTTTTGATAATGTCGATTTTAGTAACAATTCTCAAATCGTATCTCCGTGTATACAATGTTAATTTCCCATAAACCCATTGTTTGCCACCAGAAGTGTTCGCGGGTACGGACTAAAACGATAATGGAAAGAAGCTTATTAGCTGCGTTAATTTCCACACAAATAAACTATATGGGCCCCACACCACCTTTGATTAAACCAGTATCATGTCACTACGGCTTCAAAAGTACCCCATAGCTATAATGTGCTCAGAATGGTAACCAAATAGAGTAGGTTCGGGGTATTCCATGCATGCCCAAAACTGATTTGAATAAGCATTTTATATACATGTACATGTATAATTATGCATGCAAACATTATGGGAAATGCAGAAATTGCTCACAATTTGCAATTTCTTCTTTTCCCATAATGTTGACATTTGTATTTATAAATACGATCACCATGCGTAAGGTGTACGTATGATACTTTCAAACTATCCTGCGGAGAACCCTGAATTTTAGTTTCGTTTCATGACTGTGTTTAATTGTGCGCTATTATTGGGAGGAAAGACAACTTCTAGGACTTGCACGATTATTTTTTTGCGTAATAACTTGAATCAATAAACCTGATTGGTCCAATCTAATTTCTCGCGCAATCAGATGTCTTCGTATACAGTTTACACAAAACCATGGTCCTAAGATCGTTGAAAATCCGGGCCACTGAGTAAATAGAAGAGTAGCCATATCGTAGCTTTGCAACAAAACCTCGTGACTGCAGTTTCAAACAAGCTGCAGTTACGAGGTTTGTGTTGTAAAGCGACGATATGTTGATGGAAACACCCTCTGCGCTCTCTTCCAAGAACTTTGGAGACTATCGTGAGTTCGAGCTCTGGCTCGGCCAATTTCCAGTCTAACAAATTGGTATGAATCTTAGAGAGGCTGGGTTTTGAATTGTTGTTGTACCGATTAGAGAAATACCAGGAATCCTTAGTTAGGTGATCCAGCTGCAGCGATATGACCATAGTAATTGAAAAAGGCGTTCGACCCTTATTAACCAATCGGCCAAAAGTCAATATATTTTCAAATAACCTAAAGGATTGGATTGGGAAATTTCAGGTTTTGAATTAATTTCTACTTTCCTAAATTTTATTGAAATATGCGGTGCCAGCACTACCAGTATTGCAACGTCAATGATAAATTTTATGATATCGTTTTATTTAATTACACCGATTTGTTATTATTCATGCCCAGAATCTTAGCATTTATAGCAGGATTAATTCATAAGGCCCGCATTTGATATGAAGAACTGTTGTTCATTTATGGTTGTAAAGCTCAGCATAAAATGGTACTAGTTAGGAAGATACATATTCATTTTTATAGTTTCACTGATCTTGTGATGTTATAAAGATAATCAACCCCTAGTGAGATTCGCGCGACGTCGGAATTATTCGGTGACATCATAAACATTCGTCGATGGAACGTTCAACCGCCGAATGTTTACGTCGTCGGTCGAAGAGGTTCGACGTCACACGAAAAATTCCGAGGCTGCGTGAATCTAATTAGAGGTAGAATATCTTAAACGTTTTGCGAGAGTTTCCTTTAAATAAAATAATGTCTTGACTCATATTTGAACATTTGCATTTTAAACGTCTGTGTTGATTTATTAATTGATTTGGTTTAACGTCGTTTTCAACCGCTATGGTCATGTCGCGGCAGCTAGAGCACCTGAGCATGGATTCATTTCGTTTATCATACCGGTGCTACCACAACATCCTAACCGATTCTCCAGCTGCTGGCCCACATTAACTAACGATATCACACGCAATGATCAAACTCTGTCTGCAAAGGTATTTAGATCTAATTTTGGCATAATATTGCTCACCAAATGTACTCTTTTTCCAACATTCCAGGTCATCGGCAGATTCGAGGTGATCTGAAAAACACAATGATAAAACTATGTCTACAAAGTTATAAACCGGTCTAATTTAAGCACAATACGCTCTTAACATCTATCCCTTTTCCAATATTTCAGGTCACAGGCCGTTTCGAGGTAATCGGTTTAGACAGCGACAACAAGCCGGGCCAAGCCGTCGTTGATTACGCAGAGAAATCTAAGGCGGCGTTTATTGTAACGGGCACCAGGGGGATGGGAAAATTTCGGCGCACGGTGATGGGGAGCGTGAGCGATTATATCGTCCACCATGCGCCCTGTCCGGTGCTCGTTTGTCGACATAAAGCGGAAAAAGAAAAAGAAAAGGAGAAACATTAACGGAATCTGGGAGACTGGGACCAAGACACAGATTATCTATTTATAAAGACATTTCGATGCTTTTCAACTAAAAACTCGTACATGCAGTTTTAAACAAGCTACAGTTACCAGTTTTTTTGTTGAAAAGCAGCGTTATAATGACATTAATCCATGGCTCGTTGTTCACCTTTTTGTGTGGTTTAAAACATTGACTTGATTATCAAGGTGGCTAACCCGAATGACCTTTTGGAAAATACACACCTAACCGGCCTGCTTTAAAGTATATAGGTTTTATTAATTTCTCAGTTTATTTCTGCAAGATGAAGTGCTCGGTATGTGGTTTTTAGAGAGCCACTCCCGGATCTAACTAGAACAAATCCCTATGTTTTTCAAACATTCAAATGCAAGCATTCTTCTAAAAACGTGGGAAATGTGCACATCTGACGCGTAAAAGTGCGTTTGAATCCATACAAGGTACCTACGGTGTACTTTATCTCATCAAATTACGTTAAGCCGAGCAATTAGAGAAAAACCTACTTTGAAGTGAGTGTGTGTACGTTTCCAAAAGTTCACGTTGGTTAGTCACCGTTATAATGATGGAAGAACGTTATCAGCTCATTTCTGGATTTAGATGTAAGGGAGACAATCGTGTAAATTTTGACAAATAGAACATAGATTATTACCGAACCTTATTTTATGGAGACCATGAAGGCATTTCATTCACATTGTCGGTGTTATTGCAAAAACATTATGTTAGATTCTATGTTCATGTTATAAACATAATTAGAGTATGTGCATCGTAGGGTCACAAGGGCGGATTCAGGGATTTTTTCCGGGGGGGTCCAAGCCAAAATTGACTAATGTTATATTGCTAACGTTACAAATCAACGTAATAGATATCTCCCAGCTCTAACCATGAAACGCACAAGTTCGAATTTGCTTTAGTTTTTTGAGTCAAGGTTCAAATTCACCATTTTTTTGCAGAGGGATCCGGCGAATTCCGGGGGAGGGGTCCGAACTCCCTGACAATCCCCCCTTAGATCCGCCCATGGGTCATCATTTCATTTTACGCGATTTCTAATTACATGTATTCTCTACCGAAATGGAATTGCTATTAGATCTAGACCAAAATGTTGATTCCGAGCTATTTGATAATTATTACAAACTAAGTTCCCTATTGAAATACCTGGATAAGCTAAATATTTGAAAAAAAAATGACAATTATTTGAAAAAAAATAGCCTAAAGTGTTCATTGTTTCAAGATTATGTTGTAGAAAACGTTCAATTTATATGTACGTATTTTTCTTGTGTAGATGTGTGCAAGGATAGCGTAGATAGTAAAAAAGTAACGACCTTGTTGCATAAAATGAGTTTATACCCAACTCCAGGGTTATGCAATGGATTTGTTTTTGCATAACCCAAAATCATTTCTTACTTTAAACTCATTTTATGCAACTGGTACATAATTTTCAATATCAATATTTTGACAGTCTAGTTGAAGTTGGTTTCTATAGCCTTTTCCCAACCGACAAACTATTATTTCGAATGACAAACTTAAAGTAAGTAGCCAAAAGCAGGCGTATTTATGATATCTCCAAGCAAACATTGAGATTAAAAGAAAGCATGCTTATTTCCAGCATTCTCACCTTTCTTTGAATGTTTTCCATGGTTTCTTTTTTTGGAAATATTTTCTTTGCTTCTGAATGGATCTTCTAGTCCAAAAATTAGCGTAGATTTTCACCATTTATTCTTGTGTATGGCTGCTTTGTGCAAATTTGGATAAATGGTATGGTCATACATTAGCCCATTACCTCACTGTCACTATGTTTTGACTACCACCCCCCCCCCCCCCCCCCCAAAAAAAAAAAAAAAAAAAAAAAAAAAAAGTTTTGGCAATTTTGTTAACAATGAAGAAGTTGCTTATGACAAGCAATTTCTTCATTTCTTACAATGTTTACCACACCAAAACCCGTCAAAAGGTCAAACAGACTAAATTTCATTTACTTGAAATTGTCGTCTACAACATATTTGAATTTGGACCAAACCAAAATCATGTCGTTTGGTAATGGGTTAAATGGCTGGAGCTAGATGTTTGATGGTCAACTTGCAAGCAAAAAAGGACTCCTTCCTTTAGCAAACAACTGCTTCTACTTTGTAAAAAATATCGTTCATTTTTTCGTCTGCAACACCACTCTTACTTTCTTATATCGTATTATGACAGTCAGTGAGACATTTGGAACTCCTCGCAAAATTCTATCGAATAATCGCTTCGGAAGTATATGTATGAAGAAATGTTAAAAAGTGCGAGTTACGCTTCATAAAGTAGTTTTCGAGGTCATCCAAATGAACAACCATGGCAACTTGCGGGACTTCCAGATTGTAATCATTCTAAGAAGAGAGGACACTGGAATTGCAAGCAATGCATTTCAGTGTCATTGTCGCTTCATTGTTTACATTAGTTACAGACGAACGTTTTATGTTGTTGTTCTATTCCATTCTATTCTATTCTATTCATAGTCTGAAAGTAGTTCCGCGAATTACATCCAATGTATGATTCGATAGAATTGTCCGGGGTGTTCCAAATGTCAGTGAGAATGTTGTGCACTATGAATAAAATTATCATCTTTATAGGCTTTGTTCATTAAAGTGTCATTCCTGTTTAACCCATTCCCACACTTTGGCTCCTTTTGACTCCCACAAAGATAAAGGCCATGGAGAACATTGTGGAAAATAAAAGAAATTACCTGTGCCAAGTATTTCCTTTCATTCCCAACAACGTTTTCTATCCCAAAAGATAAAAAAAACATTAAACGTCATTCACTTGAAATTGTTGGGATTCTTTCTTGGCAAAGAAGAAAATGTTTATTACCAGCCGTTGCCCCTTTTTACTCAATATTTTCTCTGCTTAATTGTACATAAAGCAAAAACTTTCAATTTGTACAAATGAAAAATAAGTTGCAGTTGTTATGCCATTTAGATATTTGAATCTAGACAGATTAAAAATATCGAGGGAAAAGGACGAAATGCCGCGCATATGCATTTTCTTCCTTTACCTCAATGTTTTCCAAATCTTCTCTTTAAAAAAGATATTATAATAAGGTCTTGTTTGGCAAAGGGTTAGCTAACTGGCCTTCCACCAAATTGGGCGCTTCATCTTAATCTGGCAGGCTGGGTGTCACCCAGCTTCGAACCATCTGATTTCCCTTTTTCAAGGCAGACGCCCTAACAACACATAAACTATTGAGGCAAAAGGAAAAATGCTGGTCAGCCGGATTTTCTTCTTTTGCATCAATATTTTCCCAATCATTTACTATAAAGTTCCCCAAAGACCTTGTATAGGACAGATTAAGTCTTTTTCTCAATTTCATGTATCGCAAATAGCGATCTCTACGCAATATAGGGCCTAAGATAATTCAGTATGGCTCCAAAATAAAAGATAATCCATTCTAGCTCCAAAATATTCGATAAATCTTTTTTCCTTTGAAATTTTTCAAAACCCCTTTTCAGTCCCCTCGGTTGAAATGACCTTTTCCGGGTTTGCTTGAAACTGTTTTCACGGATTAACCCACCCTTTCCCAAACTTCAAATTTGCAACCTGTCTACATTCTAAAGTGTTGCGCAAAATGAAATTAACCCTTTCCCAAAGCGCCAAAATTTTAGGGTGGTCCAATTTGAGAGATGTTGCAGACGACAAAATGAGGCTTGCTATTGCACAATAACCAAGAAAATATTGAGGCAAGAGGAGAAAATGCTGATCATTAGCATTTTCTTCTTTTGTCTCAATGTTTTCCGATACGTCAAAGCCATATTATCTTGTTTGGGAAATGATAAGTGTCACTAAAATCATCACGAATGTACTTCTAAACATCATACAATGGAAAACGGTGTGGTAAAAGGAAAAATGCTGCTGATCAACATGATCTTCTTTTTCCAGTTCCTCCACTGTTCAGATGTCGAAAAAAGTTATTTTGAGGGAAAGGATTTAAACGTTAAAGAGGTGCTAACATTTGAACGGTACCGTCTTTTGTATTATTCCGACACGTGACATCTTTATTCTGTCGAGCATTTGTTTTGAAATACCCTGTTTGTGAAACACCAATGCCCCCCCCCCCCCCCGCGTTAAGTTTTCATCAAAAGTTTGGACAGACAGACGGACATAAAGACAAACGTAGGCCTACAGCGGTGAAACAATATGTCTCCGGCCTTTCGATATTGGGGAATAAAGAAGAAAGACAAAAATCCTCAATAATATGCAGTCGAGAGTGTCCGTCTTTCATTCTGTGATCATAAGCATTTTCTCCTCTTGCCTCAACATTTTCTGTTCTTTACCATTCAAAGCGTGTCGATTTTGTCACATACAAAAGATATGGTACAATCCATTTTTGCCACATGGAAAAGGGATAATTGTTGATTGTTATTGGCACAAAATCACGGTATATAATCACGCGAAATAATATTTTCAGAAAATCTTCAATTATTTTGTAAATACTGGACCGATTCGAATTCGGTTTGAAGCAGAGAATGTGGACAGACGTCACGCATTAGATGGAAGTGGTTGATTTTTGAAAAACTGATAAAAAGTAATTGAAGATAAACCAAAATTTTGGTTTATCTTCAATAACTTTTTTATCAGTTGATTTTTCAAAAATCTAACACGTCCAGCTTAGTCCTGGCATTTTCCCATCTTCTCTGCTTCAAACCGAATTTAAATTGGTCAAGTATTAAAAAAGATATTGAATATTATCGGAAATTCTGAGTCATATAATTATACACCGTGAAAATGTTTAAACGGTAAAAAGAAAGCTGCAGCAGCTGCAGCTAACAAAATGGACAAAGATAAAATGGGTTAAGGGGGAATGCTCCAGTTTCCTAAATTTTTTCCCAATAATAGAATTTATTTATATTTTGTATGTTGAAATTACATCATATCACTAATTGAAAAATAAAATAAAAATGGATGGTCAGCGATCTTGTTTGAATTTTATAGGCATTCGTATCACATACCCCTACATAGAAAAAATGCACCATTTCTTGCACCCGTCCAAGGTCACTAAAATGCTAATAAAATGCTATATATTCATAATTTAGTCCGGAAAATGGATTTAAAGTAACGTCTTACATTTAATGAGAACAGAAAACCCAAAATATATGCTTCTATAAACGCGTAAATGTATAAAACAGAATGCTCACGTGTTCGGTTAGATCAACGAAGCTGGAGTGTTTTATGTCAAAATTTGCATATTTTTGGAAATATTTCAAGTTCTACATAATAGAATTTGATTAAACTCCCTCGTTGTATTAAGCAACATGTCCTGGTAATAATTCAAAAAGAAAATGTATAGGTCAGCGCACTTATTAGAAAATTACAGGATTGTTTATCAGCTACACGTGAATGAAATGACGCAAAACTGTGGTAACTGCATACACACTTACGACTGTCTTGCTCTAAATAATCGATTTTCATCTTGAGGAAATCATTTTTGAATAATAAATACATTTTTACCGTCGAAAATGGTAAATTGTAATGATGTATTATATTATTGTAAATATGGTAGCGAAACATATAGGTACGAAACATTTAATTTACTACAGTAAAGACCGAGTGTTCCGAAAAACTGGAGCATTCCCCCTTAAGGTCACTTCAAGAACAAAGATGTTATTGAGGCAAAAGGAGAAAATGTTGAATATCAAAATTTTCCTTCATAATCCCAGTCAATTGTTGCGTCAAAATCATGCAATATTTGTGATTTGTAAGACTTAATCCCTGTCTGAAAGGATATCGTATTCATCGGTTATTAACGGTAGTCTAATGTTCGGGGGCCTCAAAAAGGGACCACCAAAACCTTTAGTCCTAAATGACGTATCTTTAGATTTGGGGATATAATGCATTATCAAATATTTTGGAGCTAAAAACAGCTATCTCCTAATTAATATAGCGATAGGCTAAACTAGGCGGAATATTACAGCTCTAACTCTTTGTAAAAGAAGCATTGGTTTCGGTGTCCCTGATAGGTTTCTGAAAACACTGAGGCAAAAGAAGAAAATAAAGGTGATTAGCAACTGCTTCTTTTTCTTTGATATTTTCTGTACTAATTTGTACACATATTCTATCTTTAACAACATATCCTTCGTAATCTGCAGCACCTTTTACTCAGGAATTGTCTAAATGTTTGCTGTATGGGAAAAAGATAAACACAATATTCAATTAACCCTTCCCAAACAAGACCTGGTTTTGACGTTCCTAATAGAAAAGGCTTGGGAAAATATTGAAACAAAAGAAGAAACTGCTGATAACCAGCAGTTTCTCCTTTTGTCTCAATATTTTCTGTACCATATTTTACACAAATCCTATCTTTAATAACACCCATTTTGTCATTTGTGACAGTTTTTGAAGTGGATTACTCTAAATTTTTGTTGTTTGGGAAAGGGTTAATCCAAGCCACCAGCAGCAAATCGAGAAAATACACCTACTGGGCAAGCCTCTGTAAAAAGACAAGATAAACACTTCAAGCAAATGAGTCGAATCTTTATTTATTACAACAATCATTCAAACAAATAATTATTTCCCAGACAAGATCTGGGTTTGACTTTCTCAATTAAATATGCTTTGGGAAAACATTGAAACAAAAGACGAAAATCCTGATAATCAACATTTGTCCTTTGGTTTTAATGTTTTCTGTGAACACGTATCATTCTCTTTTACAACGCACATTTCATAATCACTTTTGCAGCAGCTTACATTTTATTCTTTTGTTTTAAATCAATCCAGTTTGAGAAGGGATTAAATCTCCACATGAATCTAAAATGGGATACTTCCGGCATCTAGAAAACCACGGATCCATGTGAGTTCGGCAGAAATGCAGTCTGATATGGACCAATTCTGATAACTAACATACATTACATGCTATAGGTCATAACGAATATATTGTAGAACAACGGCGGGCGTTGATCAGTCTGTTCGTAACCACAGGCTGATCTGGATCCAAGTTGGTCTCAGATGCCGTAAGGATCCTTTTTCATGATCCCAGCTCAATTATATTCCAATGTTTTCAACAATAACCTCGTAACTACAGCTTGTTTAAAGCTGTAGTTACGAAGTTTATGTATAAAAGCGACGATTTATGGAACATAAAAATCACCGGTAACAAAATCAAATAACATAAAATATTCTTACATGCATATTTGATCCATAATCATAAAAAGTTAAAAAGATTCTCAAAGTATGACTCTGATAAATTATATATAAATGCATTTTCACAAAGTTCTGTCACACTTGTCATACTATATACAGTCGCTTTTCAACAAAAACCTCGTAACAACAGCTTGTTTTAAGCTGCAGTTACTAGGGTTTTGTTAAAAAGCAATGATATATTGAAACCATTCATATTGACTGACTAAAACAACAACTAAAAATGAAACATACTAAAAAAAAAAAAAAAAAAAAAAAAAAAAATAGACAAATATGTACATTTAATCACAGATGAAATTCTCAAGGTGGCGTTTTGTATCTTGAAATTAAGTTCTCACATTTAAGGAAGTCTATCCACTTTTTTCTACCAAACACTTCGTGCAACTTCGGACATCATCCGTGGCAAAGTAAATTAACGAGGATATCCTTCGTCAATTTCCAGTGCCATGGATAATGCCCGGAAATTCACGTAGGTATCCGGGTTTTAATTAATATAGGTATCCAGATTCAACTTCTTTCACTGAAAACTGTCGTGTTTATCGTTTGTTTTTTCATACAATTTTCCTAAATTTTAGACTGGTCAAATTGGAAAGGAGTTTGTAGAAAACAAACATATATTAATGTCATTGATGGCAAACTTAATGTAACATCGAGGAAAACATTGAAGGGAAACGAGATTTTGACCAGGCCCCGGTTTCTCGAAAAACTAAAGTACATACTCATAAGAACATGCTCAACTTCAAAGGAATACTCTCCAACGTTGAAGGGTATTCGATTGAAGTTCACGTGCATTTCGTGCGATTTGAGCACGGTGCTCAGATTTGAGCATGAAAACGTACT
This sequence comes from Fragum sueziense, assembly GCA_963680895.1. NCBI lineage: Eukaryota > Metazoa > Mollusca > Bivalvia > Cardiida > Cardiidae > Fragum > Fragum sueziense. The sequence goes on from OY804597.1 coordinate 48,715,452, forward strand.
TACGTTTTTTCGAGAAACCGGAGTCAGGATCGGAACTTTTTGCTTTCTGTCGTTTTTCAATAACCCGAAAATCGTATTTTCTCGGTGCCGGGTTTATCCATGTATCTGGATTACATTTGTCCATCTTATCCCCATTTGTCTGCAGCGTTACGCCGATACTGCATCGCGTCGGCAGTAGTCATTGTGTGAAAATAAGGACGTTTACTAACAAACATATTGTCGCTTTTCAACAAAAACTTCGTCAGAGAAGCTGATTTTGAGCTGCAGAGGATTTTGTAGAAAGGCAGCGATATGGTAAAAGTATCGAGCCCGACCAGCCTGTGCAATCTTCACAGTCTGTCCTGGATCGATCCTTTTTCGACTTTTTGGTCGATTTTCTGTATTTTGAACGATACTTTTACAGACAAAAAGTCTAAACTCCTTTTTTAATTCATTTTTTTTCCTCGTTCAAAATTCATTTTATTTCTTACAGATTGCTTCTTTCAAATATCGACCCTGTTTGTCCACGCATTGTTCTTATCACTTTTTAACATTGTTTTCACCACATCGTCGCTTTTCAACAAAAACCTCGTAACTGCAGCTTGTTTTGAGCTGCAGTTACGAGGTTTGTGTTGAAAAGCAGCGATATATAAGAATTGTTTATGTATCATTCTTTCACTTTATAAAGTAGAATCAGTAAACACATCGACACTATCGTCAATATATTTGACAATATAACTGTGTTTGCAGAATTTCCCGTTTTATCATGACCGCCATTTTCGCCCCCGGTGCCATCGTATGGTGTATATCTAGGGTTATCATTGACCATTTCCTCGGTGTCACAATGGGGCGGCATTGTCCCGGTTAGTAACTGAAACACAAATTCTGCCGCTTCTTGTCCACACCGTAACTCTGTCGTTTGTGTAAGGCACGATCGTGCTGTTGAGTGAAATCTGGAAAATCAGACAGTAAAAATAACCCATTTTCAAATAGACATGTCTACAATTTTACAATGTGGTGGCATTGTGCATGCTAATAATTGGATTGATAATTGAAACACAAACTCTGTCGCTTCTTGTCCATACCGTAACTCTGTCGTCTGAGTAAGGCACGATCGTGCTGTGGAGTGAAACCTGGAGAAAACGATACAATTAACAATTTCCCAAATAAACATGTCATCGTAGGGTGTATATCTAGGATTATCATTGACCATTTCCTCAGTGTCACAATGAGGCGGCATTGTCCCTGTCAATAACTGAAACACAAACTCGGCCGCTTCCTGTCCACACCGTAACTCTGTCGTTTGCGTAAGGCACGATCGTGCTGTTTAATGAAATCTGGAAAAGCAAACGGTAAAATTAACCCCTTTTCAAATAGGCATGTCTACAATTTCAGAATGTGGTGGCATTGTGCATGTTAACAATTAAAATACAAAACTTGTCCACAACATAACTCTGTTGTCTGTGTAAGGCACGATCTTGCTGTTGAGTGAAACCTGCAAAACAAAGCGTAAAATTAAAACCAAATAGACGTGTCTTCAAAGCTAAAATTAATCAATTCCTGTCCAAAACGTAACTCTGTTGTTCGCGTAAGGCACTATCTTGTTGTGGAGTGAAACCTGGAAGAAACGATACAATTGACAATTTCCCAAATAAACATGTCATCAGTGTCACAATGAGGCGGCATTGTGCCTGTTAATAATTGAAACACAAACTCGGCCGCTTCCTGTCCACAACATAACTCTGTCGTCTGAGTAAGGCACGATCGCGCTGTTAAATGAAATCTGGAAAATATATAAACGGTAAAATTGACAAGCAAAAGACAAAAGACTGCAGATGACAAAATAGATTTTACCAAATGACGATGGAAGAACATGTGAATGTTAATATGCTATAGTACGGAATGGAAGGGAGAAAAATGGGGGAAAACTGTCCGTCAATTACTGAAACACGTGAGTAACAACAAAAACATTTTTTTGTTTGTTTGTTCATTTTTGTTTTGCTTTGAAAAGGCTTATTAAACGGTTACACCTTAACATAAACACAAATGTATGAAGACAGATCATTGACATAATCTAATAATGGGATTCAAGGTTGAAATATTACACGGTGATTTCTGTGATAAACATGTTTTATTGTTGATAACTTGATAGAAATATCACATGAACCGGAATATGGAGGAAAAGATCCTTCTGGCATTTGAGACCAACAAGGATCCTGATCAGTCTGTGCCTATGTTCAGTCTGATCAAAACCCATACATTTGAGACCCGTAACGCTAAAAGGGGCCTTATCCGAACTCCAAAAATCCAATTTTTGACAAACTTGTCAGACTCAGCACAGGTCAACCAGATCCCGTATGCGAAAAATGAACATAATAAAATTATATTATACATTGTATAGTAAGATAGGGAAAATATTCCGAATTTAGAAAATTATATAAAAGTGAAAAGTGTCGGCACTAGTCTGGCTGCGCGGACTGCGCAGACTGACTAGGGTCGATATTTTTCGCACTTCTTATAAGGTCCCCTTCAGCCTGTAATCTGTAATCGCTTCGAGAGCAGATTGGATCAAAACCAAACTGTTCGTATGCAAAATCCGATCATAAAGACCGGTACGTCAAAATGCTTTAAAGGGACATTTCATTCCAATTTCAATTTTTTAAAGTATGTCTTGATGCCAAGATTGGTTATTCTAATGAGTATAGATACTATTAGTTTTTAAAGTTGTTGCCAATAAGCGAGAAACACACATTTAAAGTTGAGACATAATCGATAAATTGCATATAAATCCGAACTGTTGTCCACAACAATTTGTTCAATTTTAACACAAAAATATTACTTTCTCGTAAACGGCGCAATATTTTGGCTTGAAATTTTCAGATTTTTCATAAGGAAATATGCTCTTTCAGATAAAAATAAAAGTAAACTTTATGACAAAAAATTCTGAAATGTCACTTTAACCATGTCCAAGACAAAACGTGGTTTTGACGTCCCGAATAGAAAAGTTTGGATACTTCGGTATGCTGTTGACCAGCACCCTCGTGATTTTGCTAAATATTTTCTTTACTGCATCATATCCAAATTCCATCTTTCTCAGCATCCAATTTATAGTCTCCAGCAGCTATCAATTTGGAACAGTCTAAATTTTTTACTTCTAAGACAGGATAAGAGGACCAAATCGTCGCTTTTCAACGAAAACCTCGTAACCGCAGCTTGTTTTAAGCTGCAGTTACGAGGTTTTCGTTAAAAAGCAGCGATATTTCAAGATTCTGGCTAATATGATTTATACAATATTTTATTGCGAGCTGATGATTGAAATATCATATTGTTTATCTTGAAGGTTATGACAGAACAACGGTGTTTACATTTATCGTGTTTCGAGATAAACTTTTTGACCTGTAAGCAAAAATTTGCACCTGTGAATCTTGATTTTTGTCTTGCTTCTTTTGAAACAGAGCATGTTGTGCTTGTAAGGCTTTGGTTCATAGATCACTTGGTTAATGTGCAAGATATCATTACCCATTTTCTCCCGAATTTTCAATAGATCACTACAGTCATTATTTTTTTTTGTCATAACCACGATTGATTTCACTCATCTATACTGACCCTAAAAAGAAACTTTCCTAATGTATGTGTCAGTTGTTCAATGGTACTGATGTACTCGTAAACACATAATGCATAATATAGTAGCCTTTAAAAAACAACACTTTATTGAAAAATCGCACAGCAAATCCCCTTGTAAAAGCCCCATATCTTCATTTAACATAGCATTCGAGTTATACGTGCACCTAAGGGATACATTCAAATGTAAGGAACTTTTCTATGGTTCAGTACATTTGCTTCCCTGTGTAGTACTAGTATATCGCTGCTTATCTTCCAAAACCTCGTAATTACAGCTTATAACAAGCTCTATTTACGAGGTTTTTGACTTAATGACTTTATAAGCTACAACAAAATTTCCAATGGCTTCGATGTTGTTTTGAAAAAGAATACATTCATAAGTGATGACAGAATGACGGACGGACAAACAAACCTGCGAACGAAGAGCAACTACTTTGTGCCACACATTGAGCTCTAAGTATACACGCTAGCGGAAGAGCAGTCTGATTAAAATTCGGTGTTAACTTTCAGCAACATCTGAGAGACACAAGTAAGAGGTCATCATCTGCTATATTTTGGTTCTGAAATCAAACGCATTGTCAAGGACAGAATCTTGAAAGCGTTTTCTTTAATTAGCCAGAAATAATGTCATAGAAGATCACCCCTAGTGCTCGCCAGATGTTGCTGTTAGGTAACACCGGATTCTAATTAGACTGTGAAAAAAGCTACTTTACCTGCACGATTCGGATATCAACATATCAAAAGATGCCCCTGATTTGAGTTTGTGTTTAAAAGTTTGCATAGCATTTTCGCTGCATGTGTTTACTTCTTCGTGGTGCCGGAATATACATTCTGCATTCTTCTCATAAACTGAAAGAAAAATACAAAATTGACCATTTTTATGGTCCCCTTTCTTCAAAAACCTCGTAACTACAGCTTCTTTGAAGCTGTCGTTACGAGGTTTTCAAGGAAAAGCAGCGATATATTTTAAGTTATAAAAGAAGACAATGACTTTCACTTTTTTACAAAAGCCCTAAGCAATAACCTTTGACTTATCAAACTCTCGAGTTAATCCTTTTTCAAAGAACAAATGTTTTGGCAGACAGCAACCATTGATGTTATCAAAGTGAGATTTTTGTACAATAAAAACATTATTGAGGAAAATGGAAATGGAGAAAATGATGACGACCAGACCTGCATTTTCGTCTTTGCCTCAATGTTTTCCCAATTTGTTTCTCAAGTAGACGGATATAAAAGCATTATTGTTTAGGACCGAGTTAATCCTTTCCAAAACAAGACATGATCTTGACGTCCCTAGAAGAAATGGCTTTGGAAAACATATAGGCAAAAAGAAGAAATATGCTGATAACTAGCATTTTCTCCTTTTGCATCAATATTTTCCATGTTGTTTTGTACCCCAAAATCTATCAAATCAACATCAATTTTGCCATCTGAAGCCGCTTTAAAATTGGGACAGTCCAAATTCTGACTGTTTGGTAAAGGGTTAAAAGGTGATTCATGAGGAGTACCACTTTTTCTAAGTACCATATAGAATGCGGTTTCCTATTCAGAAGTGGTATCGTGCTTTCTGGGTCAAATGACAATAGTATGGGAAATTAATCATAGTGTCGTTTTGGGAACAAAACTGCCCTAAATACAAATGATTCAAAATCTTTTACTTATGAGGGGCTACACTGATAACCCGAAACAGACCTGTAAATCAGGTAGATACATAATTATGACTATTTATAGAAACAACTGATACACATTAATACCTATCCTACATAAAATAAACCAAATCAACTCTAACGATTCTCAAAATCAGTTAAAAATCAAGCGCATTTTCTGAAAATTCGATTCTTTTTTTTTTTTTTTTTGAAATAAATTATATGTAGACCTACTTGCATTTTTTGAATGACATAAGCATAGACAAACATTGGCATACTCGCTCACAAAGGCTTAGTCGGAATGGTTTTATTAAAGGGACCCATGCTAGGCTGTCGGAATAAAAAAAATGTATATTAAAGAAATGTCGTATGGAACGGTCAACCTGCATAGCTAAATTATTTTTGTTCAAGGAAGTTTGAGATGAAATTCATTTAGTCTTTCTAGATCAAATCTGTTTATAATTGACAGACCTGCCATTTATATTCATAGTAGCATTTATGGAAAAATGGACTTTCACAGAGAGCGAAAAATTTGGAAATGTCACTAAAATTCCATTCTTTTTGGACTTAGATAATGCATTTGCACCACAAAACAATGTGAACTCTGACTATCAACATGTTGTTCTGATCCCTGAAAAACCTACCACGGGCCCCTTTAAGGAAGAGAGAATACCAAGAACAAGCAATATTCTTTCCTTTCGTCTTTATAAAGTGATTTAAAGTAAGTTATGAAGTTCAAAACAAGTGATATATTACGTATTATCTATAAGTTTGAATACATACCTCTAAGATTTTTACAAAAGTAATCCACAACCCCGAGTGTTTTATCTTTATCTACAAGTTGACGTAGTTTAATTTCGGCGTCCGAATTTCCGTTACATCGGTCTAAAATATTCGTTATACAGTGTGTAGCATCATTCAGCCTTGAATCCCTGCATAAATAAAAAGAAAAGGACTAGAAAAGTAAGTAAAAAAACCCACAACTCCGAGTGTTTTGTCTCTATCTACAAGTTGACGTAGTTTAATCTCAGCGTCCGAATTTCCGTTACATCTGTCTAAAATATCCGTTATACAGTGTGTAGCGTCATTTAGCCTTGAATCCCTGTATCAATAAACAAATTCATAGATAATCAATAAAAAGACAAAAATCTAATAAAAAAAAATAAAAAACAACATCTATTGTTGTTTTTTTTCTTCTTTTTTATTTAGAGCTTAAGTAATCTCCGTTACGCTAGTCTAAAATATCCGTTATACAGTGTTTAGCATCGTTCAACCTTTAAGTCCATGTTAAATCATTGACTCTTTATCACAAAATTATTCCTAAGGGAATATGATAATACACTATAATAAATCACTCGATTCGATATTTCGGCAAAAAATGCCTTTTTCAAGAGATTGAAAAATTTAATCACACTACGTAGCCTAATAATTTCGCAAACTAGTATCCCAGTCATTTTGTTTTAGTCTACCTCTTGAAAATGTTTTTTTTTTTTTTGCCGAAATATCGAATCGAGTGATTTATTATAGTATGTTAAATCATTGAATTATCAATAAAGGAAACTGTTAAAAAATATCAAAACCGCTGGTTGTTTTTATCTTTGTCTACAACTTGTCACATTCAATCTCCATCAAATTGGTCTGTTCTTAAAAATAAATATTTCATGAAATATTCTCAACCTACCTGCACGAGTCGCTGGCATCTTTTATCTGTTTAGTATATGAGGCGGGCCCCTGTGATAGCGAGTTTTGTGACAAATCTGGTAGTACCCTCTGTGTACAGTTCTGGAATTGTTCTAGAGCGTTCTTTGGACAAGTGGCACACACTTCAAGCAACACTGAAAATAGACATTCTAACTTTTTATTCCAAATTAAAACCCTATGTTGTGGCTACTCATTGGAATCGTCTCGACGAGATGATTCTAATGAGTACCTACAATATAAGGTTTTGTGACAAATTCGTTAGTACCCTCTGTGTACAGTTCTGGAATTGTTCTAGGGCATTCACGGACAAGTAGCGCAGACCTCTGATGACGCAGAAAATGGACGATATCAAGTTTGTCTGGCGCTGGACATGCACATGTAGATGATACATGTACAGTATTCCACCCATAATTAGATACATGTACTAAATACTTCGTGCATCTTCGGGCGTCATCTGTATCAACGGAAATTGCCGAGGGTATCCCTTGCCACAGATGACGATCGCAAATTGGTAAAGATATTTTTTGTTAATTCCTGTTGTCATGGAAGACGCCTGAAGACGCACGAAATGTTTGGTATCTAATGATGGGTTGTAATCCTTAAAGTATTCAGCTAGTTAAGATAGGTTACCGGCTCACGACAAAATCTCGTAAATCAATTAAAGATAATTATTTTATGAACCAGATAATTTGCCAATTAACATCAAATGAATCATTTTACAGTTTCTTCTTTGCCTGATTGCTGACTGAAAACGTCAGTAAGCATTAAAATAAGCTTCTGTGCATTTGTCTATGTCTATGGTATCACAATTTAAGACTGTTTTTCATACATTTGAACATTTTAGGAGACCTAACATAACTTAGACATCTGGTCCATTTTTTTGTCGATCGATCTAATAATTTGAAATATCCTTGGATCTGTATGGTGAGCCCCTGTGGCATTTAAAGGCGCCAAAGATCAAGACTAGCTAGTGCATGACCACAGTCTGATCAAGATCCATGTTGTTCCCTTTTAACGTCTTCGTATCACGTAACAACTAGTGCAGTATAGCAGGACCTTGTTTAAACTGTATTTAGGTACATGTTTTTTCATGGTGGTCATAAGGTTCCCTTCATCAGGCCCATGCTTGGAGAATATTTGACATATACTAAGAAAATGACAATGTGAACAACACAGGAGCAAGTAAGATCTAACCTATCGTAATAATTTGAATAATCAAGACATTGTCGTGGACGTTTGAAATATTACTGGTCCAGAAGTGCTTTAATAAAGGACAAACATCCCTTAATATTTACGGAAATGTCAGTTTTATCTACAAGAAATCTTGGCTCATTAAAATACAACATACGCCTTTTTTGTAACCATTTCCCAAACAATGGTCTAGTAGAGACGCCAGTTACAAAAATGGCTTCAAAGGACATTTAGAGAAAAAGGCGTACTTAGAAACGTAGCAGATTTGGAAAGACAGAAAGTCACAAAACACAAAGAAACTATATGCATCACAATGTAGGCCTACATGTACTGTGCTTTCCAAGCTATAATGCATTTCGCCGGTGTAAATGCAAAACCTCGTATCTCGTTTTTTGGAAAATTTTAAAGGGGAGAGAAAAAAGTATAATAACTTTTTCCAGACTGAAATGTTTTACTTGAAATTTGGACATACTGTTCATAAATAATGCATCATTGATACTGATTGGTAAAAATATCTCAAAACCTGCGAGAATTGTCTAAACTGGATACACAAGTTTGTACTTTTAAAATCACAAGAATCGACATACGAGGTGTTGCATTTACACCGACGATTTGCTAAATGTATCTCACTTCTGGTTTTGGAACTCATTGATTCACATGCATTCGCCATAATGACAGTGTGGTAAAATCACTGGTGGTGAACTCGGCCAAAGCTTGGGACGTTTTTTCGCGATCATAGTATTCCGTCGGTGCTGTTATAAAATATCGTAACTACGGCTTCAATAAAGCCGTATTTACGACATTTTATAACAACACCAACAGTTTGTCAATACAAAACGGTAAACCCGGTCTGATTTTATAACAAGTTCATTGCCATTAGAAAAAAAATCTATAAACTCACATTTAAACGCAAAATATCTATACCTTTGTTATAGCGAAAATTGATTTAGTTCACCACCAGTGGTTTTGGAACTCATTGATTCACATGCATTCGCCATAATGACAGTGTGGTAAAATCACTGGTGGTGAACTCGGCCAAAGCGATGGACGTTTTTCGCTACAACAAGGTACAGATTTTTTGCGTTCAAATGTTAGTTTAAAGATCTGATTGGATAGTTTTTCTAATAACAATGAATTTGTTCTAAAAATAGACCGGGTTCACCGATATGTATTGACAAACCGTCTGTGTTGTTATAAAATCTCGTAACTACGGCTTTACGGAAGCCGTAGTTACGATATTTTATAACAACACAGACGGAATACTATGATCGCGAAAAAACGTCCCACGCTTTGGCCGAGTTCACCACCAGTGATATTGACAAAGCAACAGATGGGAGAGGACAATGTCATTCTAAATGTGTTATTTCAAATCAAAACTCTTTGTTGGAAAACATCATGGTAAACGAAGAAATTGTTTGTAACGAACATTTCTTTCATTCCCAACAATGTTTTCTTCCCTAAATGAAAAAAAATCATTCGCTTAAAAGTGTCGTCTGCAACATCCTTGAAGTTGGACCACTCTAAAATTTTGTTGTATGGTAATGGATTAACCCATTCAATGTTGAAATATGAAACGTAGCATGTAAAGCATGGATTTGTTATAATTGAGCTTATCATGATGCGTGTGGTCTTAATTAAACTTGTCGAACGTATGTTTTCAATCAAACATTGATACAAGATATCAGATATGTTGTTTGTTGTTGTTGCTGTTTTTTTTTTTTTTTTTTTTTTTTTTTTTTTTTTTTTTTTTGAAAAAAATATATGAAAAATAAGGTTAATCTTGTTCGAATACATTGATTTAAACCAATGTCTTAGCAAGCTCAAAAGACTCTTAAGATTACAACAACAGTACCTTTGTTACCAAGAATTGCAATAAATCTTACGACATCGTTTTCCAACGATATTTCGAAAGTACAAGAATATGATAATGTGTGTCTATTGAAATGGACAGAGCATCAACATCATCATGCGCTATGTGCAAGGGACATTCGCAGAAAATCACTTCGTGTGTTGGAAAATAGACCTCATTGTGGATTTTGTGTTTGCCAACAGTCTCGGTTTGTTTGTTTTTTATCTCTTATATAGGCACCATTTTAACCTAGCTTGAAGTGAATAACTGTGGCCATTTAAGCTAACCCTTTCCCACACATTGACTCTTTTTGACTGCCCACAAAGTAATGGCTTTGGAAAATATTGTGGAAAAATGCAGAAATTGCTTGTGACAAGTATTTTCTTCATTTCCCACAATATTTTCCACACAAAAAGACCAAAAAATTAAAATTTTCAGTCAGGTTTAATTGTCGTCTGCAGCACCTTTGAATTTGGAAAAGTAAAAAATTTCTTTATTATTCACGGTACGGAAACTACAGAGACAGAGCCATTGGATCTGCCGCTTAAATCCTCTGGGGCGCGTCCGGCCGTGTGTGGCTCTGTCTCTGGGGTCGCCATTTTTTGACAAAAACAGGTGAGTCTTCAACTTTGTTGGTCATTTATTTTCTTCTGGTGCTTACAATCGAAAAACCGGGAATGTCATGCTCCCCTTAGACCATTTATCTGCCTGTTCTAATTCTGTGAGCTTCAAAGTCGGCAGGGTTTTCACAGGATCATTGTCGTCGTGGGTCGACCCTATGTGATTTTTTCTTGTTTACATCATGTATTCATGTACATTTCAACGGTAAATAGCCAATTGCTGCAGCCAAAACATGTGATATACTAATCGAGGGATAATCTCGATCAGACATTACTTTCACATGTAACAAAACCTTATAAATGATTGGCAAACGTAAAGTTTGAGCAAATTCTATCGGTGGCTCTGTCTCTGGCGGCTGGCTCTGTCTCTGCGTGCTTGGTGAAAAAAATTAACCTATCACAAAATGCGTGTCGAAATAATTTACTCACACACTGAATAGATCATATTGTGTATGGCGAATGGTTCAGTCACCGATTAAACCCTTCGCAAAACCTCGAACATTCACCGTTGTTCAATTTCAAAGCTACAATTAAACAATGTCCTTTGAATGATCAAAGATCAGCGAGTCTAAATTGACGGGGGAAGAGGGATTTCGATTTCGAAATATGTGACTCGGAACCGAACATCCTCTGATAAAGACATCGTACTATCTGGAGACAGCTACTGAACGCTCACGGCCACCGCGCAAAATGTGCCATTATTCGCTTTTATTCAATGGGAAACATGCTTCTCTTCCAATTTACATGTATTGGAATATACACTAACCTTTCGTCGCGGCTCATGATTCTATGTAGTACTGTACTTAAGGCGACAAACTGGGTGTTGACAAAGAAACAATTACACGATGGGTAATCCACGTGATTTGGGGGAAGGGTCCACACCGAAAAATTGTCTGTTTCAAGTATATTTTGTTCTATATCTCAGTTTAAACTCTACGTATTTTTGACGAGAAATTGCACTATATGCGCCTTTGAGAGGGTCATTCCTGAAGCTCTTTATGCATAGAATTCCATAGTTTCATTAAAATGCAACCAAAAACATTAATTTTGAATGTTTTGAGAAACCATGGGATTTGATGCGGAGTGAGTTAGAACCGGGGAATGTCCCTCTCAATGACACGCGTGCGATGCACTTTATCTCGTCAAAATCCGTCGAGTATTAGCTGAGAAAATACACAAAACAGACTTGAAGCAGACGACTTTTCGGTGTGAACGCTTCCGAAAAGTCATGGGCCTGTTTCATCAAAACATTTAAGAAGTAATTTTGACTTAACGATGTCTTAAATATCGGTTAAAACAACAATCGCATAATCCAGGGGCTCGTATTTTCAAAGATCTTACGACCAAGTTTTTGTATAAAATGTGTAACAAAACATCTGAGTGCACGAGAAATTAGATTGGACCAATCAGGTTTGTTGTTACAAGTAACTACGCAAAAATTAAGCCTACGAGCGTTGGTAATACGGGCCCCAGGTCTTGATAAATTGGCGATACGCGTTTCTTGTCCTAAACTTGTCGTGAGTCATCGGTAAGACAAAAAATGCGTCTTAAAAATGAAACTGGCCCCTGTTTTGTTTTTTTTTGTTGTTTTTTTTTTTTTTTTTTTGCACCACTATATCCGACATCTTTCCATTTAATCCTTCCCAAGCAAGACATTTTTCTGGTGCATTGCAAGAAAAGAAAATGGCTCATAATCAGCATTTTCATATTTTTTTCTGATAGATTTCAATGATAACTATTACATATTTGATACTTCAGAGCTATGCGCAGATACATACATTTCTCTCTCAAGAGGGGGGGGGGCGCCTATCTTCATCCTTGCATGTCTGGACATCATTTTGAATTGGAGCAGTCATAAATAAGATCTAAACGGAGGGCATGGGGTTGGTATGATAAAGCATTTCAGTAAAAAAAACGCGTAATAGAGGAAAACGAATACACATTTTGTATGTTCGAACCCCATCATAGAAATCCCGGATCCGATATATAGTTTCACTTGCTTCTTTTGCATACTTAATGCCAAGCTTTCATGAGAAAGTGCATATCAATTATATAAACGAGGTTATTTCTTAAATCATTTCTAATCTGCAGTCAGCCACACCACCACCACCACCATCATCATCATCATCGATTAGTTCATCATCTGGCGTGCTAGTTCGCATAGAATCTCTCAACTACTCCAACGCACTAAACAATAGGCTGATATGCCTGTTCTATTTAAAAGTTTGCACTTGAAACTTGTTACAAGTTTGCACTTTGTGAATCATTATTCTAATGTTGACACAAACTCCTCAATCAATCTAATGTATACCATGTTTAAGAAAACTACAAAGAATATTTGCAAAGCATAGACCGAAACGACTAGCAAATTTTTCAGCCTTTGCTTTGTTGGGTGATACAAATTAAACACTAAATATTGCTCAAAATGAGTACGTGGTCACTAGGCTAACAGTACATAAAGCGAATGCGTCACATGGTTTTATTTGAGTGCGTGTGTAAAGATAAGCGAAATCTCCTTAAAAGATAAACCCTTGGCCTATATAAGTCATCATATATTGCACAACGGGCTAAAAACTAAACTTAACCGACAGTTCAATGCGGAGCCAGCCGCCAGAAACAGAGCCAGCCGCCAGAGACAGAGCCACCGATAGAAATTGCTCAAACTGTACGTTTGCCAATCATTTCTAAGGTTTTGTTACATGTGAAAGCAATGTCTGATCGAGATTATCCCTCGATTAGTATATCACATGTTTTGACTGCAGCAATTGGCTATTTACCGTTGAAATGTGCATGAATACATGATGTAAACAAGAAAAAATCACATAGAGTCGACCCACGACGACAATAATCCTGTGAAAACCCTGCCGACTTTGAAGCCCACAGATTTAGAACAGGCAGATAAATGGTCGTAGGGGAGCATGACATTCCCGGTTTTTCGATTTTAAGCACCAGAAGAAAATAGATGAACAACAAAGTTGAAGACTCACCTGTTTTTGTCAAAAAATGGCGACCCCAGAGACAGAGCCACACGTGGCCGGAAGCGCCCCAGAGGATTTAAGCGGCAGATCCAATGGCTCTGTCTCTGTAGTTTCCGTACGGTGTATTAATGGGTTAAAAGATAACATGCTGAGGTGGTCTCGAATAGCGTACGGTGCCATTTCACAAATTTGATATCGTGTTATGAAATGTGCATCTGCAACAGAAAAACCAGACTGCCTATATAAATTCTTGTTTTGCTTCGTTACATTTAATCAAAACAGTGTATCTGGTATCATAATCGACGAAACAACGAACCGCTGCCAAGTGTATGAATTCTGTCCAATACGTAACAGAAACAAGAGCCATCAGAGACGGATTATGCACCCCGAATAAGTGTTTGACATAAAAAAAGCAATCATAAACCCCCTTTTCCTGTGCCAGCTTATTTTGTCCGCACATTATTTATAGAATATGGTCTAAAAATTTAGAAAATCTCAACCATCTCTTAAAAACACAAAATTTCATTGAATTCTGCTAGTTAGATGAAGAGAAGTTGGTGGGAAAAACTTTCTACATTAAGACCCCTTTTTCCGTGACGCAACCTCAAATTTAAAAACGGAGAAAAGGTCTCTAGCGATTATCCCGGGAAGTTCACACATGAAGTTTCATTGAAATTGGTCCAATGGTTGCTGAGATTTGGCTGTGGACGTACCTACGGACAGCGTGGCGACTATATGCTACCCCGAACATTTTTTCGGGTGGCATGAAAAAAACTTGCTGAGTATAAAATGTTTGGCTCACATTATTTGATCACGGATTCACATCACATCATCATAGCGTAGTTTGTTTAAGATCAATGGTATTCTCCTCCAGTTTACCTGGTTATACCACTAAAAAACTTATTATACTCATACAAAAAAAAAATATTCGGTTTAATTTCGAAAGAGCTCGTCCGGGGTATTTTATATTGCATGATTCGAGAATATATCTGAAATTATTGGCGCTAATTCAGATTAAGCCTGTACCAAACAAGACCTGATTTCGACATCTCTAATATGAAAGGCTTAGGAAAGCATTGAGGCAAAAGACGAAAATGGTTTCTGTTTTTGCCTCGACCCTTTCTGTGCTATACTGTACATAACTGCTATGTTATCTAACACCAATCTATGCATTTCAGTAGGCTAGCTTTCAAGTTGGACCAATCTAAAATCCTCTGTTTTGCAAAGGGTAACAATTGCAGCGTAATTACGATGATTATAGGAAGCCAGACTATCATTATCTCGGAGTGCAACCTCCAATTAATTTGGATGCACTTCTAGAATTCTATCTTTTGATATCCGCAAATGATCATTACCACCTAATTGAGCGCGCAGCCAAAACAACCCGTTATCGGTGCATATATTTACGCCTTGCTCTTTTTTTCTGTACTAAAATGTAATTGCTAACGTGAAATAGAAAGATATAAATAACATTTTTAGCTCGACTTTTCGAAGAAAATGAGAGCTTATAAATACTGTCACCCGGGCGTCGGCGTCGGCGTTGGCGTTGGCGTTGGCGTCGGCGTTGGCGTTGCAACAAAGGTTAAAGTTTTTTCAAACATCAATAACTTCCATACTATCAAAGGGATTCAACTCAAACTTGGAATACATATTCACCATCACACCCTCTACCTTACTACCAGGGCCAATGACCCTGGCTCCACTATATTTGGAGTTATGCCCCCTTTATACTAAGCAACTTAGAAAGTCGAGCGCGCTGTCTTCGGACAGCTCTTGTTTTCCATTATGCATCAATATTTTCTAGAATTCTATAATTGTGTACGCAGTAAATAATTTGCATGAACAGTCTATAGCTCAGATTTCAATTTGGAATAGCATAAACTTTAGCCGTTTAAGAAACGTTCGGTTGTAAATGATTTCGACCTTTAAATATGTATGTTCGAATTTCATCGAGCAAGAATAATAAATATCCAATTCTCCGAGTTTTAATGTACACTATAGATCATATTTATTATTTAAGTGCACATCGGAATGTCAATAAAATGGAAAAAATTCAGCATGATGTTCCTTCCCTTCGTTCGTTTCATAGATACCTAAAGTTTCAATTTCACAGCGTCTTAAGTAGGATATGTGAGAACTTCAACAGTATTGATAACTTTCAAAGGTTATTCAGCACGTAAAATGCGGCTGACATATCATCGCTTAAGGACAGATCCTCCATTTATTTCCTACGGTAAGATTTTTTTTATTTTTTCTGTACTGATATTTAAATATATGAGAATTAAAAAAAATGACTTAAAAACTATAGGTCACCCAGCGAATTAAAAAGTTATTGGATTTCAAGGGAGGCTACTCTTGTCTAAAATTGCAAAAATGAGGTGTCACTTAAATAGCCACAAAAAAGGTGTTCGAAATCACTAGGAGTACATAAATAAGTCTTTATTGTGTTCAATATGTTTTATTCTGTCTAAATGAGTATCTGTTTGGGAAAATTTAGTGATGATTTTGAAATTTTTGGTAAAACATTCTTTCAAAAGTAGCTGAAATTGCTCTTTTTTCGCAACGTTTCTGATAATAAAAAATATTCCAGCGGTAAGATTTTTTTCTTTTTTGGTATAGACGTAGTGCTTGGTCATACCTACAAAAACAAAAAAAGAAAAATATATCAAACCAAGCGTTTTTCTTAGTTATCAGTAAAAATTGGTTTACTTTTTGCAGCTCTGTCCGAAATTGTTTCGCTACATTTATCCATTTTCTTCCTTATTACCAGCTTTAGATAATAAAAAGTGTCATCTTTTGAGTCCACCTGAAGCAGACTAGCTCATAAAGACACCACTTTGCTTTTGTTGCTCCGTTTCCTATCGCGCTAACGCCACATGTTGAACGCGTAACAGAAAGCGAAATGTAGCCATCCGAGTACTATTACACTTTAATTGACCAAACAGAGAAAATTGAAATAACCGAAAAGGGTCTTGTCATTTATCAACCAAACATTAACTAAATGTAAAAAACACATTTGCCGAAAAGACCAATCACTGAAGCAGCTTTATTTCGTTATTTAGGATATGCGCAGTAAGTTGCGCAGTAACAACTGGAGGATCTGTCCTTAAGTCAAAAATTTCGTTTTTGAACGTACCAAACGACATATAATTGGAATATTGCAAATGACGCAAAATAATAGCACCAAAAAACCACCAGAATTACAAACACGACATTGGGTATAATTAGCCAAATTACCAAACGACAAAATTTTAGACAGTTCCAAATTGAAAGCCGCTGCAGACGACATTTTCAGATGGATGAAATTTCACACGTTATATTCTTACTGGTTAGAAAACATTGTGGGAAATGAAAAAAATGCTTGTCATAAGCAATTTCTTCATTTTCCACAATGTTTTCCAAAGCCATTATTTCCTGGGAATTTAAGTCAAAAAGAGTCATTGAGTATAATTAACTAAATTACAAAATTCCGCTGCAATTATCATCGTATGGAACCTGAACCAACTAACGTGCATTTGTATCTTTGATACTGCATAATGATCATTTGTTTGTAATTAATCTTTGGACAACAATGGAATTCTATATAGGAATGTCTATAAATATTCTTAATGCGCCATTTAGTTTCAGTAATTTACATCTCAGAAATAATATTAGTGTGGTTTAGAATAAATGTCTGACTGAAATCGATGTTTAAATAATTGTTCTTTAAACAAAAACCTTGTAACTGGAGCTATTTTAGGCTGTAGTTACGATGTTTTTGTTGAAAAACCACGTAAATGTTCTTTTTTAGATAGGTTCGTGGCATAGCCACAAACAGTTGTGCGGAATGGTCTGCTTCCGGTGCAATGTCGCACAGCTTTTCGTACATATTACGCTATGTAACGGTGTCACTCCTATATCACTTTGATTGATCTTATAATGAGTAAAAGGTTTCGTTTGGCTTTATGGCTGGACCGCGATTGAAAAAATAAACATTCTTAGACTTTTTTCTTTAACAAGAAAGGTGCCTTATGACAAAACCGATTTAAATTAAGGCAAATTTTCTGCAAGTGCAAGTTATTTCAAGCTTTTACCTCCTCTCGTAGTATAGAAACAGTGTGACACAAGATGAGTATCAAACGGAACTCATTTTCGGGACTATGACCCGGAGGCAAATTTATTGCGGACTGTCTCCTTATACATCCAATGTGTGTTTTACAAGATCGACAATACCTGAGGTGTGCTGAATGTTAACATGTGAACTAGTAACTTATCTCATTCTGTGTTATCAGTTAAAATACCAGATCTCGGCTGGACCTCTGATATCATAACAGACATATACATTCTGTTTGCAGGTAATCGCTTATCATTTCGTATGGTTTGAAAACCCCTTTCCAAAACATAAAAAAATTAGGCTCTTCTTATTAAAAAGATGCTGCAGTCAATGATATGGATGGTAATAAGGATATGATTTGTGTACAATCTAGCGCAGACTATTTTGATACAAAAGAAGAAAATACTGGAAATCGGCATGTTCTTCTTTTGTCTCGATGTTTTCACAAGTATTTTCGACTAGTAAGCGGCGTTAAAGACATTTACTTTGATATTTCAATTCAAAACTATATGTCGATGAGGCGATTCCAATGAGTGCTCGCAGCATCAAATATTGCATTTTGAAAAGCCCTTAACCCGCTTTTATCTGTAGAAGCTCTATAATAAGGGTTGTAAATAGTCCACGATTAGCATTAGCTAGAGATGCTCTGCCAGGTCAGTTATTGTGAGCTATACATGTAATTAGCTAGACAAATGATTCATTTGCGAAAAAAATAGCATTACGTTACAACAATAAACAGCATTTCCTGCTCACTGTTTTCTATTCTATTATTTTTTCCATGATCAAAGGTTTCCAAACCAGACCACCTGCGTTCACAAGATAGGGTGTAACTTTTTTGTTTGTTTTCTTCTCCCATATCTTATGAAATACACTAATGGTATAAATATTGCAGTATTTAAGATATCCATCCCCTCAAAACGACCAAAGAGCCAGAGGCGAAATTTGAAAAGTGGCAATAACTCCTAAACTGTGTTACATTTCCATTTCAAATGCAAACATAAGAATTTTGTACGGTTTAGAATTTTGAATAAATATATATACATGTATACTTATTGAAATATTTGACAAAAAAAATGTTCAAAATTACCCCCCTTGCATATGAATATAGAGTAAAATGATATTTGTAAATTAGCTTCCTGAAGCATAATCTTGAAATCCGGCACCAGGAATCAACTTATGTGAAGTGTATTTACAAGTGTGTGTAATTTGAAGCATTTCGTATGGCTAGAAAGTGCTGATTTTAATTATGGGCTGTATGTATACCCTAAGCCAGAATCTGGAAAATGAGTCTTTTAGTAGTATACGAGACCTACATGGTTCCAGATGGTCGTCAGAGCAAGACCAATGTTGCTCTCTAACATATGCTAAAGCTTATGAAGAAGCCTTGTCCAAAGAATGGTCAGATATCAAGCGCGGATCCAGAAGTTTTTCCCGGGGGGAGGGGGGGGGGGGTCATCCGATCTTTAACCCCTTTTTCGCCAAATTCCAGTGGGGTCAGGATCCCTGACTCCCCCCCCCCCCCTCTGGATCCATGCATTAAGATAGAGGTCATACCACGAAGGACTAAATATAACAACGGTTTATCGTGGCACACAGGGACGAATGACGCAGCTTATTTGGGACATAACCAGTAATCTTTTTGATCACCCCTTTTTTCGCCAAATTCCAAGGGGGTCATGACCCCCTGACCCCCACCCCCCTCTGGATCCGCGCATGGATATACAGCATATTGTGGACGTGATGTGGATGCGGACCTATATGTGATCAGGCCTTTTGAAAAAGGGATAAAAGCAAAGGTCGGCTGACTCGTGACAAGACACTTGACCGAAGCGTGCATGACCACTTAATTGATTATATAGGATTGGATACGGAAATGGGCAAGTCCTTTTGGTAATCCGAGTCTTCTCTGATGTAAATACGCTGTTTGATATTTTGATATTTCGCTATTTTATTTAAATAGCGAAAAAACAAAATATCAAAGAGCGTATTTACATCAGAGAAGACTCGGATTATCCTTTTGGGTGTCTTACTGATTTTCATAGCTCATAGCAAAGTTACATCATAGGGCCTACTTCACAGTTTCCCAAAGTAACTCAAAATATGGTTTCGTCGGTGTTATCATAAAACCTCGTATTTCAAGCTGTAGATCTATTCGAGGTTTTGCAATAACAATAACGATTTGTCAATTTCAAAAACTCTAAGACAGCAACGTGGATCTTGATCAGACTGCGCGAATGCGCAGACTGATCTGGACCCATGTTGCTCTAAATATGTATAAAAGTCTATTTACCACATCGCCTCTCAATTTTCTTAACGATTTTATTAAGTAATTCGACTATAATTTGACTATATTGGCATTTCATTTGGATGGGTGAAACATATGCTACTCGGGATAACGGGTCACACAGTGCTATTAATTTTTGTTAACTCTAAAAATTGCGTTTTTCTCTTTTTGTCAGTCTTTGTATTTTCAATTCAAAAGCCCAAACAACATTATCTGATGTGAAATTGATGTGAAACCATAACAGATGGGAAAGCAGTTGTTCAATAAATCATAGAAATAAAATCAATGAAATTGAAATAAATATCTTAGTTGCAAAAAAACCGTTGGTGCATTCTTCTGTCATCTTTTTTCTTCGGTGCATCAATGAAGTTGATGATCAAACAAAGAAAACGGGACGATATTGAAAACTGTTTGGCGGACACGTAAGCAATACTTGTAAAGGCCTATTTAAAGGAGTAAATTACCTCAATAATGTCCAAAGATGCACCGCGGAAGCGTTCTTCGGAATCGAAAGGTCCCGGGTACATAATACTTTCTTACAAAATCACAATCTATAGCTGATCAATTCCTTTGTGAGTGCTATAATTATAACGAAAGTTATTATTTTAGTTAATCCATTTCCGTCTAGGAAATACTCTCTATACAGAGTTGATCGCTCATATTGATCGGTTCAAACTCTGTTGTAAGGCTGTCAAAATATAACTAATTACTATATTGTGACGTCAATTACTGCGTCACTGTTGTTATTTTGGAATTATCCAATAAGAGTCTATATATATGGATAGCAAGCACGCACTATGTAACTCATCAAAACAATGATAACCATCCAATGTAATCGAACTTTTGGGTTAGGTCGATTCTATTTTTGGCCAAAGACGGTAAATTGAGGTATCAGCCTATGAAAGTTTGTATCAGAAATTTGTAAATTGTTACGAATTTTACAGCTAACTATTGGATAATACAATTCCACAAAGGCCCAGAGATTAATTAGACGAGATTCGCTATATTAAAAGCAGAGCTCGATCGCTTCGTAGTACAGCGTAGTAAACGATAAGTGATGGTAAGAGAGTATGAAGGAAAAAGGTTGCAAAACACAAATAATTGATATCTTTGTGGTTACAATTGATTAAGCAAATTGTGATACCACTCAGCCTGCACCTGTCTGTGAACTCTCCCAGGAGGTCTTTGTTCGTACCATTAGGTACTTTACCTTATGCACAAATACATTCTTGTGGTTACTTTCCTTTCGTGTGGTTATTTTCCTTTCGTGTGCTAGTAGTGATGACGGGCCACGACGGAAATAAATAAGTAGTGGTACTTCAAGAGTAAACAAATGAAATCGATACATTCTCAATAAAGTAAGTATGCTGACCTTTAAACCAATGACATAACATAAGTCTTGATAGATTGCTGATCATGATATCATTAATTCTTGTTTTCTTTATTTGTCGCAAAAATCGGTAAGACAAAATCAACGTCATAAAAGTTTATATGACCTTGGTCACAGAACCTCTGTCTTTCTAAATTCAAAGATATCCTTTCGCCAATCTTCGACATTTAAACCTTGTTTTGGATTCGGTGAGATTTATAAATACGTCAGATTTTCATTTAATCGTTTTTCTTTTATTTTATGAAATATACGTGTATTTTATATTCACAAAATCTATTCACAGCTTGAATGTACTTTCGCTGTAACGTATAGAAACACAAAATATAGACGGATCAAAGACCAGTTAGGTCATTAACATACGTAAGCAGAGTTGTTCATCTATAATCAAATGGATTATTGATAAAAGACAAAGTGCCATTATCGAAATCTATGATGAAGTCATCGACTATCAGTTAAAGTAGATCTTGTACAATTATTTGTCTTTTTTGCAATTAAGAGTCTATGAGTTCAGTTGAAAGCTATGCTACATTTGTATTTTCTATTTGCACCTATTGACTTCCGATGTATTATAGTTCCTGACTATAAGCTCAATTTGCACAATGAGCAGGTGTATAATTTGACAAAAACTCCAGAAACCACATCCCGAATGATAACGGAAGCATGTCGTCAATTTTTAACAGAAACCTGGTAACTGCAGCTTAAAACAAGCTGCAAGTACGAGGTGTTTTCTAAAAAGCAGCGATGTCTTTGGGGCATTTTTTTTTATCTTCGTTAGTTTTTTCCAGATAGTTTGTGGTGGCATCTGTATTTTTGACACTATCAAAATTAATTATTTAATTATACCATATCGTAAACATGGATTGCAGGTTGCCCTGTCCTGGCTTAGATGTCAAGACCCAAGAGTCTGCTGCAGATTAAATTTGAAAAAATATACATTAGTGTTTTGAATCTGCTGATTATTGTTTTCATGAAAGGAATGTGAAACAGAAATATAAATTAAAGCTTCAATAAGTCGACTAGATCCAGATAGCCCAAAATCCTTTATTTTTTCTGTGGATGCTTTAACTTAATCCGTCAAAATTCGATCCATTTACAGATGCATGTAATGGACAATATGTCACAAAGCACTTCCCAGGAAAGATCCAGATTTTGATAACAACATCTCTGTCGTAAAGTAAGTGAAGTAGAGAAACAATACATCTATGTGTAGATGAAATTCTGTAACGTACTCATATAGCCTACAGAAAATGCCTTGAAATATTTTTTGAACGTTAGATACATTTTGAAACGACTGTTCTCAAAACGAAAAGTGATTACATTGCATCTGCTGTAAAAGCCACAGGTATCTATGTGTAACCGTGCTTTTGGTATACTGTTTTGCATTAAAAACCTCGTAACTGCAGCTTGTTTTAAGCTGCAGTTACGATGTTTTTTGTTGAAAAGCGCCGGTGTAACAGTGTATCTTGGCCCCCCTGGGCAGCTTGGCCCCCGGGGGCTAAGCTACCCGCGGGTAGCTTGGCCCCCACCCTGGGTAGCTTGGCCCCCACCTAAAATCTTTTTCCAGAGTCCCCCAAAATACAAAACAATGTCTGTAAATGTTACGCCTACTGTTAAATGAAAAGAAAAACCAAAGTTTAATGTGTTTTGGTCAAATTAATTTTTCGCCTTTTTTGGCGCAGAATAGGGGCGGGGGCCAAGCTACCCAGGCCTGGGTAGCTTGGCCCCCGCCTAAAATCTTTTTCCAGAGTCCTCCAAAATACAAAACAATGTCTGTAAATGTTACGCCTACTGTTAAATGAAAAGAAAAAACAAAGTTTAATGTGTTTTGGTCAAATTAATTTTTCGCCTTTTTTGGCATAGAATAGGGGCGGGGGCCAAGCTACCCAGGCCTGGGTAGCTTGGCCCCCACCTAAAATCTTTTTCCAGAGTCCCCCAAAATACAAAACAATGTCTGTAAATGTTACGCCTACTGTTAAATGAAAAGAAAAAACAAAGTTTAATGTGTTTTGGTCAAATTAATTTTTCGCCTTTTTTGGCATAGAATAGGGGCGGGGGCCAAGCTACCCAGGCCTGGGTAGCTTGGCCCCCACCTAAAATCTTTTTCCAGAGTCCCCCAAAATACAAAACAATGTCTGTAGATGTTACGCCTGGGTAGCTTGGCCCCCGCCCCTATTCTACACCAAAAAAGGCGAAAAATTAATTTGACTAAATCACATTAAACTTTGGTTTTTCTTTCATTTAACAGTAAGCGTAACAATTACAGACATTGTTTTGTAATTTGAGGGACTCTGGAAAAAGATTTTAGGTGGGGGCCAAGCTACCAAGGCCTGGGTAGCTTGGCCCCCACCCCTATTCTGTGCCAAAAAAAGGCGAAAAATTAAATTGACCAAAACACATTAAACTTTGGTTTTTCTTTTCATTTAACAGTAGGCGTAACATTTACAGACATTGTTTTGTAATTTGAGGGACTCTGGAAAAAGATTTTAGGTGGGGGCCAAGCTACCCAGGCCTGGGTAGCTTGGCCCCCGCCCCTATTTTGCGCCAAAAAAGGCGAAAAATTAATTTGACCAAAACACATTAAACTTTGGTTTCTCTTTTCATTTAACAGTAGGCGTAACATTTACAGACATTGTTTGGTAGTTTGAGGGACTCTGTAAAAAGATTTTAGGTGGGGCCCAAGCTACCCAGGCCTGGGTAGCTTGGCCCCCGCCCCTATTCTAAGCCAAAAAAGGCGAAAAATTAATTTGACCAAAACACATTAAACTTTGGTTTTTCTTTTCATTTAACAGTAGGCGTAACATTTACAGACATTGTTTTGTAATTTGAGGGACTCTGGAAAAAGATTTTAGGTGGGGGCCAAGCTACCCAGGCCTGGGTAGCTTGGCCCCCGCCCCTATTTTGCGCCAAAAAAGGCGAAAATAAATTTGACCAAAACACATCAAACTTTGGTTTTTCTTTTCATTTAACAGTAGGCGTAACATTTACAGACATTGTTTGGTAGTTTGAGGGACTCTGTAAAAAGATTTTAGGTGGGGGCCAAGCTACCCAGGCCTGGGTAGCTTGGCCCCCGCCCCTATTCTAAGCCAAAAAAGGCGAAAAATTAATTTGACCAAAACACATTAAACTTCGGTTTTTCTTTTCATTTAACAGTAGGCGTAACATTTACAGACATTGTTTTGTATTTTAGGGGACTCTGGAAAAAGATTTTAGGTGGGGGCCAAGCTACCCAGGGTGGGGGCTAAGATACCCCGGGGTAGCTTGGCCCCCGGGGGCCAAGCTGCCCGCGGGTAGCTTAGCCCCCGGGGGCCAAGCTGCCCAGGGGCCAAGATAAACTGATACACCGGCATGCTGCTTCTTGTAATGTTATGATAATGTATCTCCTCTTGAGATAAATATGCAGGCTTTTATTTAAGTAGAAATGTTAGAGACTTCATGATCATGCATATACCCTATCACTAACATGTTTTCTGAAACCACGAACGATTCTCCATTGATGTACTCTTTTTACCGAAGGCATAC
>OY804597.1:48740522-48882146 GCA_963680895.1 Fragum sueziense
GAACATACCGAACAGGAATTCTTCTGCGAATTATTACCGACACCAAAATGAAAGTAACGAATGCCAGACGCAAGCCTACCGATCCCTCTGCGAACGATTACCGAACTCATTCCGAAATTTTAATTCGCTGTATTCGTTGAAAAATTTGTGCATGCTCAAAAACTTTTTAGGCGTCTGCGAACACCGCGTAATGTCGACGAAAAGCACCGAATGGCACCGTAAACATACCGAACACAAACCGTTTGTGGAACGAACCTTTAACGAATACACCGAATTAAGTTCGGTACGCATTCGGTGTAAAAATTCGGTTAGGTGGGACAGGCCTATAAGGAAATAATTATTATTGAGGCAGACTAATTCATGTTACATTTAAGGTATCCAATCCCTCAAAAGCACCAAAGACTCAGAGGCGAAATTTGAAAAGTGCCAGTAATTCCTAAACTGTGTTATATTTCCATTCCAAATACAAACATATGCATTTTGAACGGTTTAGAATTTGGAATTAATGCATACTAAAGTCTTATGGAAATATTTGACAAAAATGTTCAAAATTATCTCCCTTACGTATGAATAAAGAGTATTATATTATATGTAATTTATTTTCTTCTCGAATCATTTTCTTGAAATCCGGCACGGTGAATCAACTTGTCTTATTTGAAGTGTAATTTCAAGTGTGTGTAATTTGATGCATTTCGCATGGCTAGAAAGTGGTGATTTTTTGAGGGTCTGTAAACCTTAAACATTTTCCACAAAGATCAACATCCAAATTTGTCATCTTTTGCAGATTTCAAATAGGAAGCCTTTTTTGGGGCGACAAGGGAGTGTATTGCTTGTGACTTTTCCAACATTGTTTTCAACATAGAGAGACTCAAAAATTGTAAAATTTCATTAAATTGAAAATGTCGTCTGCAACATCTTCGAATTTTGGGCCAGTTTTAAATTTTACCGTGTGATAATGAGCTATGACGACTTTTTTTCCATAATTCAGAAAATTTCGTCTGCAGCTAGTTTTAAGCTACAGTTACGAGCTTTTTGTTGAAAAGCAGCGATTTGAAGTTTATGCAGTCGTTCATAAATAGTTGGTGATGAGCATATTTATGAATCCTTGTAAATTTCATTGGCTACTGACCGATAATAGTTCGTCGAACTAAACCATTTCCAAAACAATGCCTCATTTAAACGACCCCTTATATTTGCTTACTGTAGTAATGCATGTTTAGAAATTAAGAAATCACTGAAGGAAAATAAGCGATAGTATTCATCCTTTTCTCCCAAGGACAGAGTTTGTAGCAACATTTTTAACTGTCTCGTGCGTCATTGCCGTGACGCGTCAACGTCTGCTACAATTGATAACTTATGTTATCTGCCGATGTAAGCTTGGAAGAGGCAGGAGATCATTGGGTGCAAATTGGAAACACGAGTCCGTCTGCCCAGAGAGTGTTCGAGTGTCTGTTTTCTATATCAACCCTTTCCCAAACGACAAATGTTTTAGAGCTCCAATTTCATAGCTGCTGCAGACGACAATACGGGTGTCACTTAACAGTGGCGGATCCAGAGGGGTTCTGTTCATGGGGTTCAAACGAACTCTCCTCTGAAGCCTAAATATTTCATTTTATTATAGATTTATTCAAAATTGACATGTGTAATACTAGGAAAACGAACGGAACCCCCTATTTATATGTTCGAACCCCCTTCACAAAAATCCTGGATCAGCAACAGCACTGAAGATGATATTTGTAAAAAGATAGAACAGAAAACATTGAAGCAAAAGAGAAAAATACTGGTAATACAAACCTTCCAAACCAAGCCCAAGTAAAGTGTTGGAAATCATTGACACAGAAGAAGAAAATCCAAGTCTTCTCCTTTTCCTGACGATGCTACTAACTAAATGAGTTGAAGATTTTTAATTTCCAATAACCATTTATTTTGTCGTCTGCAAAGACTTTCAATTTTGACAAGCTGATAACTTTGTCGTTTGGAAAAGCGTTATTTTTCATACTTTTCGAGATAGCAAAATTGTAGAACAGTTTGAATCGATAGAAGATGCAGTCGACATCTTGTATTCTAATGAACATTATCATCATCATCACCATCATCACCATCATCATCATCATCATCATCATCATCATCATCATCATCATCATCATCATCATCATCATCATCATCATCATCATCATCATCATCATCATCATCATCATCATCATCATCATAGATAGAACCAAATGGAATCAACAGAATGTATCAAATTCCAATAATTTTACGCCTTTACAGTCTCATTTTATCTTTATTAATTTATCTAGACAATGATTAATAATTCATCAAAATAATCCATATACATGTAATAACGGTTTTTGACGTTTGACGATCCACGTGAAGCAAAATATTGTGGAAAATGAAGAAATTGCTTTTAACAAGCAATTTCTTCATTTCCCACAACGTTTCCTGACCCAAAATGGAAATATTTTTCACCAACCAAATTTTCACCAACTTGAAATTGTCGTCTGCAACATCTTTGAAATTGGAACGCCATTGGAACAGTCTACTTTTTGCCGTAATGTGTTAATTTATCTACAAAATGATTGATAATTTATCAAAATAATCTTCTTACCATCAATCCGATCGTTATCCATCGTGTATCATCCAAACAACTGACCAATGAGTGTCAGAGAACAAAAATCTTAAACAAGTGCAAGTCGAAATAAAAGCGAAATTAAATTCAAATGAAACTTAAAGTTCCGCATGTTAAACTCCTTTTAGTTGTCAATAAAACACGGAAACGTCCGCGCGTAATTATCAGTACGTCTTAATTAAACCATTAAACCTCATAATAACGGAGTATACTAAATGATAGTTAGATAGTATACAAGTATATCCCTGCCCCTTATTGTACAGCGCGAGACAACGTTTTATTGACCCCGCCCCCTTTGCTCGATCAAAAGAGACCGCCGCGATACGGTAGCTGTTTGTCGATAAAAAGATGTTGCAGACGACAATTTCAAGTGAATGAAAATCAACGATTTGGGGGACTTTCTGGGTAGAAAACGTTGTGGAAAATGAAGAAATTACTTGTCTAAAGCAAATATTTCATTTTCCGCGATGTTTTCAAATGAATGATTTTTACTTGTTTTTGACTTTCTTGGCCGAAGATGCTTATGAAAATGAAGAAATTGCTTGTCAGAAGCAATAATGTTTTCCAAAGCCATTATCTTGTAGGGAGTCAAAAATAGTTATTGCGTGGGAATGGGTTAACCATTTCCCCAAACGAAAAAGAAAAGAGATGAAACTTATCCAAATTGAAAGCTGATGCACATAATACAAAATAGATAATGATTTGCAAAGAAAATGTTGGGGCAAAAGGAGAAAATGGTGCTTATCCGCAGTTTTCTTCCTTTGCGTCTGTTTTTTCCAAGCATTTTCAATAAAATGCGTCAAACCAGATCCTGTTTGCGAACGGATTTATTTTGTTCAAACGTTAACCGTGTTTGAATAGAAACGTTAGAAAACATTGTGGGAAAAGAATAAAATGACAGAAAATGCAGCGGCTGCTATCTGTCCGGAAAAGTATGATTCGAAGAAAAGTTTTTTTTTTAAAAAGATGTGAGAAAAGAAGAAAATTGCATTTTACTTCGGAATTGAATTTTACAGATATTTTTTCTTTTTTTGTAATAAAAATCATTTTCATAAATTTCGTCCTACCGATAAGACCAAAGACGTCGTTGCAATGCTGCGGCCGTTAATCAATACATGTAGTAGTAATTTTCTTCATTTTTTGCGAATTTCTCGAATGTTGTTGGCTGAACTAGACTCATTTAATACTAAAGCTTTTTGGCCATTTTAGTAGAAACCATTGTGGGAAATAAAGAAATTGCTTGTTACAAGCAATTTATTTTTATTTTCCACAATATTTTCCAGGTCCATTGTCTTATTGGGAATCAAAAAGAGTTAATGTGTGGTAATGGGTCAAATCTATTTGAAAAATAGGTAAAGGTCGTCTACGAAAAAATGCGACTATGTAGATCTAACACTTGCCAAAATATTTAGTGCTATTTCATATTTTGACTCAAATGACAAAAGGAATTCATATCATGTTTTATATCGTTTTATTATTGGCTCGAATGGATTTTAAATGCTTTCTTACATATCGTTCTATAGGACGTTTTGGTCCCAAAACGGTTTACAGTACAGTAAAGTTAGTTCTTTCTTGCACCCATAATGTAGATAATTCATTTTAGCTCCAAAATAAAAGATAATTCTATTTCATTTCGCGAGTCAAACAAACCCTGTGTTGGGCCCCCACCATACAAAGCAACAATACATTTATGGTATTTTCCTTGCATTGATCAGTCATCGGTCGGAAAAGGTGCTAACGAGATGAACTTTTTTTCTGTCGACAGAATTTACCGTTTCAAAAACGGTGAAATTTTATACTAATCCAATTTGAGAGGAGTTGCAGACAACAAAAAATTGATGCCAAAAGAAGGACATTACATATTATATTGAGGAAAAATGAGAAACTGCAGCAGTCGTCCCCTGAATTTGCAAGAAGTTGCTAAGTGTATATAATATGAATACACTAAGCACCTTCTTGCATTCAGGGGACGTGCTAATTATCGGCAATTTCTTCTTTTGTCTCATTTTTTCCAAAGATATTGCTACTAGGAACGTAACAGCCAGGTCTTGTTTGAAAATAAAGATTTAACCCTTTCCCAAACAAGACCTAGTTTTGACGTCCCTAACAGAAAAGGCTTGGGAAAACATAGAGACAAAAGAAGAAACTGTTGATAACCAACAGTTTCTCCTTCTGTCTCAATATTTTCTGAACCATATCCTACAGTAATTATAGCTTTCTCAACATCCGTAATTGTCTTCTGCAGCAGCTTTCAAATTGGATAATCCTAAAATTTTGTTGTTTGGGAAAGGCTTAACCAAAATCAAGTTCAATCATTTCCCAAATGAAGAACTTTTGGATAAATTCAAATTGAATTGCAGCCGACATGCCCAATGTTTGAAACTAGTATTTATTTAACGCACCGAAATTATCGAAAGACAATATTTCTTCTTTGCACTCAATGCTCACCAAAATCCCTTGGCCAAGCTTCATCTAATATAACTTGCTATGGGAATGCATATTTCTTCCTTTCTTTCTTTTTTTTTTTTTTTTTTTTTTTTTTTCAAATTATTTGAACTTAAAAATTATTATAACTGAAAAGAAATAGCGTCGACCACTTTCAACCCGTTCCCAGACAACAAAAATTTAGACTGTTCCAAAATGCTGCAGCCTAAAAAAGTTAAATGATGATAAAGATGGGATTTGTGTTCAAACAATATAGCACAGAAAATATCGAGGAAAAAGGAGAAAATGCTTATTATCAGCATTTTCTTCTTTTGCCTCAATGTTTTTCAAAGCCTCATCTATTAGGAACGTCAAAACCAAATCTTGTTTGGGAACAGATTAATTAAATGTTAAGATATCGAAATTCTTTCTTTATGTTCTCTCTATTTTAGACAAATGAAGGGATTTCAATCATCTCAATCTCTTGTTTTTGAAACCCTTATAGAGAAAGCTTTGAAAAACATTGAGACAAAAGAAGAAAATTCGGATCACCAGCATTTTCACCATTCCCTATCCCAAGACCCATTCTTACTCTTTCCAAGAGTCAGACGATGTCTAGCTTTCAAGTAGAGTTAAGTTGGTCTTTGGACAATACATGTATTCAGGCCCGTAGGAACAGGGGGGGGGGGGCTAGGGGGGCTTAGCCCCCCCCCCCAAAGTTGGCAAAAAATGCCGATTTTTTTTTAATTTTACACTGAAAATTTTGGGAAAATCCTAATTAGCCCCCCCCCC
Organism: Fragum sueziense; assembly: GCA_963680895.1. NCBI lineage: Eukaryota > Metazoa > Mollusca > Bivalvia > Cardiida > Cardiidae > Fragum > Fragum sueziense. Next base: position 48,746,368 of record OY804597.1, read on the forward strand.
CCCAATATTCAAGACAAGGGCTTTAGCCCCCCCAATATCAAATTGCTTCCTACGGGCCTGCTGTATAGAATGAAAAGGAAGAATAGACTGTAAAAGGGTTACAAGATTAAGTCATTTCTCACTTTCAGATTTAGGGGTTCCGAATGGGGACTGAAGCATGCACATATTTAAAATAACGTATCTTGAATTTTGCAGCTAAAAGGGATTATCTTATTTTTTGATGCGAAAATGGTCTATCTTGAATCTCATTTTTTTCGAACTCGGAAACGGCTACTAGTATCGTAATTGAGAAAGTAAACGTCCCTAACTGGTCTATTTAACCCTTTCCCAAACATCATGTTTGTAAACCAGTCCGATTAAAAAGAGTTGTGGAAGACAATATTTGGGTGTATATTGTATACTTCAACCATTATATTATGGGAGGCAATGAAAGGAAATGAGAAAATGCAGAATTTCAACATTTTTGTTTTGTTTGTTTTCTCTCAATGCTTTCCAAGGCCTAGTTGACTATTGATGTCAAACACGGTGAAGATGGTGCATCATGGGATGGATAACGTCTACGGCAAAATAAGCCCCGCTTCAAGCATGAAATTATGCAATTACATTCTTATTTCTGCGTCAATTTTCAAACGGTTTGTTGTATTATACTCTAGATCTTAATATAAGTTATATTTAGCAAAAACTTTCTCAAACCACACTTTCCAAGTGTTCCAATTTGAAAGCTGTTACAGACGATAAAATGTATGTTGTAAAAGTTTATTAAGTGAATATAGATAGGCCGAAAATTCAGGCAAATTGATAAAATGTTAGTAATCGGCAACATATGGTGGTGTTGTTTTATTTGCTGTCGTTTTGGTTTCATGCTTAATGTTTTCCCAAGTTTTTTTTTTTGTGTAGGCTATGTGTATGTTAGGGAGGGGGCGTAAAACATGTCTTGATTGGGAAAGAGATAAACTGAGCACATTCTTGTCTAATGAAATGACTAGAGTCGTTCGCGAAAGAAAGAAAAGCGGAGGTGGGGGAGGGTACATCAAATGCAGTTTTGATGTAGCGAATCTGTACATAGCGTACTTAAAAGAAACCGCTGGCCAATTTGTTTTAATTTATTTTTCTTTATTTTATTTATTCATTTTTATTTTTTAGACCGTCCATTTTGAGTTAAAAAACCAATTTGGCAAATGCAAAACGTGCTTGTTATAAGCATTCTTTTTTTTCATTTTTCACCAGGTTTTTTCTTGATTGGTGTAAAACATGGGTCACAATGGGTCAAAACGAGACATTTCTTACTAAGGCAGACAACTTTTGCGAAACCAAATCAACAAACCAGCATCGGTTATGTCCCCTGAACATGAAACCATTAAGCTATTTTTTTCTTTTTTTCATTTTATTTATTTATTTATTTTTTGTTTTATATTTTTTAGTAACTCATAAATGTCAAGTGCTAAGTCCTTTCCCAAACAAGCCCAGGACTTGACCATCTTATATAGTATAATATATCAGATTAGAACCTTTGTGACAGAAAACATACTGATAACCAAGTTGAAGGGTTTTCCCCCTTAAGAAAGTGACCCTGGTGTCCAGCGTCTTCCCCTCCAGAAATAAAACGCTCCCCATATAAACTTTCCCCTGTAAAACAGAAGTATTGTAAGTGTGATTTTCCCCTTTCTACCAGGGTCTGTGTCTCCTCCATTCCTAAAAAAGCCATGTCAACATCTGAATGTATCTCCGTTTTCTACCCGATATCATTATCTAGGCTAGATCTATACATGTACATGTACAAAGACAATGCAGGTTTTTCTGAAGAATAATTTGAAGTTGTAGTGGTATATAATATTATAATTAGGCTACATGTATAAGAAAACCTTGTTCAACAACGCAGTGTTTATGCAAATGAGTGTGAGTAAGGACATAATGGGAAAAGAAGAAATTGCTCATTTTTTCTTTTCCCATAATGTTTGAAATTAAACATATTATTATTAAATTAACAAGCATGCATACAAATGCATTATTTATCAGTTTTTACCTGAAATACCCCAAACATGCCTCTCTTTGGTGAATATAGATCTAAGACATTATTTTTCAAAATGTAGCCTACATAACAGCATCATAACTTGCAGGCCTACTCTCCAAAACCGACGTCTATTGATTATATCATCAAAATACGACAGTTTAAACGAAGAAGTAATGTAGGCCTACTCTGTTTTAACTATTTCCCCCAACAATACCTGGTTTTGACGTCCATAACAGAAAATACTTGGGAAAACATTGACACAAAAGAAGAAACTGCTGATAACTAGCAGTTTCTCCTTTTATCTCAATATTTTCTTAGCTATTTTCTACACATAATCTATCTTTAACAACATCAATATTGTCATTTGCAGCAGCTTTTGAATAAGACCCCAAAATGTGTCGTATAATTTGGAAAGGGTTTTAGAGAGTGTACACATGACTCGATTTTGACGTCCCTAATGGAAAACTATGGAAACGTTGTGGCAAAAGAAGAAAATACTAGTGATCAAAGTGCCCCTGTCGCAGTTATTTGCGAGCGAAATTTACAGGAAATCAATTAGCTACGTGTATTCTCAACGCCCATTTTCGGTATGCTTCCAGACTATTTTCAAGTATGTTTCCAGTCTAATTTTAATTTCTGTCGAGTAGAATGATCGAAAACTAACAAACAAAAATGTATGTCGACGAAATGAAGCTAACAGAAAATGTTACGCGTAGTTTCCGAGTTGCTAAGATTTTTCGAGAGAATGCTGATAAAATAACAAGCATAGACTTTTCCTCAAATGGTGAAACCCTCATATCGAGTAGCGATGACGATTCAATAGTGATTTATGACTGTCAAAATGGGACGTAAGTTCGCCATCATATTTCGCGTCTTTCAGACGAGCCTATTCAGGCATTCAATCATTGTCAAACGAAATGGACTTAAGCTATTTACTTTGTTCTGGTCTATTTTGAACTACAAAATTAAATAAGAAACGTGTCCTGACTTCAATTTTAATGGCCCAGTAGTCACTTTGACTTATCTACAGGGGTCAAAGTTTTCCGTATTGATACGGAATTCCGTATTTTTGACGGCCGCCGGGGCCATTTTTCCAAATCGCGTAAATCCGTTTAGAAAAAATGGGGGGGGGGGGGGGGGGGGGGGGTAACCCCTTTCTCTTGTTGATCTGAAGCTACATGTACATTGTACATGGAGATCGCGTCTTCTATAATTTACTGTTGTTCGTTATCTAAACTGAGTCTACTCGGAGAGATCGCACATGTTGTTTAACTTAAGAAAAAATGAATTGAATAAAAACGATGTTGCATTATCATTTGGGTGTAAGGGACACAAATCAAACAAAGGAGCGAGTCCACCCGAAAAGCGTTATTACAAGTCGGAAGACTCCATGATGTTTACTATTATGATGTATGCTGATTGCATCCGAAGATTACCAAATGTCGCCGAAGATCGCTTTACCGAGTTTTATCTATCACACGGGATTCCAGCACTTCTATGAGTCATGCACATTTTGTTTGAGAGATGAATACTTTGATATACGATTCGTAATATCTTTCATTTTGATAAATACGTGTCCCAGAAAACTTTGTGAAAATTTATGAGTTTTAAATGTTTACAGTGTTGTTGTTTTTTAATTCCCTGAAAAAATCGTAGGTCTCCCTTCTTTTGCGAATGTTATTTCTCGGTAGATTCTATATCTTAACAGTGTTTATTTTTAATTTTAGGGGAAGGGGTTCAGGGCCCATAGGTGGGGGAAAATTTGCGCGTGAACGCCCAAAAAGGGGAAATTTCAATGCATGCTTATACTCTCAAATACAGTGTTATAAATGCATTTAACTTGCTTGTATATCATAATGGGACATTCAAACAACCATAAGAACTGCTAGAGAGGCCTAGAATCTAAATATAATTTTGATTTTTCTTTGCAACAAAAAATCTAGTTCCAGGAGGGGAAAATTTCTCTTAAATGGGGAAAAAAGTATATTCCTCAGAGAGGGGAAAGGGGCCCAATAACGACCGTTTTTTTAAGAAAAGAAATCACTGCTTAAAATGGCTGTTTAATTCTTCAAAAGATCATACCTGAAATAATTACCTTTTCGGACGGGTAGAAATTTCCAGCATATTTTGATTCCTGTAGTCGTGGTAAGTCTTCATAGCTGTGAAATTCGTGTTGAATTTTCATTATTTTGACGACTGCCCGCGAACATTCATACCTACGTCTGTTACATTGTAGTATGGCGCTAGAATCTAACGTTTAGCACGCCGAGCTTATAAACATTCTTTTGACAACTCTTTTTCAAAATTCTGTATTTCTACCCTCCATGTAGATCTAGATTTCATCGCTTTCAAAAATTCTAGAACTAACCTGTTTAGTAAAGAGTGACATACGTTGGGAGAGTAAATTTAATTTGCCACCGATTTCCTACAACAAAACAACGTTTGTAAAACATTGATTGGCTAAAGAAATATATCCCCGCCCAATCCTTGACTTTCAGGTTGATTGACACGCTTGTCAGACGAATGGGCACGTGACACTGTCGGGTACATAAAACAATATGACGTCATGATGACGTAGTGTCTACTCGATTGAGGTTTGAATAGGGAATTCAAAACACACCGACAACACCTGCTGTTCTAGTGCCGAGTTATTTTTTAACTTGTTTCAAATTGTTTCTAGCTTGGATGATTACTGTTTAAAACTTGGATTCATGATATTTACGTTCTTGAACAAGGTACCATTTTTCTTGTCTTTACAAAAAAGATTTCATAATAGCGTTGTCGATTGCCGACCTAAATCAATTAAATACTAACTGGGAGATAGTTGCATCTTTTTTTTCAATCAAATATCACAATTCATTTGCCTTTGGATTGCTTCACGAGAACGGCCGATTCACGGCGATTGTCATGGCTGCAAGAAAAAAATCAAATGACTATGTATCCGATACCTAACAGAGGTATCGTAGTCACAAACTTGATGATGGTTATCGAAACGTTGGTCAGGATTTAAAAAGGTTTCTCATTCCGGGATTGCATTATTGCAACTAACTTGCTGAAAAGTTTTGGATGTTGATCTGCTTTTCGGTTCCACAAACAAATGCCGAGTAACGTATGTAGTCGGAGGGCCCATGCATTGATTTAAAGAATGAATGCAATTTTTCTGTCATCAAGTATGAAAAAAAAACGTTGAAGACTAAAGACACGACTAATTACGACCCTGCGACCCTATCAAAAGCAGTTAGCAGGTTGAGCATGGGCTGTCTCTTTCAGATTGACGCTTTTCTACTATTTTTATGCCCCCGATAGGGAGGCATCATAAATTTGACTTGTCCGTCCGTCCGTCTGTCTGTCTGTCCGTCCGTCATTCCGTCCAAAAACTTTAACATTGGCCATAACTTCCTTATTACTTAACATATTCGCTTCATACTTTACCACAACATTCCTTGGTACATTACCTTTCTGTAGGCACATACTTTGGTGACCTTGACCCCTGGATGACCTTGACCTTATGACGATCAAAGCGGTGTCGGGGGCATTGTCATCTTACAGTGACAGCTCTTGTTTTCAACATACAGTACAGCTCGCGTGTTTTTTGCCTATTTCCGCGCATCGCCGCGATTGGATTTCGGGTGGCAAATCGCCGCGATTTTCCACCCGAAATTTTTTTTGACCGCGGTGGGCGAGCGTTTTAGGCAAAAAACGCGCGAGCTGTACTGTATGTTGAAATAAAGTCCTAGGTAGCGTGACCCTGAAATATGCGCTCATTATAATTTGAAGCCAGACTCCAAATCTTGGCACATAGGAGAAAAATAATTTGAAAAGAAGTACATGTATCTGATCAAACAGAAAAAATCACACGAGACAAATAAGTTATGCATATTTCTTGAGAAGAATTTACAAGAACAAAAGGGCGGCTACATTTTGAAAAGGAAAAACAGATAGAACTTAGCTCTGAGCATAGCTTTGATAATTAGATAAATAAAACGCTGATTGAATAAGGACAGAGTAAAATACGATATTGTTGAATTATGATTTGAAATATTTCTTATAATAGAACGATGAGCAGTCTGGAAAAACTATCGAAATCTGAGTAAATAAAGTGCTCTGAATGCCTTCCTAAGGTGTTTGAAACCACTATATCCCAAGAGCTCCCGGGGGCCTCCGGCCCCCTGGACCTCTGGCCAGGGCGTTGCCCTGGACCCACCGGGGGCCCTGCGGCCCCCTGGCCCCCAGCTTGAAAGTTCAGTATTTTCAGAATTTCCAACTTTGACCCCTGTATCTATTGAAGCAATTTGGTTCCTTGAATTTTTAAAGCCTCTCTTACAACCGGTTGTTTGTGCTCCTGCGTGCGGTCTGCGTCTAAAACGTACATTTAGTCGTGCGGTGCACGCACGTGCAACATACGATTTTGGTGGACCGAACCACGACACAGACTGCACACAGCAAAGAACTGACCGGACAATTCTTTGCTACGACCAGTCTGCGTCATTTAAAGACACCAGGAGCACGCAAGACAGAAGTACGGAGCACGTACGACAGGCGTGTGCAGGGGTAAAAGTTTTCAGGCATATGCCTGAAGTTCAGGTTTTTGAGTATTCCAAAATGCCCCATTTTCTCGACTTTTATGCCCCCGATAGGGAGGCATCATAAATTTGACTTGTCCGTCTGTCCGTCTGTCTGTCCGTCCGTCCGTCCGTCCGTCTGTCTGTCCGTCCGTCATTCCGTCCAAAAACTTTAACATTGGCCATAACTTCCTTATTACTTAACATATTCGCTTCATACTTTACCACAACATTCCTTGGTACATTACCTTTCTGTAGGCACATACTTTGGTGACCTTGACCCCTGGATGACCTTGACCTTATGACGATCAAAGCGGTGTCGGGGGCATTGTCATCTTACAGTGACAGCTCTTGTTACTATATAAATACAGACTTTTCCAGGTTTTCAGGTTTTTCAAAATTTTCAACTTTTACCCCTGCGTGTGTGTGACGCAGGGAACGATATATAAAATTTCCTGAAAATTCTCAAAGAATGCGTACTTTTTTCGAAAGAGATTCATACTTTTGACCTGCTTTGAATGTACATATTTTGAGGCGCTCTTACAACCTGTTGTGCGTCTTTATAAATTTTGCGATTTTGCAGAGTTATAAAATGTATGATTTAAAAAGACGCATGACAGGTTGTAAGAGAGGCTTTAGGTTTCTGAGCTCTGAATCTGGTTGGCCTTGCTTGGAAATATTTTCTACCCAGAAAGTCCAAATTAAAAATGTAATTCGCTTCAAATTGTCATCTGCATCATCTTTGAATTTGAATCATCTAAAGTTAAAACTGTTTTGGAACTGTTGGTAATGAGCAAAAAGATGATTTTGTGTACAATTTTAATTTTTCAGACCAAAAAGAACTCTAAACAGTAAAAAATATGGAGTTGATCTGATTCGTTACACACATGCAGTCAACACAGCTTTACACAGTTCAACAAAAGTTGACGGTATTATGACAGATCAATCTAATTAAAATCCAGTGTTAACTTACAGTAACATCCGACAGGGATCAGTAAGGGGTCGTCTTCAATGATGTTTATTATGATCAATCAAATATATGCCCCCATATTGAGAGATCGGGGGTATATTGTTTTACTTGTGTCTGTCTGTCCATCTGTCCGTCCATCCGTCTGTCTGTCCGAAAACTTAACATTGGCCTTTTCTCCAAAAATATTTGACATACAAAGCTCAAATTTGGTATGCAACTTCATTTCAATGATATCTATCTGCTCCATGCAGTTTGACCTTCCTCAAGGTCATCTCTTAACCCTTATCAACCCTTTACTCTACGAAAACTTAACATTTTAGAAAAAAGGCCATTTCGGGAGCATTGGTGTTTCACAAGCACATCTTGTTTTTAGCTCACCTGAGCACGAAGTGCTCAAGGTGAGCTATTGTGGTCGCTTTTTGTCCGTCTGTCCGTCTGTTCACATTTTGTTGTTACCACTCTAGTATCCACAAATATTGACCAATCTTGACCAAACTTGGTCAAAACATGTATGACCATAAGTTCTCGGACTAGTGTGATTTTGGGTCTGATCGGACCAGGAAGTCCGGAGTTATGTGCCCCTGAATATCAAAAATAGCTAGTTTTTACTTTGTTACCACTCTAGCATCTACAAATATTGACCAATGAAGACAAAACTTGGCCACAATGTTAGTAACCTTAAGATCTTGGATGAGTTCGATTTGCAGTGTTATCGGAGCAGGAAGTCTGGAGTTATGTGCCCTTGAACGTCAAAAATGGCTAGTTTTGACTTTGTTACCACTCTAGTATCTACAAATATTGACCAATCTTAATCAAACTTGGTCAAAATATATATGACCATAAGTTCTCGGATGAGTTCGATTTGAAGTCAGATCTAACTAGGAAGTCCAGAGTTATGTGCCCTTGAACGTCAAAAATCCTTAGTTTTGACTCTGTTACCACTCGAGCATCTACAAATATTGACCAATCAAGACAAAACTTTGCCACAATGTTGGTAACTATAAGATCTTTGATGACTTCGATTTTCAGTGTGATAGAAGCAGGAAGTCTGGAGTTATGTGCCCGTGAATTTGACAAAATTGCTGTTGTCGACTTTGTTTACACTGCAGCATCTACATTTATTTACTAATCAAGACAAAACTTGGCCACAATGTTGGTGACCATAAGATCCTTGATGAGTTAAGTTTTCAGCTTGATTTGGCCAGAAAAACAAGAGTTATTGGCCCTTTAATTTTATAAAATTACCGTTTTTGACTTTATTTTCTCTCTAACAAACAAATATGGACCAATCAAGGCACAACTTGGTCGCAATGTTGGTGACCATAATATCTTAAATGTTTTAATTTGTCAGATTGATTGGACTAAAAAAAGAGAGTTGTGTGCCCTTGACGGTTACAAAATTGCTGTTTTCGACTTTGTTTTCTCTCAAACAGCAATGAATATTAACCAATAAAATAAACTTGGACATAATATTGATCATGATGAGAATTTCTTTATCAGAACAGAGTTATGTGCCCTTTACTGTTACAAAATTGTTGTTTTCTTCCACTTTGTTTTTACTGTAACAGCTACAAATATTGATCATTCAAGATTATGAAAGCAGTTTTCAGCTGGATCATGATCTCGCATCTTAAATTATGTGCTCTTGAACTTGACAACATTGGGACTTTCATTCTATCTAGGTGCAGGTGAGCGATTAAGGACCATCATGGTCCTCTTGTTATAGTGATTAAAAGCATTAACTTGGCCACAGTGTCAGCTTATTTCAGTGCAGAACAATGTGTTTGCACATGTTTGTCATGAAAAATTGTATATATAACAAGAGTTTTAATTGGTTACTGTAAATATAACCGATTTTTGGTCTTCCAAGGATCATAGAAGATGACCCCTTAGCCAAGTGTTGCTTGTCAGATGTTACTGTTAGATAACACTGTATTTTAATAAGATTTATTAGATATTTTCTATATTGTGCAATGAAACCTACTTAACTCTTTCCAGATGAAATGAAATAGGCGAGGTCAAATTTAGAACTGTTACAGATGAAGAAATATTGATGACAGCAAAGATAGAAATCACTTTAAAACTTAACCCTTTCCCAAACAAGACCTGGTTTTGACATCCCTAATAGAAAAGGCTTGGGAAAACAATGAAACAAAAGAAGAAACTGCTGATAACCAGCAATTTCTCCTTTTGCCTCAATATTTTCTGAACTATATGGTACACAAATCCAATCTAAATTAACACATATTTTGTCATCTGCAACTGCTTTTAAGTTGAACCACCCAAAAAATTTGCTGTTTGGGAAAGGGTTAAGTTGTGCCATCCTTTTTAGCATTATTACCAATACCTGCTTTTTGAGACTACAGGATAAATTTTTCATGAACATTTAAAGATCCTCTTCATTTAAAATGAAAAAAGGACATATCATGACTAAAAAACTGCGGTCAAACAGGTTATTGTTGAGAAAATGGAGTTAATTTGGAATCCGTACATTTTACTTAACGTAACTGTTAATAATATTTTTCACATTTCAGATACGATAAGATACCTCTCACTTCATGACAACAAATATATCCGCTACTTCCCAGGGCATGCTAAAAAGTAAGTATAATTTATTAACCCTTTCCCAAACGGCCAAATTTCAGGGAGATCCACTTCAAAAACTGCCACAAATGACAAAATTGAAGTTATTAAAGATAGAATTTGTGTAAAATATGGTAAAGAAAATATTGAGACAAAAGGAGAAACTGCTGGTCATCAGCAGTTTCTTCTTTTGTCTCAATGTTTTCCAAAACATTCTCTGATAGAGACGTAAAAACCAGGTCTTGTTTGGGAAGGGGTTAAGTTCAGACTATGGCCATAGTGCAATTGGTAGCGCAACAAACTCTCAATTGAGAAGCTGTGAGTTCGATCCATGGCCACTGCAAATATCCTTTCTGACAAATTTGTCACCCACAAATAGGTCCTTAACCTATGTGGGCAAGCAGCTGGAGACTCAGTTAGGGTGTTGTGGTAGTGCTGATATGAGAAATGTAAGGAATCCATAGTTAGTTGCTCCAGCTGATGCAATATGGCAGTAGAAGTTGAAAGAGGCGTTAACCCTTTCCTAAACAAGACCTGCTTTTGACGTCCTTACTAGAACTTGTTTGGGAAACCATTGAGACAAAAGAAGAAACTGCTGATAACCAATATTTTCTCATATTTTACACAAATGCCATCATTAATAACATCCATTTTGTCATTTGTGGCAGATTTTGAAGTGGATCACCTTAAAATTTTGTTGTTTGGGAAAGGGTTAAACCCAAATCAATCAATCATTTGTCAAGTTCACCCATTCTTACTGTTGCTGAGCCCAGATAGCTTAGTCAGAAATGTCGTAGTCTATCAACCAAGGTGTCATGAGTTGGAACACCGGCTCAGCCAATAGCCATTCAGACATTTGATGATAGTCGTTTCTTTCTCTCCAATGGGTGTGAATTGTGTATTCGTGAGAGTAGCTGGAGGCTTGGATTGGATAATGTGAGTACTGGTTAGAGAAATACCAGGAACCTACAGTTAGGTGCTCCAGCCGCCGCGATATGACCATAGAAGTTGAAAGAGGCGTTAACCCATTACCACACAGTGACTCTTTGGCTCCTTACAAGATAATGGCTCAGGAAAACCTCGTGGAAAATTAAGAAATTGCTTGTGACAAGCAATTTCTTCATTTCCCACAATGTTTTCTACCACAAAAGACCAGAAAATTTTGAATTTCATTCACTTGCAACATCTTTGAATTTGGGACTGTCTAAAATTTTGCTGTCTGGTAATGGGTTAATTTCCAATCAATTATTTGTTCACCCATCCCTACTACTGCTGAGCCTGGATAGCTGCAATTAGCGTCGATAATGTTGGAGTCTATAAACCAAGGTGTCATGAGTTCGAACACCGGCTCAGCCAATAGCCATTCAGACATTTGATGATAGTCGTTTCTTTCTCACCAATGCGTGTGAATTGTCTATTAGAGAGAGTAGCTGGAGGCTCTGATTGGATAATGTGGTAGTATTGGTGAGAGAAATACCAGGAATCCATGGTAAGGTGATCCATCTGCTGCTATGATAAATGTAAATAGTTTGATTAGGGAACAAATATTTTTATTGTGAACCATGGTCACAATACATTACGCAAATGGAGTTTTATTTACTTTTAACCTTTTGTTGGACATGACCTCATTTTGATGTTCCTAAAAGGGAAGGATTGGGAAAACATTTAGGCAAAAGGAGAAAAAAGCTGGTTAACCCATTATCAGATGGCGAAATTTCAGACTGATCCAAATTCAAAAATGTTGCAGACGACAATCGGAAGTGAATGAAATTCTATACTTTTTGGTCTTTCTTGGTGGAAAACTTTGTGGGAAATGAAGAAATTGCATTTCACAAGCAATTTCTTCATTTTCCACAATGTTTTCCCAAGCCTTTTCTTGTGAGGATGTCAAAAGGCGTCAGTGTGTGGTAATGGGTTAAAAGCATTTTCTCGTGCTATGTAATACACAAAACTAATTCTTATCAACATCTGGTTTGTTATCTGCAGCTGCTTTAAAAAATGGACCACATTATAGTTCGACTTATGGGAATGATAACTGTCAAGGTGGATAATCACGTGATGCAACAATTTCAGAAAATCTTCAATAATTTTGTTAATACGGGACCCATTTGAATTCGGTTTGAAGTAGAGAATGTGGGAACGCCAGGTATGAGTTGGATTGTTGGATTTTTGAAAAATTTTGGTTTATCTTCAATAACTTTTATCAGTTGATTTTTCAAAAATCAACCATGTCCATCTAATGCGTGACATCTGTCCACATTCTCTGCTTCAAACTGAATTCAAATCGGTCCAGTATTTACAAAATTATTGAAAATTTTCTGAAAATATTGTATCACATGATTATCAACCGTGACTGTTTACATGCATTTACTTTGTAAATAGCTGTCTCTCAAACTAGAATATGTTGCCGTTTAGGAAAATTTTGAATTAAGGTACAAGACCCATAATGAAAAACACCACTTTCCAGCCATACGAAATGCATCAAATTACACACACTTGTAAATACACTTCACATAAGTTGATTCACTGTGCCGGATTTCAAGATTATGCTTCAAGAAGGAAATAATTTACAAATATTATTTTACTCTATATTCAGATGCAAGGGAGGTAATTTTGAACATTTTTGTCAAATATTTTCATAAGTATGCATGGATTTAAAATTCTAAACCGTACAAAATGCTTATGTTTATATTTGGAATGGAAATGACACAGTTTAAGAATTACTAGCATTTTTCAAATTTCGCCGCTGACTCTTTGGTGCTCATTTTGGGTCTTCTACCTTAACTGATATTTGTTCTTGTACATTACAGAGTTGTTTGCTTGTGTATGTCTCCAGTCAATGACTCATTTCTCTCAGGTTCTCTAGACAAAACCATCAGATTATGGGACCTGAGGTCCCAAAACTGTCAGGTAAGCAGAGCTCCAGATAATTTTTTGAGGCAAGGGGTATTTACCCCTCAGAATTTTTTCCAATGCGTATTTCCAGAAAAATTTTTGAGGCAGGGCGTATTTACGTTCTTGTTCGGGAAAGGACTAAAATAAACAGGAACACCCGACCGGAACGACCAACTTTTATTTTCGGGTTCGAGGCAATCTAACCGCGGTATGTTTTTGACAATCGAGTTTTTTTCTGAACAAGATTACCATCGTGTGCTATCTTTGCCTGTAGGGCCATTTCAGAACGAATATCGGCAAAACTCGCCTAAAGTTACGACCTGCTCAGCAGGGGATTTACTCGTTTGCCGGTTTGAAAAGAAAACAAACACCTTCGAGTTACCATTTATGATTTACGGATTGACACAATGGTCTGTTAAATCGGGTAACGATTTGCTTTCACGGAGATAACCGATTGATTGAAATTCAAACAAATACAACACTCGGCATCATTCGGTAGATCTACGGAATAGCCGATTATCGCTCGGCTGGTCACAGTGGTGACGTAATTGGTATTCCCCAATTATTCAAGACTGTGATTGCTTGATTAAAGTTGTAATAGATATCGGATAGCTGACTGCCGTAACCTATTTTTTACAGAAAAAAAGTTTGTGTTAATTGTTGGAATTTCCTAGTGTATGTTTTTTCTCGACATTTTCCGATCTTGATACGCTAACTGGCAATTATGAAATGCGTTTTCATTATTTTGAATGCGTATTTGTACGCATTTTTATAAAAGTTAATGTGTATTCAGACCAAATCAATGCGTATTTTACGCAAATACGCATCCTATCTGGAGCTCTGAGGTAAGTATTGATTTTAACCCTTTCCCAAAGGACAAGATTTAAGGCCTGTCCTATTTGAAATTGCCGCAAATGACAAAATGAAAGTTATTGAAAATAAAATTTGTGTGAAATATAGCATAGAAAATATTGAGACAAAAGGAGAAACTGCTGGTTTACAGCAGTTTCTTCTTTTGTTTCAATGTTTTCCCAAGCCTTATCAATTAGAGACGTCAAAACCAGGTCTTGTTTTGGAAAGGGTTAATTAAAAACCCTCTTCCATTTTCCTCATAAAAATATCTTTATACGCACAAAATCAGCTGGACGCAAAATTTAAAGGCTAGTGCAGTCCTTGGGAAGCAAAAAATATAGAATTTATAAATTTTACTCGAATACATCAAATATATTCGCGAAAACAATCCAAAGTGTTATGTTTCTAAACAGAACAGATTCAGTGCAAGGAGGTCTTCGGCTTTATAAACTAACTATAAATTGACTTTGCTATGTCAAGCTTTAACAGAGAAATTTTGATTGCAAAAGTTTTCTGGATCATCGAATTTTGTCTAGTTGGCAAATTGATTGCATTGAATCAGTCATTGCTTTTGTATGAATTGTTTGGTTTGGAGCGAAACAAACTTGACCCTTTCCCAAACAAGACCTGGTTTTGACGTCCCTAATAGAAAAGGCTTAAGAAAACATTGAGACAAAAGAAGAAACTGCTGATAACCAGCAGTTTCTCCTTTTGTCTCAATATTTTCCTTGCTAAATCATACACAAATTCTATCTTTAACAACATCCATTTTTGTCTTCTGCAGAGGCTTTCAAATTGGATCACCCTAAAATTATGTTGTTTGGGAAAGGGTTAAACTTACTTCGTATATTTCAGGGAATGATGCATTTACCAGGGCGACCTGTAGCGACCTTTGACCCTGAAGGTCTCATCTTTGCTGCCGGAATCAACTCGGAGTGTGTAAAACTGTATGATCTCAGGTCATTTGACAGGGTAAGAAAAGATTCAAATGTAACACAATGATCACTTGTCTTTGCCAAGCAAACCAAACAGTTTGTCTGCTTGTCTTTCGTCACATCTGTCATCAATTTCATACCTTGTCCATTTTATGGGCATTGTCATATTGCACATGAAAGTAAGCACACGTAAATGACATCATCAAAACAAAGCAAACATTTTGAAAACATTATAATGTAAGTATAATATAATGTTATTACTTATTTGAATCAATCGTTAATTTTAAATCTGATGAAATTTCAGAAAACATTTCTGAGGATATGATCAACTTTTACATGTTGTCTGCATTTCTATATTTTGTGGCTTAGCCATAAAACAGTTGTGTGGTCTGCTTCCGGCATTGTGGAGGAATCATGATTTTTGTGGCATGTGCATCACATTTCTTCCATTGTTCTTTCCTCAGGGACCTTTTGCCACATTCAAACTACCACAAGATAAAGAATGTGATTGGACTGGTATGAAATTTAGTCCGGATGGTCGACTAATCGTTGTCTCAACAAACGGACAGGTTATCAGACTGATAGACGCCTTCCAGGGTACACCTTTGCAGACATTTGTGGTAAGTATAGTTAGCAATTTTTCGCCTGAACCTGGCCTAGGTGATAACACGCTTCAATTGTTTTCTAAATATATCTTCAAGACTGTCTGTGGTATTTTGGCATGAGGAGCACATGCAGATTACAATGTCATAATGCTTAAGAAAAATATCGACTCTGCTTTACATTGTAGGATTGCTGGTGAGTATTGATTATTCTGTGTCACAATTATTCATTGAATATTCATTAGGTTCTGGTGAAATTTTCCACAAAGTTTTCCAAAGTGTTTATCTTGTGGGCTGTCGAAAGACATTATCATGCGGGAATAGGTTAAGCGCTCTATCCATCTTGGTAAAGCCTTGCGTTACCTAGAAGCTAGTATATGTGACCCTTTGCACTAAAAAAGACCTTATCAGATGTGTGAAAATTATCGACCCTTGTCAGTCTGCGCAGTCCGCGCAGCCAGACTAAGGCCGATAATTTTCACTTTTATGTACTTTTCTAATCTGGAATGTTTTCCCTATCTCACTATAAGTTCATTGCATACAGTATCTGGTTGACATTACAAGGGACTAGGTCTTGTTTAGGAAAAGATTGATTAATCCTTTCCCAAACGACCAAGTTATATGGTGTTCCAATTTGAAAGCTGCGACAGACGACAAAATTGATAGAAATTTATGAAGAATGTGTGCATATTATTGCCTGGAAAATATTGAGGCAAAAGGAGAAAATGCTGATTATCAGCATTTTCTTCTTTTACCTCAATGTTTTCCCAAGCCTTTTCTTTTATGGATGTCAAATCAAGGTCTTGTTTGGGAAAGGGTTAAGTGTTCTTGATTATTTGTAGGGCCATTGTAATACAAAAGGGATTCCACTAGAAGCATCATTTAGCCCAGACTCACAGTTTGTGTTTTGTGGTAAGTAAAGTGTTTTGTGGTCATGTAGGTGTTTGCTGATGCCCTTGACTGCGACTCGGAAGTAGGAATACTACAGAGTCCCTATCAATTCAATTCATTTATAAGCGAGTCAGGACTTTATGTCCGGGGAGCTAATGTCACAGGCCTAGTGTTGGCGTTTGTTTCACGTCCTGTCGCATCTTCACTTGAAAAACTTTAACCTGGTCTATATCTCAGGCACTATAAGAGATGCAGCCTTGATATTTCATACATGGATACATCTCGACAATACCTTTCATTTGGGACCATGACCTTTGACCTAGTGATCTTGACCTTGGAGTTTGACATACCTTTGAACAACTTTAACTTGGCCTATATTTCATGCACTATTATTGATAGAGTCTTGATATTTCACACATGAATACCTGCTGCCAAGACCTTTCATTTGGGACCATGACCCTTGACCTTGTGACCTTGACCTTGGAGTTTGACCTACTTGTAAAAAAATAGCTGTTTTTGTGACAAGGTCCCGTGTAGGCGAGCTACATTGTCCGCGGACAACTCTTGTTCAATTCAGGCTGTAGGCCTTTTGAACATACATATATTACAAACATGTGTTCAATGCATGAATCCAAACATTTTTCCCAGATGGGACCCATGTTTTCCAGAGGGAGGCCCGACTTCATAAGCGCATTTCTTAAAAATCATGTTGATAAGCCTTTTATGCAAATTAGAGAGAGGGTCTGGGCCTCACCCCTGGATGCACTTATGTCACTTATGTGTATTGTAATGGTCAAAGTCTTTTTTCATTATGTTCAGGAAATAAGACATATTTTAGAACATATATGATGTGCAAAATTTTAATATTGTTAATGCTGTTAACCCTTTCGCAAACAAGACCTGATTTTGACGTCGCTGACAGTAAAGGCTTGGGAAAACATTGAGGCAAAAGAAGAAAATGCTGATGACCAGCATTTTCTCCTTTTGCCTCAATATTTTCTGAGCTATATTTCATGCAAATAGAATCTTCATTAACATCCATTTTGACATCTGAAGCAACTTTCAAATTGGACCAACCTAACTTTCTGCTGTTTGGGAAAGGGTTAAGGCCTGTTCACATACACCATTCTGCATCCTCATCACGGCCGTAGCTCATTTAAAACAAGGGACTTATGCAGTAAAATTTAGGACATGATGTGGAGGCAATATGGACACGGAATCATGTATGACCCATCACTCTAAAAGGGACCTTATCCGAACTCCAAACACAAATTTTGACAAACTTGTCAGACTCAGCATAGATTAACCAGATACGGTATGCGAAAAATGAACATACAGCAAAATAGCGAAAACTTTCAGGACTTAAAAAATTACATACAATTGAAAAATTTCAGCCCTAGTCTGGCTGCGTGTACTGCGCAGACTTGACTAGGGTCGATATTTTTCAAACATCCGATAAGGTCCCCTTTAGCATGACAGGTCACATATATGACCACGCGTTCAAATTAATTGCAGGTTCTACAGATGGACGGGTCCATTGTTGGAACACGGAGACAGGAGTTAAAGTAGCCACCATGAGCTGTGATCATCCTGGACCAGTCCAATGTGTAGGATTTAACCCTAAATATATGATGCTGGCTTCAGCTTGTACTAATATGGTATGTAGATTTTAAATGTCAGGAGTCAGTTGTTGGATTGAAAATATTTCTCTAGAAGAAATTTTCATTACAGTCAGTCTTGATAGCCATGTTGGTAATATTTGGATCTATTAGTATCAATACAGGAATCATGGGTTCAAATTCAGGCTGTGCAATACTCTTTTTTTTGCCATTTGACAATTTGGACATTTGTCTTTGGATTAGCGACTGGGGCCACAGTGCAGTTGGTAGCACACCAGACTCCTTCATGAGGTACTGGGTTTGATCACCACCAATGCAAAACATCTCTGACATTATCTCTCACCTAAGAGCCAAGCCCAGATAGTAATGTTAGAGTCTGTCAATCCAGGGGTCGAGAGTTTGAATCGTCTATATGAGAGAGTAGCTGGAGGCTTTGGATATTGTGGTAGTACTGGTGAGAGAAATACCAGGAATTCATGGTAAGGTGTTCCAGCCGCTGCGATATGACCATAGCAGTTGAAATTGACGT
This sequence comes from Fragum sueziense, assembly GCA_963680895.1. NCBI lineage: Eukaryota > Metazoa > Mollusca > Bivalvia > Cardiida > Cardiidae > Fragum > Fragum sueziense. Next base: position 48,764,817 of record OY804597.1, read on the forward strand.
TGAACCCCAATAAGCAAATCTCTCACCTAGGGCCACCTAGGGTTAGGTAAGAGTAAAGTTATATGGGAGAGCAGCTAGAGGCTCGGTAAGGATGATGTGGTAGTACTGGTTAAAGAAACAATAGGAAATATGGTTAGGTGATCCAGCCACCATGATATGACAATAGCAGGTGAAACCCATTTCAATAAATCAGTGTTTGGATTAGCAACTGGTGAGTGTGGAATTATTCAAAACAATTGAATGTTTGTTTTCATTTCATCAAATATATTTAATATTATCTTTATAAACACATATTTTATAATGCCTTTCGTTAAAACAACTATACATCATTTATTTCCAGGCATTTTGGTTACCAAACATGGACGAATGAGGAGATTGTTTAATGAACCAGATATGACTTACTGAAGTAACAAAGGTGTGTGCAATTGTCCAGAAATGAATCAAATGGTGATCAAATTCCTAGCTGATGACAAAATTTGTGGCTGAAACAAAACATCTGTTAGTGATCAGATTCAGAGCTTATGACAGAATTTGTCGCTTTAAACAAAGCATTAACTTGAAGAGATGAAAAGATCATCTATATTGATTGTTAAAGATGTGAAAACTGTTGCAGAAATGGGCAAATCTATCTAGATTTGTTTATTGAATTTTGTTGTGTTAAGATAACACCTAGTGTTTTCATTACTGCAATGCAATGTGTTCAACATATGTAAAAAGTCTTCACACATTTGAGACCAACATGGATCTAGATCAGCCTGTGGGTATAGGCTAGCTGATCAAGAATCATATTGTTCTCTAATTAATTCATAATTACCTGTAGCAACTGTAGGAGAACAGAATGGGTCCTGATCAGACTACAATTTAGGCACCAGCTGATCTAGATCCAATGTGATCTGACATACCATAACAGTCCTGTCATTTTGTTTATACAATCACTCAGTGAAACCCATGCTCATTTATACCCAAGACATTGTTCAAAGTCATTGGTTTCATATGAAAACAGCTATTTGAATAGATTAAGCCTTTCATAACACAAGGGCTTGCAGGCGACAACAATAAAAATCCTTCATGTATGTGACTTAGATTCTTTACTGTGTATAGCATTGAGAGAAAAGGAGAAAATGCTGGGTTTCAGCATTTTCTTCTTTTCACTAAATGTCATCCAAAATTTAAGCCATCAAAACCAGGTAAGTCTGGAAAAGGGCTAATCACCAATTGCCATTTATCAAGTAAATAAATCAAGTCGTGATACATGTAAATCTAATCAAATTCATTTATCAAATCATTATCTTCATAATGTTCTTTGACATTACATCAGTGTTATTGCAAAACCTTGTAACTCCAGCTGTAATCAAGATGGAGAGACGAGGTTTTGCAATAACACCAATGATAAGTTATCTCATTCAGAGTCCAAATATAGTGTACTTTTCTACATTGCATAGAAAGATCAGCCAATAACCGACATTGAAATTTCAAGAAGTATAAGAATCTTAAAGGATGGGAAATCACAGGGTACAGATGGTATCGGTTCCGAATTTTATAAACATTCTGAAAATTTAATTATTCCAATTTTGAAGAAACTTTTTAACAGAATTCTCGATACTGGTGATTTTCCACAAACATGGAGCGACAGCATTATAGTTCCAATTTTCAAATCGGGATGCAAGAGTAATGTTTCAAATTATAGAGGAATATCATTAATTAATGCTGCATATAAGATTTTTTCAAATATTATTAACGAAAGAATACAGAAATGGGCAGATTTATGTAATCTTATTGACGAGTGTCAATCTGGATTTAGAAGTGGTTATTCTGTGCTTGATAATCTATTCAGTTTACAAAGTATAATACAAAAATATATCTCAAAAAAAGGAGGACGTTGTTACATCTTATTCATAGACTTTGAAAAAGCCTTTGATTCGATTGGACACTACAAGTTGTTTACTTGTTTAACCCAGAAAGGAATGAATGGAAAAGTGTTGAACGTACTTGTCTCGATGTATTCTAAATTACGAGCACATGTTAGAATCGACGCAGATCATATCTCAAGTCCGTTTATGTGCAATAAAGGCACGAGACAAGGAGATCAAAATTCATGTATATTTTTCATTATCTACATAAACGATTTATTGAATTTTATCAAAGCAAAATGTAAACGAGGAATATTTATTACATCGCAAATTACTGTTTAATGTACGCAGACGACGTAGCGAGCTGTGCGGACACGGCAATACATTTACAACAACAATTGAATGGTCTATCTAGCTTCTGTGAATATTCAGGAATGAAAGTTAATTTGAATAAAACTGAAATAATGGTTTTTAGAAACGGTGGCCCTTTGCGTAACTATGAAAAGTGGTATTTTAATGGAAACCTTGTAAATGTAGTCTCTAAATATAATAAATATATGGGTCTCTTATTCACGCCAACATTATCTTGGACTGCAGCACAAACCCAGCTTGCAGAGCAAGGACGCAAAGCATTTCATTCTATTAAACAGTTTCAAAAATCATCTGGTTATTTTGCGCATTCTGATGCTTTTAAATTGTTTGACAGTATGATAGCTCCTATCTTAACTTTCGGTGCTGAAATTTGGGGTACAACCTATAGTGAGGCTACGGAAAAAGCGCAATTAGAATTTTGTCGATATTTTATGGGTATTAATTCTACAAGTAATAATAGTATGGTTATGGGCGATTGTGGGCGTTTTCCGATGTATGTTATCTATTACACGAAATGTATTAAATTTTGGTGTCATCTGCTACGTATGTCGAACAACAGAAATGCTTTTAATTGTTATAAAATGATTAAGTCATTCGATGAAAACAATAGATACACATGGGCAACCAAAGTAAAAAATATTTTGTATAGGTATGGCTTTGGATACGTTTGGATCGCACAAGAGATAGGAGACGAAAATCATTTTTTACGTATGTTTAAACAACGAGTGACGGACTGCGCGAGACAAGACTGGCACGACGACATTAACAATTCTACACGATGTGACACTTACAAGCATTTTAAATCTGTTTTAGAGCCTGAAAAATATTTAATGTTTGATATACCGTTTAAGGTAGCCGAATGCGATTCCATAACTAGAAAACTGCCCTAGATAATTGACTCATACTGTCACATGTTATAAAGTGAATCCTTACAGACAAATTAAGATAATAAAAAAGATAAGTCACCGTCTAAGGAAAGAATGAGGGCCGTCTCAAAACCAGCACTGAAATGGCTATTTTTAACATGGAGGCCAATGGGAAATTTGAATATTTTTGCACAAATGTTAAAAAATAGAGAATTTCTGCCCAAGAGAATTTGATAATACTTTGTAAATTGATGAACCTGGTCATGATCTGTAAAATAAAGAAATAAAAAACAAAAGTCACCGTAGTATATGAATGGGGGCTGTCTCAAAAGTGCCGGAACAGTACTGTTTCAGCTGATTTTTGACGCAAATGTTAAAATACTAGGATTTTCTGCACAAGAGATTTTGATAATATTTTGTAAATTGATGGACCTGGTCATGATCTGTAAAATAAAGAAATAAAAAACAAAAGTCACCATAGTATATGAATGTGGGGCTGTCTCGAAAGGGCCGGAACAGCACTGTTTCAGCTGATTTTTGACGCAAATGTTTAAATTTTAGGATTTTCTGCACGAGAGAATTTGATTATAATTTGGTAATTGATGACCCTGGAAATGGTCTGTAAAATAAACAAATAAAAAACAAATATCACTCTGTATATGAACGGGAGACCGTCTCAAACGTGTTTTTTTTCCACTGAAAAGCAGCCTTTCAGCTCGATTTCGTATAGCCGTTAGTAGAACTTATAGGAAGTATTGACCAAATAACAGTCATAATCAGGACCGTAACATGTTGCTTTTTGATTAAAAAATCAAATTGATTTTTAAACAAATGTTTGTCGTCTCAAAATTGTTTTATTCTTTTGTGGGAAAGGGAAATTTTAGGCCTAAATGGCTTTGGAGTAGGCTAATCTATATTTATCTAACATTGGTGTAATGTCTGGAACTGTAGTGTAAAAGTGGAACGTATTAGACAAAAGTCAGTAGATTCCGATATTTCGAACCAAATTGGACTTTTCTAATGATACATTCGTCAGAAATCGGCCGATTTTGTGAATCTTACCTAAACCGTATTACTGACGTCGTTACGTTGAACGACAAAACGCACGTGTTTAAATGACGTCATCAAAACATTTTCAAACACGGCCTGATATATTTTCACGTTTTATTCGTGTTCGATGAAAAACTGATGCAAAATTTAGTATTGTTTATCACAAAAAAATGTAACGGATCTAACTTTCTACATTTTTTCTGAAACTTTACGTCGGTATCTTATTTACGACAACATGCGCGTTTTGAATGCGCAGTCGAATCGAATTCGGCCACCTTAAGTTCAGAAAAGCTGTAGCACGTTTCCGTTGTTCCAATCATAAGTTAAATATAGAGTTGGGAAGACATTTTGCTTTAAACAGAAAGGATAGAATTTGCATGCATTGTTTCGTATCAAGCGACATTTTTAAAATAGAAGATGAATATCATGCATTCTTTGAATGTGACCAATTTAATGACATAAGGCTTAACTATCTATACAATTGGTATAATGGTCGCAGAGATCGAGCAGCTTTCAACAGTTTAATGGGAAGTACTAATCTTGCAGTTGTTAGAAATACAACAATCTATATTATGAAACTAATGGAACAAACTGATTGTCGTTAAGGGGCAGTGTATAACATTATTGCTTTTTCTTGTACTGTTGTACAAAATGTTGTATTTTGGGCCGGTGGCCTTTTTCTACAATAAAATGTATCATCATTTGAATGGTAATATCTTGATAGGAAAAGCATTGAGGAAAAAAGACAATACTGTTAATCAGAATTTTGTCCTTTCTCCAAATATTCTTTCCTGTAATATGAAGAAATCAAGTAAAATCTTTTGTACTTCAATGTTTTTTGAATCTCAATTGTTAGGAAAGAATATATGTTACAAAAGCAAAGGTTAACTTCAGAAAAGTGACCACTGAACAGATCTTTTTTTCCGATAATCTTGAACAATCAAATGATTGCCATTTCATTATATTCCTTTGAACATTTGCCACTGATCGAATTAAAGCAGACTGCAAAAGGAAAATGGTATCAGAGAGAAAACATTCAGAGAAATGAGAAAAGGGATGATTCATGCATTTTTTTGTCCCTTAATGTTTTTAGAGTGTTTCATGTGGGTTGTCAAAACCAGTCATTGCTTGTGAAATGGTTAATTAACTTCATGTAGATATGTCATCGTGCAGATATTCATGTATCAGTCTTAGTTTTTCAATTGTCATAAAATTTTATGTAGAAAAGTGAAAATCTTCTAAAAAAAAATTAACAAAGTACATGTATTAGTTGACTATATATTAATTTCATTAACCTATTCCGCATAATGAGGTTCCCAAAAGGCGAATGGCTTTCAAAATTATTGTAGAATAATAAGATGACATTGCTTGTGAAAAGCTTTTCTTCATCTTCCACAATGTTTTACAGCCGGAAAGCCCCCAAAATGTAAAATCTAGTTAAGTCAAAATTGCTGTCTACCACTTCTTCGAATAGGCCACTCTAAAATTTTGTCGTCTTGTAATTGGCTAAGAGAAGTAGAGTTTCGTCAATTATGTCCAGAGCAACAGACATAAAAGGGGATGAAACCATTCTAAATTTGTTATATGTAATCTAAACCCTATGTTTTGGGTACTCATTTGAATCGTCTCTATGAGACAATTTCAATGAGTACCCACAACATAGGGTTTAATGTACAATAAATGAAAGATTGCATTTTGAAAAGCCTTCACTCCCTCTTATCCACGGTGGATAATCACGTGATAAAATATTTTCAGAAAATCTTCAATAATTTTGTAAATACTGGACCGATTTGAAATTTGAAGCAGAGAATGTGGACAGACGTCACGCACTAGATGGACGTGGTTGATTTTTGAAAAATCAACTGATACAAAAGTTACTGTAGATAAGCCAAAATTTTAGTTTATCTTCAATATCTTTTTTATCAGGTGATTTTTCAAAAATCCAACACGTCCAGCTTATTCCTGGCATTTTCCCACCGTCTCTGCTTCAAACCGAATTATAATCGGTCAAGTATCAAAAAAGATATTGAAGATTATCGGAAATGCTGAGTCACGTGATTATACACGTGTTGTCTGTAGCTCTGTGTGTCCATACATCCGTCCGTCTGACATTTCGTTTCCGTGCTCGGACAACACTGGTTTGATCAGGATTCACAGACTCTTGCACATACCAGTAATTTGTGTACATGTATACGTAGGACGATTCATATTGTTTTTAGGGCCATATGATAAACCTTCTCCAAACCAAGGGCGGATCTAGGGGTGGGGTCAGGGGGTCATGACCCCCCTGGAATCGGCCGAAAATTGAATTTTGACTAGATAACTTCTTATTAAAAAGCTGTCATTTGGGCTTTGACCCCCCTGGAATAAAATTCCTGGATCCGCCATTGCAAACCGTCGTCAAATATGCAAAATTGTTAGGAGATGCAGACGACAAATTAAATGACATTTTAGATAGCTTAGAAAACCTTGAAGAAAGTGCTAATTAATAGCATGTTCTTGCTTGTCTGCAAGGGTTTCTTTACCCTAATTGATTTGTGTGGTTATTAAAATGCACCACTGCTTTGGAAAGGGATAGTCGTGACTCGTCAATTTTGCGCTTTAACCCTTTCCCAAACGACAATCTTTTAGACTCCTTCAAATTCAAAGATGTTGCAGACGACAATTAAAACGGAATAAAATTTGATATTTTAATGTCTTTTTGTGTAGAAAATATTGTGGGAAATGAAGAAATTGCTTGTCACAAGCAATTTCTTCATTTTCCACAATGTTTTCCAGAGCTATTATCTTGTGGGGAGTCAAAAGGAGTCACTGTGTGGTAATGGGTTAACCCGTTCCCAAACGACATGCTCTGTGCGTCCAACTTGAAACAAAGCTTCTGCACAAAACAGATCGGATTTTGATATCGTAAAGATAGTATCTGTGTAAAAACTGTAAAACAGAGTACAGAAAATTTTATGAGAAAATGCTGGTTATCAGCATTCTCTTAGTCTTCGTGTTTTACGAACTTTGTGTATAAGGGGCGTCCGAACCAGCACCCGTTTTACTAACGAACGCACGATTATTTTTTGTGTCATAAGTCGTAACAACAAACCTGATTGGCCCGGCCCTATCTGGGTTTTTTTTCTGCAATCAGATGTATTCTTTCACGGTTTCCATGAAATCTTGGTCGTAAAATCGTTGGTGAAACGGGGCCCAGGTGTCGTAGTAACAAGTATTTCTGAATCTATTGTCTAAAGTATAATTATGTGACAAGCCATCTGATTGGACGAGACGATTTTGTCGGCCAATCGGATGGATTGTTGTGTAATTTTAATGGTAAACTTGGAATAAGACTGGTTGATGAATACCATTCCCAGGTCTTAAATCAGAAAAGTGTTGTCTCTTTTGGGTAAATGCCGGAGGACGACTTTCTTTTAGGGTATCTTAAAATTAGGTCGCTCCGAGACGCTTCTAGTTGAAAGTGTCCCGAATATTGTTTAGATAATTTTCTCGTATTCGTCTGGTATTTGTCTCTTTCCCAAACACTACCCCGTATTTTGATAGCCTCATTTTATTGTGATGTGTTACAAATTATAAAATTGTTATCAAATATTGTTGATAAACTTGGCTGACCTTATTTTCCATATTGCACTTTGTATCATAAATATAAACATTGAGTACCTAGCACAGATGATTTGACATTTTTTATTTGCAAATAGGAGAAAGATGTTTAACTCTTATCCAAATACGACCTGGCTTTGACTCTTTTGATTATCAGCATTTTTCTTTTAAATTCCTTCAATAATTTGTTGCTGTGATATATGATAAAAAATCCACACTGTGTTTACGTCAATTTTTGTCTGCTGCAGTTTGCAATTTTTGACATACAATTTCGTTGTTTGGTTCGATCCCCGGTTGCTGCAAACATCGTTTCTGACATTTGTGTCGCTCCAGCCCCAATGTTTGGACAATCGTAAAACTATTTTGGCGAGCAGCTGGAGACTCGGAAATGAAGTTTTGGTAGTACAGGTGAGAGAAGGCAAGAACTTCATGGTTAGTTGCTTCAGTCGCCGCGATAATTATGACTATTGCAAGTGGAGGATACGTTAAACCCCATTCAATTAATAAATCTTCGTTTAAGATTATTGACGATTTTCTGAAATTGTTGTGTTAAGTGATTCCCGCCATGTTTTTAAGACTATATAAGTTGAATTCCATGTTTGAAGTTGTTACCGACCAAAATAACTTTAAATGTGTATAGTGGAAGAAGCTTGTAGGATACATATGCATAAGTGAAAGGCTAATGGAGTTTTACGTCCCACGCAACTGCTAAGGTCATATGGAGACGGGACTGGAGAGGCAGGGATCGAACATGCGACCCCATGTGTTACAAGTCCAGCGCGCTACCACTGCACCAAATTCGCCCTACGCATAAGTGAAAACAATCTTGTTAAAATCTCATGTTTTTTTTCAGTAATTTACTACTAATTTTGTTGATAGCAATGACGATTATTAAACCTTTAAAGTGACATTTCAGATTTTTTGTCATAAATTTTACTTTTATTTTGATCTGAAAGAGCATATTTCCTTATGAAAATTCTGAAAAATTCAAGCCAAAATATTGCTCCGTTTACGAGAAAATTATATTTTGTGTTAGAATTGAACAAATTGTTGTGGACAACAGTTCGGATTTATATGCAATTTATCGATTATGTCTCAACTTTATATGCGTGTTTCTCGCTTAGTGGCAATAACTTAAGGGGGAATGCTCCAGTTTCCTATTTTTTTTCCCAATAATAGAATTCATTTATATTTTGTATGTTGAAATTACATGTTATTACCAATTGAAAAATAAAATAAAAATGGATGGTCAGCGATCTTGTTTGAATTTTATAGGCATTTGTATCACATAACCCTACAGCGAAAAAATGCACAATTTCTTGCACCTGTCCAAGGTCACTAAAATGCTACTAAAATGTTGTATATTCATCGTTTTGTCCCGAAAACGGGTTTAAAGTAACGTCTTACATGTAATAAAAACAGAAAACCCAAAATATGTGCTATTATAAACGTGTAAATGTATAAAACAGCATGCTCACGTGTTCGGTTACATCAACAAAGCTGGAGTGTTTTACGTCAAAATTTGCATATCTTTGGAAATATTTCAAGTTCTACATAATAGAATTTGATAAAACTCCCTCGTTGTATTAAGAAACATGTCCTGATAATAATTCAAAAAGAAAATATATAGGTCAGCGCACTTATTAGAGAATTACAGCAATTTTTATCAGCTACACATGAATAAAATGACGCAAAACAGTGGTAACTGCATACACACTTACGACTGTCTTGCTCTAAATAATCGATTTCCATCTTGGGGAAATCAGTTTCGCATAATAAATACACTTTTACGGTCGAAAATGGTAAATTGTAATGATGTGTTATATTATTGAAAATATGGTAGCGAAACATATTGGTACGAAACATTTAATTTACTACAGTAATGACCGAGTGTTCCAAAATACTGGAGCATCACCCCTTAAAAAAACTAGTAGTATTTATACTCATTAGAATAACCAATCTTGGCATCAAGACATACTTTAAAAAATTGAAATTGGAATGAAATGTCCCTTTAAACTTTAAACTGTTTATATTTGATTAAACGCCTATTTTTACGACAGTCCATATCACATGTTTCTGGTTTTAATCTAATCGGTTTAACCCCACCCCCGTCTCCAAAAATTTAATACAAAAATGTAAACTTTTATATGAAAAAAAACCCACATTTTTCCCTTTCCCAAACAAGACCTGGTTTTGACGCCCCTAATTGAATAGGCTTGGGAAAACATTGAGGCAAAAGAAGAAACTGCTGACGACCAGCAGTTTCTCCTTTTGTCTCAATGTTTTCTATGTTATATCATACACAAATTTCATCATTATCAACATCCATTTAGCTGTCTCCAGCAGCTTTTGAATGGGAACATCCAAAATTTGTTGTTCGGGAAAGGGTTATATAAGGGTAAATAATATATCAATCGTATCAAACTTCCCTCATACCAATTAACCATATGTAGATACTAGATATGAGTTTTGATACGAGTGTCAATCGGTCATGATACAAGCATGTACAACAGGGTGTCCGTACATGTGTATGTATGCAGGATTGACGTGTTTCTAAATGTGTCTGTACACGGGATAATAAATAAATTAGCAATTTGACAAGGAATAAAAGACTGATGGCATCTCATTGGATATGGATCTGTATTTTTGTTTATGTTTTATGTTCTGTTCAGGTAGGCATTATGTTTTACATTCTTGGAGATGATAATTATATTTCAATTCCAAACCCTAATTGATAGGGTAATTTCCCTTTGTTGAAAAATCATCTTTGCTCATTTCTCGACTAATAGGTTCATCAATTGTTAAAGAGCTTAAAAATTCTCAAATCATAAATTATCTCAATGATTAGCCTACTATTACAGCCTGTATAAAGCAAAGCAACAGAAAACAGGGGATAAAAGCGTCCTAAATTTATTGTTATCAATAAACCCTATACTATTGTTGGCGCAAGATCGTATGGCATATGTTTACGTTTTGTTCAAATGTATACAAAACAATGTTCGATAAAACGCAGAAAACTATCACTGAACCTAAGTTTTCAACATGTCTACGTCACTTCTTATAAAGAATTTATTCATGTTTTATACAACACTGTTTTGATTACATTTTAACAAAATGTAAACATGTGCCATACGATCTTGCGCCAACAATAATCATTGTAAGTACTAAGTTGTCAATGTCAATGGATACTCACAACATAGGGTTTTCAGAATACTCAAACTATTTTGAAAAGTAATTATTCCCTTTTATCTGCATCTATGTTTGACTACATGCTTCTTAGCTGCATCTGAAACGGAACAACCTATTCCAGTATCACATATCGTCGCTTTTCAACAAAAACCTCGTAACAGCAGCTTAAAACAAGCTGCAGTTACGAGGTTTTTTGTTGAAAAGCGACGATCTACTCACAATAGGCCTATCTATCCCTATTGCAGGTACTTGCGTATTCTGTAGACACTTCTCGACACAGGCGTTCAGTATGTAATACAGTAACGTGTCCGCCGTCTAGCGGCTGTGTGACAGACTCCTCGAGTCAACTAGGCTATAGATGTGTCTGCTATCCCGGATTTATCGGAAACCCTTGTGCAGACAGGGATGAGTGCTCTATTGCTGCCAATCTGTGCCACAATGGAACGTGTCAAAATAATCCAGGATCTTTTAAGTGCGTATGTACTGATGGGTATTCCGGACCGCGATGTATGGACGATGTGGACGAGTGTAAAAGTAGTCCGTGTTTGAATAATAATACATGTGTTAATACGCCGGGGTCGTATCATTGTAGTTGCTATGTGGGTTATAAATCCCCTGACTGTCGAGACAGGGATGAATGTGCTATGGTAAAGGGTCTCTGCAGCAATGGTACGTGTATCAATACACCTGGATCATTTCGGTGTCGGTGCCACACCGGATATGCCGGAACTCATTGCAGACAGCCGGATCCTTGCGCGTCGTCGCCATGTCAAAATGGCGGATCATGCATGCCGACTGAAGACGGCCTGAATCATACGTGTAAATGCTTCGCCGGTTTTAACAGTTCAAACAATTGTCTCGATATTAACGAATGTAGCTTGTCTTTGCATTTGTGTCTTCATGGGCAATGTACTAATTCGCCTGGATCATTCAGGTGTCGGTGCCACGCTGGGTTTGCCGGAACTCATTGCAGACAGCCGGATCCTTGTGCATCGTCGCCATGTCAAAATGGCGGATCATGCATGCCGACTGAAGACGGCCTGAATCATACGTGTAAATGCTTCGCCGGTTTCAACAGTTCAAACAATTGTCTCGATATAAACGAATGTAGCTTGTCTTTGCATTTGTGTCTTCATGGGCAATGTACTAATTCGCCTGGATCATTCAGGTGTCGGTGCCACGCTGGGTTTGCCGGAACTCATTGCAGACAGCCGGATCCTTGCGCGTCGTCGCCATGTAAAAATGGCGGGACATGCATGCCGAGTGAAGACGGCCTGAATTATACGTGTAAATGTTTCGCCGGTTTTAACAGTTCAAACAACTGTCTTGATATAAACGAATGTAGCTTGTCTTCCCATATTTGCCTCCATGGACAGTGTACTAATTCACCCGGATCGTACAAATGCACGTGTTTATCCGGGTACTCCGGCCGCCATTGTCGAGACAACATAGATTCCTGCCAGTCCTCACCGTGTATGTTTAACGGGACATGTATTCCGGAGCCTGATGGTCACACGTGTAACTGCCCGGCTGGCTTCGACAACACAACAAACTGTAACGACATTGACGAATGTGGACTGAGCCAGGAGATCTGCCATCACGGCTTTTGTATCAACTTGGAGGGATCGTTTCAGTGTTATTGTAACAAAGGTTACGACGGTCCACGCTGTAACGACGATAAAGATGAATGCCTGTCCACTCCGTGCTATAATAATGCTACGTGTGTAAACACACCGGGGTCCTTCAAGTGCACGTGTCCTCAGGGATTCTTTGGTGACCTATGTAAATCGGAAGTAGATCACTGTGATTATCGTCCCTGTATCTATGGTTACTGCAGCAATAACCCAATCTCGTACACGTGTGAATGCATGGAAGGCTTTACAGGGCCGGATTGTGAAGAGGAAGTCATTCCAACGTTTCCCTCTTCTTCAACCCCAAGCACTACAAAAATGTCAACGTCTTCTTCTGTAGCATCTTCAACACCTTCTCCAAGTTCAAGGTCAACAACTGCTTCAACTGGTTCTTCCACACAACCATCGACTCATACCGAACAAACTTCAACACCCTCTTCAAAGAAAACAACACCAACACATACCCCCTCAACAAAGTCTTCGTCAACATACAAACCATCTGATTCATCTACTTCGACAAAGTTATCAACCATAACAAACACACCTTCCAAACAAGTTTCGTCATCAAATACTCAATCCACATCTCATTCTACGGCTTCATCAAAAGCACCATCTTCAACGCAATCTTCCACAACGCAAACGACATCAACTCTAATGCCAACTTCTTCAATATCATCACCAAGAAAAGTATTCTCCACAACCAAATCGCCATCTATATCAACGTCAACTGGAACTACTTTTTCAACTAAAGTTACTCCACACACCAATACTTCACCACTTTCTACTCTGTTCCCACCTGATAGGCTAACTTCTACCACTCAAAGCAGAAATACGCCGCTAGACAATAGTGCGCTTAGAGGAAACGAAAAGGTTAGTTCGTTAGTATCAATGATTTTGCTTAAAACTTTAGTTTCGACATGTTGGGACATTCATTTCGAAAGATCGGGGTATATTGTGTTACCGTTGTCTGTCTGTCCGTATGTCTGCCAGTCCAAAACTTAACGTTAGAAATTAACATTGGCCTTTTCGGGTGCATTGGTGTTTCACAAACTCATCTTGTTTTTATCATAAATCGTTCCTATGCCGAATTTGCGAAACAATTGAAAGATGCTTAAAGAGACCGGGTTAGATTAAAGTGACATTTCACGATTATTTGTACATAAATTTTACTTTTATTCTATCTGAAAGAGTATGTTTTCTTATGAAAATTCTGAAAATTTCAAGGTAAAACATTGAACCGTTTTAGAGAAATATATTTTTTGTGCTAAAAATAAACAAATTGTTGTGGACAACAGTTCAGATTTATATAGAATTTGTCATTTCTGTCTCAACTTTGAAGGCGTATTTTTCGCTTATAAATAACAACTTCAGCAAACTGATAGCATTTCTACGCATTATAATAAACAATCTTTGCATCAAGACATACTTTAAAAAATGAAATAAATGTGAAATGTCACTTTAAAGACTTAGTGCAACCATATACATTTTCGCATTAATGCTTTGATTGCTTTCGATTTGATTTGATTGTTGTGACAGAAATCACAAGAACTGCACCTTTAAGGTACATATAGTCCACCACCCCTAATGAGATTCACGACGATGCACGAACAATTCCGACGTCGTGTGAATTTCATTACAGGTGGATTACCTTAAGGTACATCACCCCCTAATGAGATTCACGCGACGTCGGAATTCTTCGTGCGACGTCGTTTAGCATGTGTTTTAAACGTATCCGAACCTATTCGGGCGACGTCGAAAACATTCGGAGGTGGAACGTTCCACCGCCGAATGTTTTCGACGTTTTTCGAATAATTCCGACGTCGCGTCAATCTCATTAAGGGTGGACTTCTTAAGACTACACTTTACGATGCTTTGTTTCAGAGTTGGATAGGGGGTCACTATTGGATCTTACTTGTTGTTGTCGGGGTTGTGTTCGTCGTTATAATTGGTTTGGCTGCTTTTCTATGTAGAACGTAAGTCTGTAACGTTTTTTCAAAATTTGTTAAGAGATTTAATCAAAAAACTTTTCATAAAATTCAGTCTAGACTTTCAAAAAAATGATCAAAAACATTATTGGAAATAGTGTTTACAAAATACGTTCCTTGGCCCAATTCAGAATTTTAATAATTATTATTTTGCACTTAACAAAATATTGTATTTTCATGAAACAAATGACAAACTTTCGGACTCGACCAGAGCGAAAGCATTTGCATTAAAATCGTCAAAATAAATATAACTGTACATGTTTTGTTATGTTACAGCCAAATAAATAATTAAATCAGATTGTTGCCATTTAGCCTATATATTCAATTTGCAATCAGAAAATACATACATGTACAAAAAGAAATGATATCTAGCGAGTACAGACCTTGGTAATTTTTTTTTTTTTTTTTTTTTTTTTTTTTTTTTTTTTTTTTTTTTTTCGATAAAGTGGAAAGGACTTTTTGTAGGTCGACTAAATTATTTTTGGTAATTCCTACATTCATATTAAAACATTAAATACGCGTTTGACATACATGCTTTCACAATTCTAACTGAATGATATATTTCGTTCAAACAGAAAGAAGTATATTCGCTTTTTCAACAATGAATATGACAAAGGCTCTGGCAAGAACAATCATGAACCATCTGCTCAATTACAAGAAGAAACTCTAGGGTAAGTAGTCCTACAGCAGGTTAAAACACTGTGGAAAATGCAGAAATTGCTTGTGACAAGCAATTTCTTCATTTTCCACAATTATTTCTACCCAAAGTAGACCACAAAAGCCAAAATTTCATTCACTTGAAATTGTCTCCTGACAAATCTTTGAATTAAGACAGGTCCAAACTTTTGCCATCTGGTAATGATTCCCAAAACAATACAATTTTAGATCAGTTAAAGATAAACGTTGTTAGTTACAGATTACTTGACGATAGCTTACAAACTTCATTAACTTTTATTTAGGAAAATGGAACAAATCCATTCAGCATTTTCTTAATTTCCGTCAGTATAATCAAAGACTAGAATAATGCGCACAAACAGCAATATTTTTAGGGTGGTCCAATTTGATATCTGTTGTCGAGAAATTAAAAAAAAAACACACATTATTTGGGGATGTAAAAACAAAACTGTTTTGAAAGGTTGACAGAGATATTACTACATGTTACAAAATTCACTAAAAGTCATTCCTTTTAATCGATTTTATCTTTTTATCTTTTTGTTTAACTATTTTGCGTTTTGAAACATAATCTTTTCCTCATATTTTATTATAAATCTTGTAGATATTTCTATATTTAATGTATTTTAATTGTTAATTTTCACATTAATTTTTATCATTGAATATTTCAGCTTTAGCAACAGTCTATATGAAAGTACGCCTATAGAAGTTCGAGGTATCAACAACCGACTATATGACAGTGGATCAGTTGGGCTAGAATTAGGAGGCATCAAATCGACAGACGAATCCGAGTCTTAACACGTTACCAGACGGAAAAAATAGACTGGTTCAATTTGAAAGGTGTTGCAGACGACAATATCAAGTTGATGACATATTAAAAATCGCTCCACTTTGGGTTTGAAAACATTGTGCAAAAGGAAGAAATTGCTTGTCACAAGCAATTTCTTCATTTTCCACGATGTTTTCCAAAGCGAATTTCTTGTGGGGCGTCTAAAGGCGTCATTCTAACGAATCCCCTCTGTAGCCTGGTCATTTCTTTTTCATGCAGAAATTCAGTCAAAATTGTGCAATAAGGGGAAAAAGACGCCTCCCCCTTGTATGTTCGAAACGGCGAAATTTGGGTTGTTTCAAATTGAAAGAACGCACAGGAGACAATTTCGGGTATATTACATCTTACATTTTATGTCTTTTTGGGTAGAAAATATTTTTGCAAATGAAAAAAAAGCTTGTCATTTTTCGACTCTTTATGACAGTGGATCAGTTGGACTAGAATTAGAAGGAATCAGATCGGCAGGCGAATCCGAGTCTTAACCCATACCAAACGGCGTGGTTTTAGGCTGTTTCAATTTGAAAGGTGTTGCAGACGACAATTTCAAGTTGATGAAATATTAAAAATCGCTCTACTTTGGGTTAGAAAACATTGTGCAAAAGGAAGAAATTGATATGTGACCTATCGCGCTAAAAGGGACCTTATCGGGTGTGTGAAAAATATCGACCCTAGTCAGTCTGCGCAGTCCGCGCAGCCAGACTAGGGCCGACACTTTTCACTTTTATGCAATTTCCTGAATCTGAAATGTTTTCCCCATCTTACTATATGTTCATTTTTCACATACAGTGTCTAGTTGACCTATGTTGAGCCTGACAAGTTTGTCAAAATTTGGATTTTTGGAGTTCGGATAAGGTCCCTTTTAGCGTGACGGGTCACATATGTGTACAACATAACATAGTTAAAATTCAGACAAAATGCCGTCGAATGGATTTTGTTGGACACTTTAATTTGTTAAAGTATCCAATCCGTCGATGGTTTCCAAGTACAATTTCGCCTCTATCTTCGGCGTTATTTGTGACAACGGAACCTTGATCTAACACGGTGGGGATTGTGCATGATGGGAAGGATAACGACTATCGACAATAGGGAACGATTTTATCAAGTAAACCGTAACGTAATTTCGGACAAATAAATAGTATTTCGTTGGTGTTGTTATTAAATCTCGTAACTACGGATTGAATCAAGCCGTAGTTACGAGATGTTATAACAACACCAACGGTTTATCAAAACATAACGGTAAACTCAGTCTATTTTTTGCACAAAATGTGATGACATTTCGCCTCGCTTCAGGTAAGACATTTTGCAATAACTCTCTTATCTCTGTGTCAATTTTCAAGCGGTTTGTTGCATGTACCCCGCCTTACTTAACTCTTTCCTCTGATGTATGACTTACCTGAAACATCCTTATACTTTTTGCAAAAATTGATCCCAACCGACACGAAAAAACGAAAAATTGCCGTGGTAACGTGCACGGCCGTTAATAAAATCCACTCAAAATCACTATTGCATGGTATTTCACAAAATTTACGACGAGCGAACGTGTCCTATACGTAAAGTTGGCAATAAAAATATCCAAGACGCATTTACTTTTTGAATTTATATGGCCCAGCAGTCAAAATATGGATTATCAATTTATGATAACGACTACGGACCCAGATTTGTGATGGTAAAGTGTACGGCATTGTCAATGATTTGAATGGTGAAATATATAGCTAAACATTTTAGCAAATAAAACATTCCTATCTACCTGACGGTACTGTTCTCGCTCCAACTGGAGGATTATGACTATGCCAGGTTTTGGTGGCAAAGTTGCTTTGACGAAGTGCACAGTTTTAAAAGGAAATTTCGAAGAACACTTGTCAAGTTAAAATTATTTACAAGCAGCTGGTGTCTACTACCGCAAGTTTGGTAGCAGACAATTAACACTTTTAGATTTGCAGCTTGAACTGGTCAACTGTCTCAGTTGACACAGCTCCCGGTGGCAAGCAGTTCCACAGGGGTATAGGGCCTAAATAGCAATGGTCTTTCCCACTAGACAAGTCAGTCAATGTCCTATTGGAGAGCAAGACTATTTGCATCATCAAAGATTTCCTTATATAGGACACAGTCGTCTGCAAAGAGGCGCACAGAGGATGTTAGACTATCAGGTAGATCATTAATGTAAATAAGAAATAAGATTGGGCCTAAGACAGAACCCTGAGGGACACCCTCTTCAATGTTTTATACAAGCTTGCATTAAGTTCCATTGCAAATAAATTAAAATTGACACTGGATAAATTAATATCAAAGGATCAAACAGGTTTTATCAAAGGCAGACATATTGGAGAAAACACTAGTTTCATACACACCACAATGCAGCATTGTGACGAAAATAAGATTCCAGGATTTTCAAATTTATCGAGCAAACCTTGTCTTTTTTCAATTTTGGGGAAATGGTAAAAAATTGATTAGACTCTTTCTGTACGATACAGAGGTTTGTGTAAACTTTAAACGTTATATTTACAATAACAAATTAAAAAGAGTATCCACACGAAACGGCTTCATACGACACTTTAAACTCAGGTAATGCCGAATTTTAATCAGATTGAACTACCCGCACTACATAAAAGTTCGTATGAGATAAAAGGAACAGAAACGTTTATGTCACGTTTTCCGGTAATCACTTGAATGATTGTAAATCAGCGTAAAAAAAGATGGGTAATCATCGTAATGATAACATATGTTTTCAGGTTAAGTGTAAAATGTTGAGGCAGTCAGGCAAACAGACATACGGACGTTTTTGAAATAATATGCCCCTATTTGTCTTCATGAAGCCACAAAGCACACCTACAAACTCATTGGTTTCAAGAAGGCTGTCCGAAATATTGTCCTCTGCTATTCTACTTTTCTTTTGTTGGAGTCTCGAGACGTGTTTTCGGTTGTATCTGCAATATTGCATGGTATATGGAATATGGTCACAGTTGTGCTGGACGGAGTATCTTCTAATTCAGCTCCAGTATTGTCTGGTGTCCCTCAGGGTCCTGTCCTAGGCCCAGTCTTATTTCTTATTTACATTAATGATCTTCATGATAATCTAACATCCTCTGTGCGCCTCTTTGCAAACGACTGTGTCCTATATAAGGAAATATTGTCTAGCCCTCCAAGAGGACATTGACAGACTCGTCGAGTGGGAAAGAACCTTTTTTTATCTTTATTTTTCAGATAATTACATCATTTACCAAGTTTTACATGATACATCCAGTATTACAAAATAAAAGAGGGAGAAGACATACATACATTCATTTGATTACAGTTGACTATATCATATATATTCTATCTTTAAGAGTAGTTTTCAAGGTATCATTGGTCACTAAACCAGACATAAGCATTTTGGGAGTCAAAACGATCTATTACGAAAAATAAAAGTCAAGGTTCAAAGCTTTCATTCAATTTCTCCATGCTTTCTCTTGATAGAAAGTTTTTGGAAAAGTTTCTTGAATTAGAAAAATGCAATATATTGTCCGTGAAATGAAGGAACAGAACAGAAAATCTTAATTCCACCAGTAATGGTGGTAAAAATACCCTTTAAAGAAAGTGAAAAGAAACATAAACATCTAAAGAATGCAATAGTTTTGGATATTTTATCAGATTATTATTTATCTTGTATCAGTCTCCCTACAATTGCCCAATTTCCTTTTTATTTTCATTTTTCTTTGTTTGCTTGATAATATCAAGAGTGAGTTTAAGGTGTCGTATGAAGCCGTTTCATGTGGGTACTCTTTTCAATTTGTTATTGTAAATATAACGTTTAAAGTTTACAGAAACCTCTGTATCGTACACAAAGAGTCTAATCAATTTTACCATTTCCCCAAAATTGAAAAAAAGACAAGGTTTCCTTGATAAATTTGAAAATCCTGGAATCTTATTTTCGTCACAATGCTGCATTGTATAGTGTCAATTTTAATCTATTTGCAATGGAACTTAATGCAAGCTTGTATAACTTTTAAGAGGGTGTCCCTCAGGGTTGTGTCTTAGGGCCAATCTTATTTCTTATTTACATAAATGTTCTACCTGTAAATCAAACATCCTCTGTGTCCTATATAAGGAAATCTTTGATGATGCAAATAGTCTTGCTCTCCAAGAGGACATTGACTGACTTGTCTAGCGGGAAAGACCATTGCTAATTATACCCCTGTGGAACTGCTTGCCATCGGGAGCTGTGTCAGCTGAGACAGTTGACCAGTTCAAGCTGCAAATCTAAAAGTGTTAATTGTCTGCTACCAAACTTGCGGTAATAGACAGCAGCTGCTTGTAAATAATTCTAACTTGACAAGTGTTCTTCGAAATTTCCTTTTAAAACTGTGCACTTCGTCAAAGCAACTTTGCCACCAAAACCTGGCATAATCAGGTTGGAGCGAGAACAGTACCGTCAGGTAGATAGGAATGTTTTATTTGCTAAAATGTTTAGCTATATATTTCACCATTCAAATCATTGACAATACCGTACACTTTACCATCACAAATCTGGGTCCGTAGTCGTTATCATAAATTGATAATCCATATTTTGACTGCTGGGCCATATAAATTTAAAAAGTAAATGCGTCTTGGATATTTTTATTGCCAACTTTACGTATAGGACACGTTCGCTCGTCGTAAATTTTGTGAAATACCCTGCAATAGTGATTTTGAGTGGATTTTATTAACGGCCGTGCACGTTACCACGGCAATTTTTCGTTTTTTCGTGTCGGTTGGGATCATTTTTTGCAAAAAGTATAAGGATGTTTCAGGTAAGTCATACATCAGAGGAAAGAGTTAAGTAAGGCGGGGTACATGCAACAAACCGCTTGAAAATTGACACAGAAATAAGAGAGTTATTGCAAAATGTCTTACCTGAAGCGAGGCGAAATGTCATCACATTTTGTGCAAAAAATAGACTGAGTTTACCGTTATGTTTTGATAAACCGTTGGTGTTGTTATAACATCTCGTAACTACGGCTTGATTCAATCCGTAGTTACGAGATTTAATAACAACACCAACGAAATACTATTTATTTGTCCGAAATTACGTTACGGTTTACTTGATAAAATCGTTCCCTATTGTCGATAGTCGTTATCCTTCCCATCATGCACAATCCCCACAGTGTCTAAAAAAATCTGATTGGCCTCGTCAATCTCCGTTGTCACCAGACGACGGCGAAGTTGCACGACATGCTTGGTATCTAATGATCGATGGAATAAATTAAATGTAGGAAAGACAATGGTTCAAAATGGCTCCTCATCTGCAAAAATTTTCGTTGAATTTCGAAAAGTTCTGTACAACTCATAATGGTCGTTTGTCTTTGATGTCATCTGCACAAGCCTAGGGTGACTTCCACGACGTAACAAACGTAGGCCTACGTCATGGATTCAACGTTGACTAGCGAAAATGTTATCATGTGGACATAGCCATTTATATATTCGATGAGTTTGAATATGTATGGGTCCCGATAAATAGCCTGGCAGAGCATCTCTAGCTAATAGCTAGAGATGATCTGTCATGTCATATATGGAGAGCTATACCAAAGTTGTATGCATTCTTTATAATAAATAGTTATGATTGTGTTATTGTAAATACTTGCAAATTTTCTGAATAAAAGGAATATCTTGAAACTAAGAGTGAAATAAAGAGCAAATTCAGCGCTAGTCGACTACTGCTTGGCTATCTTGGCATGAGACTTGTTACATAATTATGTAACGACCCCTCTATTGAAATATTTATACAGAAGTTTTATAAAAGGAGATAGTCAGGAATTTTCTTAAACAGTCTATGACAACATCAGACAAACAATAAGAGTAATTCGTCGGTGTTATTGCAAAACCTCGTAACTACAGCTTGGCTAAAGCTGTAGTTACGATGTCTTGCAACAACATCGGCAAATTGTAGAGTAATTCGTTTGGGATATTTTGGAGATATTGCAAAACCTCGTAACTACAGCATAATTGAGAAATGTTGTATCATAGTTTTCTTCTGTTTCTATAGGTCGGCCAGAATCAGGTTTGGTTTGGTTTATTGGGGTTTTACGCCGTTTTCAACTGCTATGGTCATATCGCGGTGGCTGGAGCATCTAACAATGGATTCCAGTCATACCCAGGCGCGTACCCAGGCATACTCCCATACTCCCTGGGAGTACCTCGAATTTGAAAATTGATTTTTTTAGTGTAACATGTTCATATAAAGTCGTACTTACCGAAGTAACATATACTTCAGTAACCAAATGCTCACATAATTGTTGATAAAACATGGAAAAATACTTTAAAATGCTCCCATGTGGTCTATGATTCTCTTATATTCCAATTTTCGTCGGGGGGGGGGGGGGAGGCTTCACCCCCTATACCTCATAGAGGGGCTCTGCCCATTCCCCTGCCGGGGGTCTGCGCCCCCAGACCCCTGCTTCTTTTTGGTAAGGGAGTACTTCAATTTTGGCCCCAGGTACGCCCCTGATACCAGTACTACCACAAACTCCTAACCGAGCCTCCGGCTGCTCGCCCACATAGGTTCACGATATCAAACCATTGATGGGTGATATTTTTGTCAGAAAGAATAATTTGCCGCGGAGAATCAGGTTTGTTTTAGCTATTTGTTTTAAACAATTTTTGTAGCAAGATCGCGAAAATAAAACCTCTCAGGAGAATGGTTTGAAGTCTTTGTAAATAAGATTGAGGAGAAACAGCGTCTTCAATCAGCGGTATAGCTCACGAGAAATGACCTGGCAGAGTATATCATTCGATTAGCATGGGCTACTCTGCCAGTTCATTTATCGCGAGCTATATATGTTTTTTATTGTGGTACATTCTTTGACTTTCAGAACGTGTTCATGCAAGTGCCGCACGTTTTTCTCTCATGTTAATTTGATATTCAGAAGTAAATTAAGCCGACTTCGATTGGCAATGGCTCGCGCCATCGTTGGTAATCCGAGTCTTCTCTGATGTAAATACGCTCTTTGATATTTTGATTTTTCGCTAGCGAAAAATCAAAATATCAAAGAGCGTATTTACATCAGAGAAGACTCGGATTACATCGTTGGGAACCAGCGTTGTTCTATCTATTATACCCACTCCCCCGTTTTGTGTCAGCCAATCAAAACCTTTGTTTACTAGACACTGATTGGTCCGCTGTTTATCCGAGGAGTTCCGAATGACGTAATGGAGCCATGGTCCGACCACACCTTTTCCGGTGGTCGGACTATAGCTCGGGCCATTGCTGTTTGATTGGAGCTATAGCTACGGAAATGACGTCAATAGCGCGCACTATTGGTGTTTGGTTGGGGCGATGGGTCGAGCCATTACCAATCGAAGTCGACCCTAGTAGAATAAACTCTCAATTTCGCCACGCCCTGAAAGATGAAATAAAACGGAACATAAGATTATATTTTGTGTAATTAGCCTACTTGTAAAAACAAACCTGATTGGCCAAAAACAGATTTCACGTGCAATCAGATGTTTTGTAAACACAGTTTACACAGAAACGTGGTCGTATTAGATCGTTGATTAAACGGGCTCCAGGCTATGCTTATAAATGTTTCACGCGACTATATCGGATGCTGTTTAACCAGCTCAGGACTGGTGGTTCGGAAAAAAGCGAAGGATGCTAGAACACGTGCGAACACGGGCTAACATAGGCCTGTAAGCAACGCTGTGAAGTGAGTACACTTGTAGTGCTTAGCTTGTATCTCGCAGGTAGGCCTAATGGCGATGATTTTTGTGCTAAAAATAGAATGGGTTTATCGTTATGCTTTGATAAAACGTCGATGTTGTACAATCTCGTAACTACGGCTAGATTCAAACCGTAGTTACGAGATTGTATAACACCACCACCGAAATAGGGCCTACCAGTTATTTTCCGAATTTACGTCACGATTAACTGGAAAAATCGTTCTCTATTCTATGTCAGTTTTATGATCCCCGTTATATTTCTACATATATACTGAACAAAAGTGAAAACGCTACACTGCAAGATTTCTTACTTCTGGAAAAGTATCGAACTAATAGCATGAACGATATTTTGACGTTATTTCCCAGGCTTTCAGCAATCGTTTTGTCGAAATTTCATTGCCTTGTCTTATTTAATGTCAGAGTTACATCCCTTAATGCGTTTAGAGCTAATTTAATCGAATGCTGCATATGCGCATGCGCAGAAAACGCTTCATTATTTTTTTTCGGAAGTGGTCATATTTGGGTTGCTTAAAAAGCAATTAAAAACTCACTTATCTCTTGTAGCAAGCTCTAAAATCAAGGTCTAATTTGTCAATTTTGCGAATTACCTCCCCTTTACATAAATAAATAGGGAATTTAAAATGCTTGGTATTCACAAATTTATCACGGGTTTCCGAATTGGGTTTTTTTGCAACATCGTGCAGGCCTTACAGGGGATTTTTGAACCCTTTCTTCGACTAGGATTGTTCCCAGATGTCCATGCAATAGTGATTTCAATTTCCTATGGAGATTACATTGTAAAGTTTTCAAGCTTTGGAACATAAGGAAAATTCTGCTTTTCAAACATCATTTTCTAAATTCTGAAACAATGTTATGCAAGCTTCTTTACATTTCCTGACTGGTAAATTGTCAGACTACCATTCCGTATAGTCCGACATGGTTTTCATTCTTCTGCTTTGATTTCTGATGTTTTAAATTGTGTAAAATTTCCGTTCAAATTGTACATCTGAAAAACGGACACCAATCACATTAAAAGGGTCCGCTTTTCATCCCCGTAATTAAGATCCACAAAACGTTTAGTGCTTGGTACAACCAAGTCAATGAAGAATGCGAAACACTTTCATTTGATTTTTTTTACTTGTTGTATTTAGAAGAAATATGGCAAGCAAAGTATGTGTAGCGTTTTCACTTTTGTTCAGTATATTTATTATGCCCCCTTTCGAAGAAGATGGGGGTATATTGTTTTGCAAGTGTCGGTCGGTCGGTCGGTCAGACCGTCCGTCCGTCCGTCCATCCATCCGTAGACCAAATCTTGTCCGGAGCATAACTCAAAAAGTATCAAAGGTAGAATTATGAAGATTTATAGGTGGATACATTTCATTATGGAGAGGTGTAGTGCACAAGAACCGTTACTATGCAGATCATATTTCTGGAGTTATTGCCCTTTGTTGATTTTCAAACTGGATTCTTGTCTGGAGCATATAACTCTAAAAATATGTAAGATAGAATCATGAAGCTTTATAGGTGGATAGATCTCATTATGGAGAGGTGCAGTGCACAAGAACCGTTACTCTGCCGGTCATATATTTGGAGTTATTGCCCTTTGTTGATTTTCAAATTTAACTCTTGTCCGTAGCATAACTCAAACAGTATGTAAGATAGAATCATGAAACTTCATAGATGGATTGATCTCATTATGGAGAGGTGTAGTGCGTAAGAACCGTTACTCTACAGATGATAATTTTGGCGTTATTGCCCTTTATTGATTTTAAAACTTATTTCTTGTCCAGAGCCTAAGAAAACTTTAACCTGGCCTATATCTTATGCCCTATTACATCTACAGCCTCGATATGTCAAACATGGACACCTCTTACCAAGACCGTTCACATTTTACCATGACCTTTGACCGTGAGACCTTGACCTGGGGATTTTGACCTACTTTCAAAAAAACTTTAACCTGACCTCTATCTCATGTCCTTTTCACATACAGTCGTGGTATTTTACACATGGACACCTCCTACCAAAACCTTTCACATTTGACCATTACCTTGGACCTTGTGACATTGACCTTGGATTTTGACCTAGATCTACTTAAAATAACTTTAACCTGGCCCCTATCTCGTATCTCTTCACACATACGGCCTTGATTTTTTTACACATGGACACCTCCTACCAACACAGTTCACATTTAACCATGACCTTGGACATTGTGGCCTTGACCTTGGAGTTTGACGTACTTTTAAAAAACTTTAACCTGACCTATTTCTCATGTCCTTTTACACATACAGTCTTGATATTTCACACATGGACACACACTACCAAGACCTTTCATATTTGACCTTGGGCCTTGTGATCTTGACCTTGGCGTTTAACCTACTTTTAAAAAACTTTAACCTGGCCCCTATTACATGTGTTTTTACACATGCAGCCTTGATATTGTACACATGGACACCTCCAACCAAGATTTTTCACTTTGACCATGACCTTGGACCTTGACCTTGAAGTTTGACCTACTTTTAAAAAGAATTTAACCTGGCCTATATCTCATGTCCTATTACACATACAGCCTCGATACTTCACACATGACATGGACACCCCGTACCAAGACCTTTCACATTTGACCATGACCTTTGACCATGTGGCGTTGACCTTGGAGTTTGACCTACAACAAAGGTAGGCCTTTGAGGGGACATATATGTTTTACAAACATCTCTTGTTAGTTCTTTGGATTTGACGATCTCATTAATTCAAAACACAATTTAGTTAACCCTTTTCCAAATGTCAGAATGTTAGGGTGGTCCACTTCAAAAAAAGCCACAAATGACAAAATGGATGTTATTAAAGATTTGTGTAAAATGTGGCATAGAAATATTGAGACAAAGGGAGAAACTGCTGATTATCAGCAGTTTCTTCTTTTGTTTCAATATTTTCCCAAGCCTTTTCTATTAGGGACGTCAAAACCAGGTCTTGTTTGGGAAAGGGTTAATTTCTAGTAGGAACTGGGACAGTTAACAGTCGGCGCCTCTGGCAGAGATTGCATGGTTGTGTGGTGCATTACAATATCTAAGGCCAAAATAAAGGAATTTCAGAGCTGATACCAAATTTTCCCAATCTATCAAGGTCCAGTTTCCCATATATGTTACTGTAAATATAAATGGTGGGTACGTCAATTATTTAACAATTTGATCTACAAGTGACTAAATGAACTTCATTTGAAATATCCTTGGACAGAAATAATGTAGCTTTGCAGGTTGATCATTCCATACGATATTTCTTGAAAATAATTTTTACCACCAGCAACCTAGCGCCGGTCCCGTTAAAAAGACTTAGTGTTCGACCTACTTTTTGGACCAATGAAATTGCAGTATATTTCAAATTTTCGTCGCTCTATTTCGCATAAACGGGCTGTCGGCTAGTTTATGTGACGTTCAAAGATAGCCACGCCCAGTTTCCAATGAACCGCTAGCGAACACTAAGTCAGATAGAGTCTGCATAGTAGATTCTACGCGATATAAACATTCAATGCGCTGCGCGCATTAGAATGTTTATTTCGCATAGAATCTACTATACAGCCTCTATCTAATACTTCAACCTGACCCATAGCTTGTGTCCTATTATACATGCACCGTTGATATTTCAAACACAGACAACTCCCACCAAGACCTTTATTTGTAATCATGACCTTTGACATTCATAGACTTTAGCACTTGACCTATTTTACCAAAAGGTTCAAACGGCCTTTTCTTATGTTCTATTAGAGCCAAAGCCTTCATATTTCATAGGCCACGGCCTTAGCGCAGTTGGTAGCGCATCTGACCCTCATACGAGAGGTCCCGGGTTCGATACCCGGCCGCGGCTAATACCCTTTCTGACAAAATTGTCACCCACCAACGGGTTTGAAATCGTTAACCTAAGTGGGCGAGCAGCTGGAGGCTCGGTAAGGGTGTGGTAGTACTGGTTTGAGAAACAACAGGAATCCATGGGTAGGTGCTCCAGCCGCCGCGATATGACCCTGGTAGTTGAAAACGGCGTAAAACCCCAATAAACTCAATTCATATTTCATACATGGATAGCACATGTCAACGATTCTTATTTGGGGTCATTAACTTTTACCTTGATCTTGAAGTTTGGCCTTTCTTTGTGATCAATTAACGTAATCTTGGGCGAGTTATTCTGTCCGAGAACATTTTTATCTGGCTTAAATTCCATGTACTTCTAGAAATAGAGCGTCGATATTTCGCTTATAATATAGAATACCTCCTGTCTGTCATAGCAATGAAAAACTGATATTTGGAAGTATGCCCTTGATCTTTGAGTTTTACCTTTCTTTCGACAGCTGCTGTTAGGGATAGATTCTAACTTTTCCATGGACAAGTTTGATATAATCTCGGTGGAAAATCACGTGATACAATATTTACTCAATATATTCAATAACTTTGTTAATATGGGACCGATTTGAATTCGGTTTGAAGCAGAGAATGTGGACAGTCGTCACGCATTATATGGACGTGTTGGATTTTTAAAAAATGAACTGATAAAAAAGTTATTGAAGATAAACCAAAATTTTGGTATATCTCCAGTTACTTTTGTATCAGTTGTTTTTTTTTAAAAAATCTACGACTTCCATGTTCTTCCTGGCATTTTTTCACCTTCTCTGCTTCAAACCGAATTCAAATTGGCCAAGTATTGACAAAGTTATTGAAGATTATCGGAAATTCTAAGTCACGTGATTATACACTGTAATAATTTACAGGCTAGCCCTAATCGCACATGCTGAGTTATGTGGTGTTGGTTCTATCGTTTATATTCATTGACAAATCATGATCCTCTTGTTCTTATACGTATCATTTTGTTGTGTAATTTTAGAACCTAAGGCCGAAGTGAAAGGAGAAAGAGGAAGCAAAACAGTTCTTGTCCAAGAAGTAAAACAGATGATGCTACTTGTATTTACTCTTGGAATCTTCAAATCAAGCCCTACTAACCAGAAAAAGTACTAGTGAAAAGAGACATTTATGAAAGGTTTGCACCAGTTGACTATAGACGTTATGGCACATAAAAGCGTGCAAACTAGTGAACTATATACGGAGTTAAACAAATGTACAATTTGTGGAAAATGTTTCGAAACAAAAAATGCCCTCACCGCTCACAATAAAAAGCATGCAAATATACCATATGTATGTGACATTTGTGGAAGACATTTCTTATCGGAAAGTAGTCGAAGGAAACACAAAAGAATACATTCTGACGAGAAGCCATATAAATGTGACATTTGTGGAAAATGTTTTATACTGGAAAGTCTCTTAACGCAACACACAAGAGAACATGAGAAGCCATATACATGCGATTTTTGTGTAAAATGTTTTACATCGGCTAGTAAGTTAACGGAACACACAAGAATACATACTGGTGAGAAGCCATATGAATGTGACATTTGTGGAAAATGTTTTATATCAGCTGGTGAGTTAAAACAACACACAAGAATACATACTGGTGAGAAACCATATGAATGTGGCATCTGTGGAAAATGTTTTCTATTTCAAAATTACCTGACAAAACACACAAACATACATACTGGTGAGAAACCATATGAATGTGGAATCTGTCGAAAATGTTTTACATCGGCTAGTAAGTTAACGGAACACACAAGAATACATACTGGTGAGAAGCCATATGAATGTGACATTTGTGGAAAATGTTTTATATCGACAAGTCACTTAACGGAACACACAAGAATACATACTGGTGAGAAGCCATATAAATGTGACGTTTGTGGAAAACGTTTTAGAACACCTAGTCTATTAAACGCACACACAAGAACACACTCTGATGAAAAACCATACAAATGTGACATTTGTGGGAAATGTTTTAAATCTAATAATGATTTAAGGAGACACTCACGAATACACTCTGGTGAGAAACCATATGAATGTGACATTTGTGGGAAACGTTTTGTATTTCAAAGTTACCTAACAAAACACAACAGAATACATACTACTGAGAAGCCATATGAATGTGATGTTTGTGGGAAATGTTTTGTATTTCAATATTATCTAACAAGACACGCAAGAAAACATACAGATGAGAAGCTATAAATGTGACAAGCGCGGAAAATATTTCACTACATTCTGAGACATGCAAACAATATTAACTATTTGTGAGAAGCCATATAAATGTGACATTTATAAAAAAAAAAATAGTGTTATATCGGCTAGTCATGTAAGGAGTCACGCGAGAATACACCATGAATGTGACATTTGTGGAAAATATTATTCATAAAATAATTGATAGTCATTTAGTGAGACATGCGAAAATACACCATGAATGTGACATTTGTGGAAAATGTTATTTAAAAAATATTTGATAGTCATTTAGTGAGACACGCGAGAATACACCATGGATATGACATTTGTGGAAAATGTTATTTATAGAATATTTGATAGTCATTTAGTGAGACATGCGAGAATACACCATGAATGTGACATTTGTGGAAAATGTTATTTAAAAAAATATTTGATAGTCATTTAGTGAGACATGCGAGAATACACCATGGATGTGACATTTGTGGAAAATGTTATTTATAAAATATTTGCTAGTCATTTAGCGAGACATGCAAGAATACACCATGGATGTGACATATGTGGAAATGTTATTTATAAAATATTTGCTAGTCATTTAGTGAGACATGAGAGAATACACCATGGATGTGACATTTGTGGAAATGATGTTATATTGGCTGGTAATTTAAGAAGACACACGAGAATACACCATGCCATGGATGTGACATTTGTGGAAAGAGTATTATATCAGCTAATGACTTAAACCAATTACTTCAAAGTGGTACCTTTTGACTCGCGAACAAGAAAATGATTGGCAAAACATTGCGGAAAAATTTCTACAACAAAATTGAACGATTTTTTAAAACTTCATCAACTTGAGATTGTCGTCTGCAACATCTTTTAGTCTGTATTGGAACAGTAAAAAATTTTGCCATCTGGTAAAGAATTAACGAAACAAACTTTAAAGGGGCACCTACCAGGGAGAAATCATTTATAAATGTGAAAGTTTTGGAATATATTTATTTAAGGGACACATGCTAGGTTTTGCAGGAAAAAGATCAAGATGGTGACAGGCAAAGTTTGCATTGTTGTGTAGGGCATTGTATTGAGTTGTCTAGGGCCAGAAATTTTTAGTGCTGGTACCAAGTTTTTCACTATCTATCAATGTCCAATTTCCAATAAATGTTACTATAAAAAGTGCGGGTGAGTAGATTATGTACAGAATTGATTCAAAGACTAAAAAGACTTCATTTGAAATTTTCCCTGGACAGAAATAATCTAGCTAATCAGGTTGACCATTCGCACGGTGGGTAACCCACGTGACTTTTCGGAAGCGTTCACACCGAAAATATCGTCCGCTTCAAAGCATGTTTTGGTGCATTTCTCGGCTTAGGATCCTATACTTTACGGAATTTGACGAGATAATGTGCATCGTACGCGCCTTTGATCGAGGGCCATTCCCGGTTTAACTCACACTGCTCCAAATCCAGTGGGTTCTTCAAACATTCAAACGCAAGTGTTTTTCTGTGCAAAACGAAAGTGGGAAGCGTTCACGTGCACCAAAAAACTCTCGTTTGAAGAAACCACTGCATTCGGAGCACAATGACGTACAACCGCGAATGACCCTCTCAAATGCGGATTCGGTGCACTTTATCTCGTCAAAATCCATAGAGTATGAGCTGAGAAATGAAACAAAACCTACTTTGAAGCGGACGATTTTTCGTTGTGAACGCTTCCCAAAAGTCACGTGGGTTACCCACCGTGATTCGGCTACATATGATATTTCTTGAATATCTTTTAACCTGTTTGTATGACCGACAACCTAGCATGGGTCCCTTCAATGCAAAGTTCTTTGTCACACACAAAAATACATACACTTCACTTGTGGAGGCATGTAAATGTGACACTTCTGTAAAATGTTTTATAATGCAAAGTCACCCAATGTGACACACAAGAAAGACAAGAAGCCATTTGAACGTGACATTTGTTGAAAATACTAAAAAAACAAAATACATAATTATACATATTACAGAAATTACTGATAATCATGCAGATAAGCTATATCTATAAACAAGACATTTGTGTGAATTTTTATAACGGCTGATTTATTAATGTGACATAAAAAATCGCACATATGGTGAGCCAAAAAATGCGACACAACTTTATAAAAGAAAAAAAAAGTTAGAATACATTTATACAGTTACCATGACATTTGTGGAAATTGTTTAAAATATATACATGTACAAGTTGTTTTAGCTCACCTGAGCAACATGATCAAGGTGAGCTTTTGTGTTCACCCTGTGTCCGACGTACATTGATTGTCGGGAGTCGTCTACACATCATCTCCTCCGTGACCAGTCAATCCTATCCAAACTTGGCAGGCATGTTCCTTTGGATTATAATAAATTGTTTTCAATTGTTTTTGATTCGTTAAAAGATGTGGGCGTGACACGGCGGGGCTTATCAGACTTAGAGAAATAATGAGAAAATTCTTTAAAAATCAACCTCTGGTTCAATTTTAAGCAAAACTTTGCAGGAATGTTTTTTGAGTGACTGTCTTCACTTAATGTGGACGGGGCTTATCAAACTTAGAGATCGTTAAAAAAAAAATTCAAAAAATTCCTTCTCCTTACCACTGAGTCAACTTTAACCAACCTTAGCATTAATGTTCCTTAGGTGACCCTTTTCAAATTTGTTTTCGTTTTTTCTTTTTATTATTATTATTATTATTTTTCAAAGAATGTGGGCGCGGAAGGACGGGGATTATCAGACCTAGAGAAATCATGACAATTTTTTAAGAAAAGCAACTTTAAGTCCAATTCGAAGCAAAATTGAAAAAGAAAATGTTTCTTTTGTGACTTTTTACAACGCTTGGTCTTGAATTTTTGATTTGCCAAAAAATATGGGCGTGGCTTATCGGACCCTAAGAAATCATAAAAAATATTCTTAGAGAATCTTCTTCTCCTTAACCACTGGAATAATTTATCCCAAATTTCCAGGAATGTTCCATAGGTTATCCTTGTCAAAACTTGTTTTCAAATTTTTTATTCGTGAAAAAATGAGGGCCTCGCAGGGCGGGGCTTACTTATTAGACTATGAGAAATCATAAAAAAAACTTTGAAAATCAACAATAAGGCCAATTTGAAGCAAACTTAGCAAGAATGGTTCTTTGGTGACTCCTAAAACACTTGGTCGTGAATTTTTAATTGGTAAAAAATATGGGCGTGACAGGGCGGGGGTTATAGGACTTTGAGAAATCATGAAAAGAATCTTTAGAAATCTTCTTCTCCTAAACTATTCGACCAATTTTGCCAAGGATGTTCCTTGTGTAGCTTTCTTTAAAACTGTACTCAAATTTTGACCCACCAAAAAATGTGGGCGTGACACGGCGGACTTATCAGTAAGGCCTGCTTATCAGACTAAGGGAAATAATCAGAAATCGTTTAAAAATGAACTGTTTTTGGCCAATTTGAACCAAGCTTAGCGGGAATGCTCCTTGAATGACTATTTTCAAATACTTTGTTCTAAATTTTTAATAAGTCAAAAATTGTTGGTGTGGCAGGGTGGTGCTTATCTTCCGGATATAGTAAGCATATTGATACTTGTTATGTATTTCATTCTGATGTTTCAAAATTCGATTGTAATATCTTTGAATGCTAATGAGACTTAACTGCATTCATTAGAAATTATGAAAACTTAATTCATAAATATCTAATGTGACATGTTTATATTATTTTTTACAACAAAACTTAAATTGTTCACAGTCGGGGCACGTATACGCCAAGAACGGCAAAATTTTAGGGTGATCCACTTCAAAAACTGCCACACATGTCAAAATGGATGTTATTAAGAATAGGATTTGTGTAAAATATGGCATAGAAAATATTGAAACAAAAGAAGAAACTGCTGGTTATCAGCAGTTTCTTCTTTTGTTTCAATGTTTTCCCAAGCCTTTTCTATTAGGGACGTCAAAACCAGGTCTTGTTTGGGAAAGGATTAAGATAGTTACGAGTATGTATCGTCGGTGTTATTGCAAATCCTCGTAACTACAGCTTGATTAAAAGCTGTAGTAACGCGGTTTTGCAATAACACCGACGGCATTCTGTTAAGAATTCGTGTTAAGTTTTAATGTTACATTTATGGAAAAAAAATATTGTTTAAATGTTATTTCGTTTCAATCCACAATAAGAATTGTTTAGAATTGAGTTAATTAAAACATTAGGTTTCTCCGAAATCATCTGTCTATTCTTTCTTTTAAGTGTTTGGTTGAAGATTTTGCTTGCAATGCCTTTCTAGGAGATAAGCACATAAATAGGACCTGACTTTGCAGACCGCAAATAGAAAAGTTTTGGAAAACATTGTGTGAGAAAAGATGAAAATGCTTATTACCTTGAATATATACTGAAACAAAAAAGAAACGCAACTTCATTTTCAATTCCTTCTTACGCAAAGACATCAAATCAGATTAAAAAAAACTTAATACATTTAAAGCAATAACATTTCACCTTGTAAAGTTCACAAAATCTTGTTGGTAGTCAATTTCATTAGTAAGAAAACACCCAGTTTAAACCGAGCGTCAACACAATACGACAAAAAAAAAAATGGACGGGGTCGAAAAAAAAAACAAACTGTTTCGTTCAATTTTGTCCGATATTTGAATGTTGTGAAGTCCATACGAGTTATTAGCGGTCTCCGTTGCAGTCTTAAACCTATCCCGTAGGTGGGGTTAACGTGATTATTCGGTCTTGCTTTGACGTCATATCTCTTGCACGTCTGCCTCGTGCTCAATCGGTTGTGATCCAATTGAGAGCCAACAACGTATACAGTCAAAAATGTGTCGATTTTTTGCCCCATCAATGTCTTACGACAACATTTTGAACCTTTTCCACCAACAACATATGTACTGCAGTTAGGCGCTGGTTTTGGCCTAGCCTTGCTATGCGTAGCGTAGTGAAGAGTGTGTGCACGCTTTGGCGTCTTCTTTGTCTATGTTCTAGCTTGTGTTTGATGAAAAATTGTTTGATAGTAGTCATCTAGAAAACACGGCAGGGGATAATCAGTTTTTAACAATTTACCATGTATCACGTGATGAATGTACGGTATCTGAAGAAAATGGCACTGTATTTATGCGTATGCATGCAGGTATATCAAAAATGTACTCATTAGCCATTAAAACATATTTTGTCGAAAATATTATGACGTAACGTCAAAAGTTGCGGACCAACGTTGTAACACGCATATCGACCGTTTTCCGACCGACGTTAACGTTACGCGAAGGTGTAAAGAAAGTTATAACTTTCCCCAAAACATGAGAAATGACAAATTTTCAATGTTGGCCAAAAGAAAACATTTTCACAATAATACCAATACATGCATACATGAAAATAGCACCGTACAAAATTAATAATCTCAACTATCAATAAATAAACAACAGAATTATTTCGTAAGTATCGAAAAATCAAGCTCTAATGAATATTGAAAGTGAATATTTTACACCTGTAGGAGAAATGGAGCCGTTTCATAC
Source organism: Fragum sueziense (assembly GCA_963680895.1). Taxonomy (NCBI): domain Eukaryota; kingdom Metazoa; phylum Mollusca; class Bivalvia; order Cardiida; family Cardiidae; genus Fragum; species Fragum sueziense. The sequence goes on from OY804597.1 coordinate 48,800,115, forward strand.
GCTAAATATAACTTGTCAAGTATGCATATTTTTGTTATTAAGATATTTCTACTTGCGCAAATGTAAAAAAATAAAATAAAAATAAATAAACAAAAAAAAAATAAAAAAAAATGTGAAAATACTTACTAAATAATCGTCTTCAAGTTTACTCGTTAGCAGACAAAAGATAGAATATTCTTTGAAATGGGGTCTACAACAAATGCATTATATGTAGGAAAAATGAAACTCCGAGACTAAATGCTGCAACATATTAGATGAAATCAATGAAATGCTTTACTTAAAAAATGTCTTCTATTATCTCAACGTTTTCTTATGCCTTGGTCAATGCTTTTCTTTCTTTTTTCTGTTACGGGTCTCAAATTTTAACCTTAAGTTGCGTAGACCACAAATAGCAAGATAGTCAAACAAACAACGATAAAACAAGTGGATCTAGAGCATCGATACAATGATCGTAAAACGCCATGAATAGTTCTTCACAAATCAACATGACGTCAAATCGTCAAAAACGCGTTTTTGTGACATTTTTAAGACGCTACATCACACTCTATATCTTCGCTAGTTGAAGAGATATTGACAAATGCATTTATTTTTTCAAATTTTATCCGAGATGTATGTCGAAAATCAATTCAAATTCAAAATATTTTGATTTTCTTAGAAAAAAGCTAAATATGAAAAAATCACCCTTGCATTTGGGACCGTTTTAGTGAAAATGTGACATTTTTAAGACGTTACAAACACAGTAAAATAATGATTTTCTTCAACTCCAATCAAGACAAAAAATTAACTACAAAAACTAGAGCTCAGATGTATGTCCCAATTTTTTTTATATTGATTTCTAATCGCTATTGGAAAAATAAATTAGATTTAAAAATTAGACATACCGAAAAAATCAACATGACGTCAAATCGTCAAAAACGCGTTTTTGTGACATTTTTAAAACGCTACAAACACAATAAAATAATGATTTTCTTCAACTCCAATCAAGACAAAAAATTAACTACAAAAACAAGAGCTCAGATGTATGTCCCATTTTTTTATATTGATTTCTAATCGCTATTGGAAAAATAAATTAGATTTAAAAATTAGACATACCGAAAAAATGACGTTTTTTTAACAGCGTGACGCTACTTATCTCTTTCTTTCCATTCCTCCATAGTTTGTTTACACCATCCAACTGCCGTAAGATTTACGCTATATCTTCTGTGACATCACTGACGTAATTTGCCAAAGTTTGTGCGCTTTAAAAAGTCTTACTTTTTATTCTATTGGGATTCTCGCGAGTTTGTTTGGTAATTTCTGTTACACGTGACGACGTCATTTTCTGCGTCAGAGTTTATTTATTTTGTTTATCAAATTGTCTGTATTCAAACAATGTTGAAATTCGACATATATTAATAAATTACAATTCAATATCTTTTATATGATACCAAATACATGTGTGTTTCTCAAATAAAAATAACAAATATGCGGTTTTAAACAGAAGTGCATAGCCAATTTTGGCTTGGTCCGCAACTTTTGACGTTACGTCTGTGAAAAAATGGGGTTGCGTATCTTTTTTGTCCTAGTATATATAAAAAAGTGTCAGAATGTCAATCCGTAATTTTGATGATTTCGAACACGTGTCCACCAAGAATGTGCGAACTGCAATTGACACGAACATGTTTATATGTGTCACAGACGATTGGTACCCCACACGAGAGTCTACAAACAGTAATATGGAGTTTCATTCAAAATGTCTCAAACTATGGCGTACCAAATGGGTCAAAAGTGTATTAAGAGCTGCACGCATAAAATATACGCGTCGATGCGTAAATTTTATGCGTAGACGCGTATATTTACGCGTCGACGCATAAAATTTACGCGAGCAGTTAAAAATTTATGCGTCTATTAACCAATCAGATCCTTCGTTTCATCCATCAATTTTATGGTATAAAGGAAAATGTTTCTAACCGCCTCTCCCATTGGCCAGCCTCGGTTTCACGTTTTTTACTCTTGCTCGCGTAAAATATTAACGCGTCGACGCATTTTTTTTTCAACTGTTCGCGTAAATTTTATGCATCGACGCGCATATTTACGCGTCGACGCATAAAATTTACGCGAGCAGTTCAAAATATATGCGTCGATGCGTATATTTTATGCGTGCACGCTCTATATAGACTTTTGACCCATTTAGTACGTCATATCAAACAGTTTGATCATCTCGTCGAAAAGACAAGGTTGATTAAAAAAATCCACACAGGAGACGTTTTGCCCAGGAAAATAGGGGCATACTAAGCAAATCAAAATTGGTTCCCAAAATTGTCTTACCAGGAACATACACTATTGAATGGATAAATAGCCAGAAGCCAACAACAGAGGTGTGTATATTTATTTTCTCCCTCTATTTATTTCAATATTTCTCAATACTTGCTTTAACCATTTCCTGAAAAGGTCTGGTTTTGAACTTTTGATGTCCCTATCAAATTAGGAAAGGCTTGGGAAAATATTGAGTCAAATAAAGAAAATTCTGATAATCAGTAGTTTTCTACATTTGTCTTAATATTTTGTGCTATATTGTACACAAATCCTTTCTCTACCAATATCCATTTTGTCTTCTGAAACTCTTTTCAAATTGGAGCAGTCTATTTTTTTCTGTTCGGAAAAGAATATTTAAAGCCCCTTTTCAACCATGAACAGGTTTTGTCGCACCTTTAGAAAAAGCCTGGAAATAGTTGTGTCGAAAGAAGAAAATGGTGATAGCCTGCATTTGCTCCCTTTGCCTCAACATTTTCTGTCCACTTTTGTACATAAAAATGCAGCCTTAACCCTTTCCCCAAACAGCAAATTTCTAAGATGATCCAGTTCAAAAGCTGCTGCAGACGACAAAAGGGATGTTTTTAAAGATAGAATTAGTGTATAAGATGGCAAAGAAAGTATCGAGAGAAAACAAAAGGAGAAACCGCTGGTCATCTTTTATCTTTATATTTTCCCAAGCCATTTCTAAGATAGAAACCATTTTTTTAATAGCAAAACATGGTAGGCTTTGATCAATAATAATCCATGGTTAAATTGAATTAGTGACGCGACTAGTTCGCACTTGTTTGAAAACAGAGGCGGCTTATGCCTTATGTTTTGACACCGACAAAGAGGACCGTTTTAACACCTCCCTTGACAGAGTGAATTTCATACGTATTTTGTCTCAATGGTTCTCACCTGTCAACAAGCTTTTTAAACTTGTATGACATCTGTTTGGTATATATAGCCGTGTTGGCAAAGCGATTTGTCAATTATCAATTTGTTTGTAAACACTAAAAGTAACATCGGAATTAAAGCTTGGCTCATACATCGGATCATCTCTTCTTTTTTGGAAAGACTTGTTTTATTCTTCATTGTGAAATACTGATATTTGTAGAAAATTCACGCTTTGTAAACATTTGTAAAAATACTGTTAAAAAGTGGGGGTTTTTTTGATAAAATGATAATGTTTCCTGTCATTCGGGTAGATTTGCGAGTTTCGTGCTGCCGGTAAAATTGAGTATAACTTGTTACAGAAACATTGTAGAAAAAGGCAAAGATACAGAAACATTGTGGGAAAAGACGACATGAAGGTTAGAAAATTGAAACGGTCGCGACATTGTTTTAATATTGAAACACGCTGTATGAAGTGGTTTTGGAAAAAAAAATGTTGCTAACAAATTAGTCTACAAATTCACGGTGGATAATCACGTGATACAATATTTTCAGAAAATCTTCAATTATTTTGTAAAGACTGGACCGATTTGAATTCGGTTTGAAGCAGAGAATGTGGACAGACGCCACGCATAAGATGGGCGTGGTTGATTTTTGAAAAATCAACTTATAAAAAAGTTATTGAAGATAAACCAACATTTTTCAATAACTTTTTTATCAGTTGACTTTTCAAAAATCCAACACGTCCAGGTTATTCCTGGCATTTTTCCACCGTCTCTGCTTGAAATCGAATTAAAATTGAGCCGCGTGCGATTTAGGCCAAAAATGGTCTTCCGGAAGAAGAAGACCTTAAATTCTGTTCGTTTTATCTCTTCTGAAAGCAGAAGAGTCACGTGACAAGCACTTCCGACTAAATCGAACGGCCCTCTTCTATTTCTGGAAGCTCTTCTGACTCTTCTATTTTTGAGCAGAATACGGAAGACGGAAGAGGTCACGTGGTCGGCAACATGAGAGCGTCTTTAGTTACAAAGTACAGATTTTCTCAAATACTGAAAATAGCTTGTTTACAGCTAGTTTGTATTAATTTTGGGATCAACGAGAACAAATCTTGTGTTTTTGAAAAAGAAGTGCCTTTATCAGTACAACAAGAAGGGTACCCAGTCTACCGAATTTGAGCTGGCCATTCTAATTTCCTCCTTTTTGGAGAGCTTTTCGATAGAAAAGCCACTTCCGTTTTCAAGACATGTTCGATTTATTTTTAGTCTACCGACTTCTACGCGTCTTCTATCACGTGACCAAACATCTTCTATGACGTGGTCTTCCGGAAGAAGAAGCTGCCAAATCGCACCGGCCTTTGGTCAAGTATTAAAAAAGATATTGAAGATTATCGGAAATTGTGAGTCACGTGATTATACACCGTGAAATTGATGTGTTTGGAAATTCACGAGAAAAAAAAAACATTGTAGAAATATCATATTGAATTTATTGATTTATTTCTATGTATATACCTGCATGCTGGTAACGTTATGTAATGTAATTTATTGTCGAATATTTCAAATTATATCAGTTGCGGCAATATTTGCGTTAAACACGCGGTGTGCAGTGTTTAATTTGGAAATATCGTTATCGTCGGTGAAAACATTTTGGAAAAACATCATTTAAATCAAGAAGTCTATGTTATTTACATAACTTATGAAATTGTGATTAATAATTTTTTGTATAATTATTGGTTAATTTGGATATTTACTTTTAAAAAGATTGAAATTGAGTATCACGAACTTTGGCTATGCAGTCGGAAATAGTAGAAAAGGCTTAAAATTATCGTCGAAGACGCGAGAAATACAACATAATCATGGTCTCTTCAAAAGCGTCGGATAAGTCATAAGTTGCCCCGCTCAGCGTGACCCTACGTTTCAAAAGCATTAACTTTTTTTGTATTATTGTATTCAAACAACCTCTTTGTCGTTGCATGATTAAATGCACAACTCTTCTTGAAAATCTCTGTTGGTCTAAAAATTTAAAAGTTAAGATACTATTACGGATACTTTATTAACTCAACTCAACTCAACTCAATTTTATTCAGCATAAAATTCTAACAATTCATAGCTGATTGCATATAAGATAAACAAATACAACACATGCATGAAGAAAACATACAAACAATCGAAATATATCTAAGTTTTCAAGAGAAGATAATTATATAGCAAAAGATCTACTTAATGTATTAGAAAAAAGCCTATAACATTTAGATTAATCATCAAAGGTCAGAGTTATGTTTCTTTTCTTAGTTTTAATGCAGTAAATATGAATTTAGATAATTTAAAAATTGTAATATGTGATTTTGTCGACATTAACGTTACGAATTTTTGCATAGATGGCCATTTACAGAAATAGGGTTTAAAATGCTGTTTTCTTAATTCTTGATATTTAGGGCAAACTAAAAGAAAATGATATTCACTCTCGATCACGTTCATGTTACATGTTTTGCAAATTCGTTGTTCTCTAGGAACGTTTGAGTGTCTGCCTGTTTCAATTAAAAGGTCGTGGGATGAAAGCCGAAACTGAGTCAATGATTTTCTGTAATTCTTATTATCAATTTGTTCTAGGTAAGGTTCAAGTTCGAAATCGTTTTTGTATTTATTGTAATAGTGCAGCCTATTTGATTCATTTATGTTTGAGTGCCAATTTTGTGTAAAGGAGTCTAAAATGCGTTGCTTAATCAAGTTAAAATCTATGTTCTATGTTAACAGTCCTCGTATATAATATTTGAGCGTGCTGTTCAACAACGACTCATGGCCCTTTTGTTTTTATACTTATCAATATTTTGTGTAATTTTAGACCCAAAGACCGAAGTAAAGGGAGAAAGGGAAACAAAAAACTTACTAGTGAAAGAGACATTTGTGGAAAGGTGTGCACCAGTTGGCTAAAGACATGGCACATTTAAGCGTACATGCTAGTGAACTATATACGGAGTTAAACAAATGTAACATTTGTGGAAAGTGTTTCGAAAATAAAGGTGCACTCAAGAATCACAATAAAAAGCATGAAAATATACCATATATATGTGACATTTGTGGAAGACATTTCCTATCGGAAAGCAGTCGAAGGAAACACACAAGAATACATACTGACGAGAAGCCATACAAATGTGACATTTGCGGAAAATCTTTTATATTGGAAGGTCTATTAACGAAACACACAAAAGAACACGAAACGCCATATAAATGCGATTTTTGTGTAAAATGTTTTACATCGGCTAGTAATTTAACGGAACATACAAGAATACATACAGGTGAAAAGCCATATGAATGTGACATTTGTGGAAAGTGTTTTAAATCTGCTGGTGAGTTAAAGAAACACACAAGAATACATACTGGTGAGAAGCCATATAAATGTGACATTTGTGGAAAATGTTTTAAAGAGACTGGCGCCTTAACGATACATACAAGAATACATACTGGTGAGAAGCCTTATAAATGTGACATTTGTGGAAAATGTTTTAAAGAGACTGGCGCCTTAACGATACATACAAGAATACATACTGGTGAGAAGCCATATAAATGTGACATTTGTGGAAAATGTTTTAAAGAGACTGGCACTTTAACAATACACACAAGAATACATACTGGTGATAAGCCATATGAATGTTACATTTGTGGAAAATATTTTATATCGGCTAAAAGCTTAACAGCACATACAAGGATTCATTCTGGTGAGAAGCAATATAAATGTGACATTTGTGGAAAGTGTTTCATAACATTTTCTGGTTTAACGAAACTCACAAGAATACATACTGGTGAAAAACCGTATAAATGTGCCGTTTGTGAAAATGTTTTTCACGATCTAGTAACTTATCGAAACACAAACGAATACATTCTGGTGAGAGGCCATATAAATGTGACATTTGTGGAAAATATTTCACACAGGTCAATCACTTAACAACACATATCAGAACACACACAAGAAAACATACAGATGAGAAGCCATATAAATGTGACGAGCGTGAAAAATGTTTCACTACAGTCTAATACATAAATAAAACATTCGAGCATACATGATAACTGTGAGAAGCTATTTGTGGAAAGTTATATCGTCCAGTATTAAAGAAGACACGCACGAAATTGAATACACCAGGAATGTTGAAAGGGTTTTATATCAGCTATAGACTTAACGAAACACAGAAGGATGCATATCATAAAGAAACCAAACTTTATTATGTAAAAACGACAGTTGTGGAAATATTCATTAATCCAAAGACTCGTTTGACAACACTTGAGGAGGCATATAAATGTGACACATGTGGAAATGTTTTATAATGCAAATTCACTTAATGCGACACACAAGAAAACCTATCAGCGAGAACTCAGAAACCATTTGAATGTTACATTTGTGGAAAATCGAGACCTGTGTGTGTGAAAAGTGTTATAACGATTTGCTAATTAATGCGACACACAAAAAATACATACACGAAAAAGAAAAAATAACCAACTAAAGCTTTGAATAAGCTGTTGTTACGTGGTTTTGCAATAACACCGACGACATTCTGTTAAGAAACCACATGATTTTTAACGTGGTATTCATTAAATATTGTTCATAAAATATTCTTTAATGTATTGCCTTGATGAGAATGGTTGAGTATTAAGGTAATTAAAAACTATAGTTTCTGCAAAATCAACTGTGCATTATTCTTTCTTAAGTAGGCCTAAGACATGATCTCAAAAAGCATTGTTATGGAAGACACTGAGAGAGAAAAGATAAAAATGCTTATTTCCCACTGGCCATTATCAGGTTAGCCCATTACCACATAGTGACTCCTTTTGACTCCTTACAAGATAATGGCTCAGGAAAACAATGTGGAAAATGAAGAAATTGCTTGTGACAATCAATTTCATCATTTACCACAATGTTTTCTACACAAAAAGACTTACCACAATGTTTTCTACACAAAAAGACCACTAAAATTTAAATTTTATTCACGTGTGAAATTGTCGTCTGCAAAAAAAAAAAATATTTGAATTTGGACAAGTCTAAAATTTTGCCGTGTGGTAATGAGTTAGTATGATTTCAAAATAAAAGATAACTCTTTTTAGCTTCAAAAGTTAAGATAATTCACTCTGGCTCCAAATCGATAGATGATTCTTTTTCGCCCTCATAAGTTTTGAAAACCCCTTTTTGGTCCCCACACGTAAGATGACCTTTTCGCGGGATTTTGGAATTAACCCTTTCACAAACGCCAACATTTCGAACCTGTCCAAAAATCTACCAACTTTGGTGTTGCAAATTATTTTATTAATCTTCCTAAAGGCATCATGCTTTCAGACAACATAAATCAAAAGCATTTGGGAAAATGGAGAAAATGCTGACAATCAGCATTTTTTCCTTTCCCTAGATGCTTTCCAATGTCTTCTCAACGTCAGAACCAGGTCTTGTTTCGAAAAGGGTTAACATTAACCCTTTCCCAAACGACAAAATTGTAGGGTCGTCCAATTTGAAAGCTGCTGCAGACGATAAAATAGATGTTGGAATAGATAGAATTTGTATATAATATAGCAGCGAAAATATTGAGATAAAAGGGGAAACTGCTGATTATCAGCAGTTTCTTCTTTTGTTTCAATGTTTTCACAAGCATTTTCTATTAGGGACGTCAAAACCGGGTCTTGTTTGAAAAAGGGTTAACATTAAGAAGGTGCTAACAGTAGAACGGTAACTTCTTTTGTGAAATATTGAACCTACCACCCTTATTCTGTTTTAAGAAAGTTACGAGGGGCGTTCATTAAAGATTTCCCCTGACCTGCTTTCAGTTGAGGTAGGAGGTTGAAATTTTACACATACATTACCGTATACCTCTATAGGTCACATGAAAAATTGCAGCTCTGAAATATAACTAGTTTCTCATTTCCGTGTGCTGAAGTTAAGTAAGGTAGCGTGATGGAGCAAGCAGTCATCAGATTCCTGTATTTGAAAGGTCACACCCTAAAGGAGGAATTTGATGACATGAAAGAAGTTTGTGGGGATGATGTTCCATCATATGACTTTGTCAAATACTGGTATACTCAGTTCAAGTGTGGACGTAAGTCTGTGGAAACAGCCCGAATCCTGGCCGCCCACAGTCTGTCATTGATGATGCCACTATTTAGTCAATGCAAGGTTTCGCACACAATCTACGGAGTTCTACAGAACAGGTCTCCAAACTGCATTAAACGATAGCAGCAGTATTGTGTTTACAGATTGACATGATTGAGCGTTACCTCTATAAGCATGGTAAAACTCAATCATGTCAATCTGCAATCATAATATGTCTCTCTGGCTAGAAGTCATGTAGAGAAAGATTGACATTTGTGCAAAGTTTCAATTCTCTATACTTATTGGCAGTAGGTTAGGGGAAATCTTTAATGAACGCCCCTCGTAACACATTACAGTATTTAATACCACATAATTATTGAATCTTCACAAGATAATGGCTTTGGAAAATGTGTTGGAAAATGAAGAAATTGATTGTGACGAGTTTCATCCGTATATTGTAATTATTTGAAAAAAAAATCTCTTAGACAAAGTATCATAACGTCGTTTTCCAACGAAAACCTGGTAACTGCAGCTTGTTTTGAGCTGCAGTTACGAGGTTTTCGTTGAAAAGTATCACGAGACTCAGTTTTCCGTCTATTGTTAATTATTTTCTGTATTTCAAAGTTAATTTAGAATGCATTTGATTGATAAATGTTCGCGAGCAAATGATGCTAATTTGATACCGTTTACCAGAACATGGGCTGATCTAGAGGGGGAGGGGTCCGGATCCCCTGACATTGTCCGAAAATTAAATTTTTACTATATATTTAGTGTAACGTTACATATTTATTATTTTTATGCCATAATTTGAGCTTGGACACCCTGGAAAAAATATTGGGCTTGGACCCCCTTAAAAAAATCCTGGATCCGCCCTTGCAGAGCATCCACGGATCAGCGTTTTTTGAATCACAGATAATATATGATGGAAAACGTTGATTAACGCTGATCATCAGCATAATATTTTTTTGTCTCAGTATTTTTTCCGAGCCCTTCCTTTTATAGCATCAAAATCGGGTAATGTTTGAGAAAAAGCTAACTATTTGCAAAAAAGACCTGATTTTGACGTCCTCGAAAAAGGCTAAATGGAAACATTGAGACAAAAGAAGAAACTGCTGATTACTATCAGTTTCTCCTTTTGCCTTGATATTCATGTACCATATTTTACAACAAAAAAAGGGCATTATCTAAATATCTTCACTCATTTTGTCATCGGCAGCGGATTTCATATAGTTAACCGTGGCCAATGGGGAGAATCACGTGATTGACAATGGTATTTAACACGAAAAAATGGCGACGAAAAGACCGCTTGGGCGTGAAAACTCAAACTTTAGAAAGGTATGTATTCAATCTACGTAGCTTCTCAGACAAACCACCTATCCTAAAGTACCCGCTGTTGTCTAAGGTTTCACATATACCAAACTTTCCCCTATCCGTTCGCTGTATTTAGAGAACACTCAAAGAATATTTTCGAAATTGTGAAAATTTTTGATGTGTGTTAAGCACGTATCATCATATTTACAGCTTTACTTCTTACCCAAATAATTCTCTGTTCACACGGTATATTTCCAGACCCTTTTTTATCGATAACATTTCATTCTGGTCCATTTACATGGCCCATGTTGTCTTTGTTAAGCGTATTTACGAAAAAGATGTTAAACACACGTAAAGTGCTGTAGTGTTTGGCACGCCGAGTTCTTGCGAGTGTGATATTAACCACGCAAGTGTACCATAGTTATGTAGAATGCGTTTACTGATTTGTGTTTGCAGAGATATATTCTGTGGATTGAAATCTTTTGAACATTAAGGAGATTACATCTGAACAATGCACATTAAAAGTCTGGCACATTATTGGGCAAATGCACATTTGAGAGTGACAAAATAATATTTCAGTAAGGTGTGATGCACTTTACACTGTCGGTATAGAAATGAATCAATTGCACATGCAATACAATGATATGACAGAATAGGATTCAGTTCTATCCAATAAATCTTGATGTTAGCTTTGTCACTATCTGTAAGAGAATCAAGACTGTCACTTAAAGGCTACCAAGCTTGGCAGTTGATTTCACCGTATATTGGAAGAAAATCATTACATTAACGTGTTTTATAAAAGATCCACCAAACTCGGTTGTTTGTAAAAGTTTTGTTGCTTTTCTTTACGTCATTACTTCGATGATTTTCAGAAAATAAAGATCGGCAATTTCCGTAAAATCGCATCGAAATGACGTGATACAATTGCTTGACACCGCCCCAAATCTAGAGCATCGGAAAAGACCAAAATATCCAATTTAAAAGACGAAATAAAAGCACATTTAATGTTTGAAAATCGTAGAAAGTTTGATATTTGGTTATTAGAAAGATGTTTTTTCGACACAAGAGTTTAATTTTGCCAATCAGCGTACACTTTAAGTGGTTTTTTGAAAGATTGTTTATAACATCAATTTGAAGATTCTCCGCCAAAACTGCCGTAAGGTCTCCATATGTGCCTGTTTTTTTTGTTTTGTTTTTTTTTCTCCACTGACATTATACGGATTAATTGATCGGAGAATCTTCGGATTTGAAACGGCAAAATCAATGCCTGCATATCTATATGTAGGAGAGTTCAGACCACACCAAAAAACTTTCATGAAAGTATCACCCTGACTCTTCGCACCAAACATAAGATTTATTAAGCTTTCATCAAAGAGTCTATATTTCAGTTTCCAGAAGGTTTTCGTCTGTTTTGGAGTTATTTTCAAACCACTTTACTGTGTCTACAAACAAGAGCAATGAAATGATATTCAAAGGGAAAACCCTGTCTTTCACTTGTTTGAAAAAATCAATAATGTCCTGTCCACTCCTGACGACAGACGGAAATAATTCACTGATCTGTTCAAGAACTCCGGTTGAGTCATTATTTTCATAATTTTGATCAAGAAATCCAAAGTCATGCACGGATTCAACAGTTGTCGGTTCTGAATTGTATAACTGCGTTCTTGTCTGTACTCTTTTAAAACGTTTCTTCAGTGGTGAAGCACTGTATGTAACGATGATTCACCAGGTGAAGCTCAGTACAATGGAGATTTATAAGGACTCTTAATCTGAATTTCCGATTTTAAAGGGATTGCTTGCTTCCTCTTGATTCCAGACTGTGTGTTTCGTCTTTTGGCTTATGTAATGAAAGCCGAGACTTCTTTCGATTCATCTGAAAAAAAAGAAGCAAATGGTAATGGTATATGTTGAAAGCAGTTAAAAAAGTAACCGTTTTATCAATAAATGGCATATAGGTTATGAAAAATCCACTAAAAATCCGGTTGGGTATGACAGTAAAATCTGACAGGGACAAATAAAGGGTCATTTTCTACAAGATTTTTTTTCTTACCAATTAAATAAACACTTCCAAGATTCTGAAAGCGATTGAAACCATAAACTAGGCAAAGAGGACATCTCAATTCAGTTCAGATTCATTGTGTTTGCACGTATTTGTCATGGAAAATGATGTAACAAGAGATTTGATAAGTTAGAGCAGTTATGGACGATTTTGTTGTTTTTTTTCCAATTCATAAAAGATTACCCCTAACGATGTCTGTCATATGTTACTGTAAATTAACACCGGATTTCAATCATATTGGGCAATGAATAAAAAAAACAATTTGTCCAATATCCGTGGCTTTCTTAGAACACGAACAATTGTGTGTGTGTTTAACATCACATTCACTAGAACTCGGCGTGCCAAACACTACAACACTTTACGTGTGTTTAACATCTTTTTCGTAAATAAACTTAAAAAAGACAAAATGGACCTTGTTAATGGACTAGAATGAAATGCCATCGATCAAAAATGGTTTGGAAATATACTGTGTGAATTGAGAGTACTTTGGGTTAGAAAAAAGGCTGTAAATATGATTTGACGTGCTTAACACACATCAAAAATTTTCGCAATTTTGGAAATATTCTTTAAGTGTTCTCTAAATACAGCGAACTGATAGGGCAAAGTTGGGTATCTGTGAAAACCCTAGAGAACAGCGGGTACTTTAGGATAGGTGGCTTGTCTGAGAAACTACATAGACTGAATACATACCTTTCCAAAGTTTTAGTTTTCACGCCGAAGCGGTCATTTCGTCGCCATTTTTTCGTGTCCAATACCATTGTCAATCACGTGATTCTCCCCATTGGTGGCGTAATTTCGGACAAGCAATTTAGTATTCGGAGGTATACTGTTGTTATAAAACATCATATAGAACAAATATAACGGCAAAGCTAGTCTATTTTTAGCACAAAATTCATTGTTATTGTGCCACTCTAAGGTTTTGTCATTTGGGAAAGAGTGAAATATTAATCCCTGAAAGGATTTACCGTATTCATCCGTTATTAACGACAATCTAATGTTCTGGGGTCTAAAAGGGGCCACCAAACATTAAAATCTAAAAAGGTGTATTTAAAATTTTGGAGCTAAAGTGAAATACCGAAAATTTTGGAGCTAAAAACATTTATCTTGTAAGTAGGCTAAAATGATCCATAGATCATATTTATATATTAGTGCTAGAAAAGCACTATCGATATACAGTAGGCTACATCGGTTAGAAGCAAAATGGTGGAACTATTTCACTTCTATCTATTAAAATTACTCGGCTGTTGCACCTAACCATGTGTTCATGGCATTTATAATATGGTCTAAACTGGCGTAGCTAGCTGAAAATAAAGTGTACGCAAAACGCATGCCTCATGTAGGCCTATCAGGGGAGGTTTGATGGCGGGCTCTATAGGCCTACTGCTGGGATGGGTCTTGCGGGCATCTCGCAGAAAATGTTTGAAAATCTAATATAGATGCTCATGAAATACTGACCAAATGCCCACCTGGAGCCACGAATGACCATGGTCATTCGTGGCTCCCGGTGGTTATTTTAACCCTTTCCCAAACAAGACCTGGTTTTGACGTCCCTTATAAACAGGCTTGGGAAAACATTGAAACAAAAGAAGAAACTGATGATAACCAGCAGTTTCTCCTTTTGTCTCAATATTTTCTAAGCTATATTTTACACAAATTAAATGGTTTTCAATCTTTACTTTGTTGTCTGCAGCAGCTTTCAAATTGGAGCGCCCTGAAATTTTGTCGTTTGGGAAAGGGTTAATGGCGATTCGGATGTTTATTTCATGAGAAACAAAAATCTACATTGTTTTAATTATCTATTTTTTGCGATGTGTACGTAATTTGCGTTTTTGCGTATGGTTTGCTACGCCTATGGTCTATTACCCAGATCCAAGCAAGAGTAGCTGCGATATAATAATAATAATAATAATAATAATAATAATAATAATAATAATAATAATAATAATAATAATAATAATAATAATAATAATAATAATAATAATAATAATAATAATAATAATAATAATAATAATAATGACTTTATTTTCTGAAGGTAAAACATTAAGATAATTACATAATAATCAGCATTTAGAATGAAAAATCGTTTTTCCAATGTTGCCTATAATTTTTGTTGTGATGAAATGGTTTAACCCATTCCCTAAAGAAAACAAGAACTGGTTAAAAACGTTCCAAAAGGAACAGTTTTTGGAACATTCGGGCGAAACAAATTTACAATGAAGTGCCACAAACTTGATGATAGGTGATGGTTTGAAACCCAGACCAAGATTCAAACGGTTTCGGTTACATCATTGCAGATAAAGCAAGACATGTTTCTGTCGTTCCGGATAGCAAATGAATATGAAAACATTGAGGTAAATTAAGAAGAAAATGCTGATAACAAGGATTTCCTTCGTTTTCTTCTATATTTTTGTGCTACATTGCACTGAGATTCTATCCTTATAACAATACGGTCCGTTTTGTATTCTGCGCAGCAGTTTTTAAATTTGAATAGTATATTTTTTCTGTTACCGGCTCTAGAATTTTGTTGTTTGGGAAAGGGTTAAAAGGAGAGTTTAGTAGGCCTACAGAAAACATTGAGGGAAAATGAGAAAATGCTATTAAATTAGATTTATCACAGCATTTTCTGTTGTCTCAACATTTTCCTAAGCCTATTCTATTAGGGACGTAAAAATCAAGTCTTGTTTGGGTAAAGGTTAAACAATTGTAGCAAGATGATCGCAAAAGATAATCACCTCTGAAGAAAGGGGCGTGTGCAGTCTGGAACTATTTAGTGCGTAACTGCGTATGTATCTGCTACCGTTTTACACACGTGTCTATATTGGATGACATAAAATCAACTCCAGGTGGTTCACAAAAAGCTAAGGACGCCAGCACACGATCTGCCAGATAACAATATCAACAATGCTGTGTGCGAAGCAGTTTGTGCGGCGATTTTCAACCTCGCAGGTAAATATAGGTCACATTTCATATCTAAATTCCCACTTAATGACACAGATGATAACGCCGATCTCGGGCGAAGTTTGTTTTGGCTTTCCATGTTGACAAATTGAAGTTCTATCAAAGTACGCGAGGTATCTTACACGTCTGACAGATGGACTGTCATTTACCAAGTTTTGATGACTGCAGGACTCGTTTCAGAACATTGTGATCATTGTTGCATTGAACCCAGTTCTTGGACATATTAGATTATACTTTATTGGAATATTCTAGATCTAAGCAGAAAATAACTTCATAAAAGATTTTGCCAAAATTTTTGGGTCCCCACTTCCAGAAAAAAAGAATAATAGACCACATCAGAAGAAGAAGCACATTTAACAATCTCCCAAGTGATCAAATTTTTTACTTTTCCAAGTTTAAAGCTGCTGCAGGCGACAAAATAGGTGTTAACGATAGAATTTATGTTTAAAGTGACATTTCACAATTAGTTTACATAAATTTTACTTTTATTCTATCAGAAAGAGCATGTTTTCTTATTAAAATTCTGAAATTTTCAAGCCAAAATATTGAACTGTTTACGAGAAATATATATCTGCGTGCTAAAATTAAACAAATTGTTGTGGACAACAGTTCAGATTTATATAGAATTTTTCATTTCTGTCTCAACTTTGAAGGCATATTTTTCGCTTATAAATAACAACTTCAAAAAACTGATAGTGTTTCTAAGCATTAGAATAACCAATCTTTGCATCAAGACATACTTTTAAAAAATGAAATAAATGTGAAATGTCACTTTAATATTGGACTTATAATATTGAGGAAAAAGGAGAAATTTATCATTATTTTCTACTTTTGCCTCAATGTTTTCCGAAACATATTCCCATGAGGACATCAAAGCAAGGTCTTGTTTGAGAAACTTCAAAGGGTAAATTATAAATGATATCCGTTCTTCATTCCGAAACACCATCTTCTGTGACAGTATGTAAATGTTTTCACAATCTTTCTTCAGACGTTCCTTTGAACACATTTATTTTACATCGATTGGGAAGCAAGTTTTTTCCAACTTAATTAACTTAATCCCTCTCGATTGAGCTTTCTGGAAATCCACCAGTACTCGCTCCGAATGTATGGGCCAATGAGAAGCCTTGAACAACCCCCGCTACCGGGGATTGAACTCGGAACCTCTTAGCCGCAAGGCCGACGCTCTACCCCTCGACTAGGGACACCACGTCTTTCACAGTACATGATGCGAAAACCTGGTCTTAGGATAGGGTTAAGCACATCAACGGCTTGTCAAAACATGATAATTCAGAAAGGTTAACTTTTAACCAATTTCTACACATTGCATCTTTTTGACTCCCCAGGATAAAGGTCTTGGAAAACATTGTGGAAAATGAAGAAATTAGTTGTGACTTCATTTACCACAATGTTGTAACTTGTAAGCCTACTTTGGTTAGACCAAAAAATGAAAAATATTTATCCATATATAAGAAAATGTTGTCCGGAACATCTAAGAATTTTGACCAGCCTAGATTTTTGCCGTCTAGAATTGGGTTTAAAGGAAGTATTTTTATCATAGTAGCATTGACCTTCAGCTTTTTAGGGAGGAGTTTACCCATATTCCATCCAATAGAATTAAAATGATGTTTTTTTTTGGTTAAAATTAAATATACTTAAATTTACAGTTGTTTACGAAAAATAAAGCAACATACATTTATACCAATTTTGATAGAAACATTGAACTAGTGAACAAGATATTAGAGGTAAATCATTTTTTTATATTTTACTTTTTCTCCAACTTAGGATTTTTTAATAGTAATGCTCATTAGAATATCTTATGTAGTTGATTCAAAACCATTTGAAGTCCTTATTAAAATGATAACTAATAACAGTTGTGTACAATTACAATACTTAGGCCAGCCATTTGCCATAGAATCCCTGGTTTAAGGTATCAACCAGTGAAAACTTCAGGAAAACTTCTAGAGAAATGAAGAAAATACTGATTAACAACATTTGCTCCTTTTCTCTCAATGCATTCTATGACACAAAGTTGAAAACCCAAATTTTTCTTGCTCTAGCACCAATCATTTTCTTTTCTGCATTATCTTTCTCAAAGGGTTTGAGCTTGAGACAAAATTAAATATTTTGGTATTTGAGAAAGGACTAAAACCTTGAAGTCTAATAGGCTTGATGCCAACACATCGGCTTAATTAAGCCTTTCTCAAACATGAACCGGTTTGACGTCCCTGATAAATTGGGCTTGTAGAAACATTAAGACAAAAGAAGAAAAAATAATGCTGATTATCAGCATTTTCTCCTTTTGATTCAATATTTTCTCTGCTATTTTGTACACAAACCCAATCTTTTTCAACCTTCAATTTGTCATCTCAAGCAGATTTTGCATCGTACCATCCTAAAAGTTTGCTATTTTGGGAAAGGCTCAATCTGATCTTGATTGATAAAATGAGTGATATCCTTATTTGATGGTAACCAACATAATTTCTCAGGCCCGTAGGAAGCAATTTCATATTGGGGGGGGCTAAAGCCCTTGTCCTGAATATTGGGGGGGGGGGGGGCTAATTTGGATTTTCCCAAAAATTTCATTGTAAAATTAAGAAATTTCGACATTTTTGGCTAACATTGGGGGGGGGGGGTTTGGCCCCCCCCCCTTGCCCCCCAGTTCCTACGGGCCTGTTTCTGATCTTGACTGATGTCCAGAAATTTTATTTCAAAAATTAGATGGTCACAGACTTTTCCTCTCAATATAACATTTCATCAAGATATTCTTTAACCCATTACCAGACGGCAAATTTTTAGTCTGATCCAATTTCTAAGATGTTGTATACGATAATTTTTAAATTTTATTTGTTTTTGTCTTTATGGGTAGAAAACTGGGAAATGAAGAAATCTTGTAGGGTGTCAAAAGGCGTTACTGTGTGGGAATAGGTTAAAAGGAAATTCAGAACCTCCATTTCCTCTCAATGCTGTTCAGGATAAGAAAGTCAAAACCTTGGCTTCTTTGCAAGAGTTAATCTATGGCTATCCTTTTCTGTATATTGTACAAAATAGTAGCTGAAATAGACTATGGAAAAAGACTATAGTATTACATAATATTGACCTAAAATAATGAAAAGGATAATCTTGTTTGCCCTAGATTTGGTGTCAAACTAATTCCTTTTATGTTAACCCATTACTGCACAGGGAAGCCTTTTGACTCCCCTAAAGAAAAAAGGCTTTAGAAAAAATTGTGATGAAGAAATTGCTTGTCACAAGCAATTTCTTCATTTCCTAAGACGTTTTCTACACAAAATGACCTAAAAATGTAAAAAAAAAAATAAAAAATCACTCATTTTGAATTGTAGTCTGCAACATATTTGAATTTGGACCAACCCAAAATTTTGTTATTTGGTAATGGGTAAAAGACCATATTCTTTAAAAAACAACTTCCTCTGTGTTAACCGAATGTAGGACGTTTTGGCCCCGGACGTTTTGGCCCGGACGTTTTGGCCCGGACGTTTCGGCCTTGGACGTTTTGGCCCCGGACGTTTTGGCCTCCGGACGTTTTGGCCCTGGCATTATTTGAACCTTAATTTCTACTTAATTTCTATGACATTGTGCAATATTTTTGTTACATTTTTTCATACCCTAATCCATGGAATTTCCCCCAAGAAATTTCATTTCAATATTCCCAGTTGTTTCTGAGAATAATATGTTTAAAAATGCAATGTAATTTATTTTGAAAGCATGATCAGTCTTGTTTGGAAAGGGTTAATCACATTCTTTTCATTATTAAGCAGGATTCAGGCCAGGATAATCCCTTACACAAACTGTCTTTTTTTATTTGTTTATCTTTTTTGTTGTATATATAAAATGTGTTTTGTTTGTATTGTTGTAAATGTAAAATATTCCAGAGCTTCACAGAAAAGACTAGATTAATTCCAACTGTGTTGCCTCTTTAAATAAAGTCTTTATTATTAGTATTATCATTACTATCAAAACAACATGTTAAATGAAATATAAGGCTAGTAAATAAATCATTGAGACAAAAGGAGACAATACTGATCATCAGCATTGTATATCTACAGTAGGTAGATATCTTCTTTGCTTTTAATAAAAAATGTTAAATAGGACTAAATAAAGACAAGTTTGTAATATTTCAAGCATGAATTGCATTTTCATGTAATAATATCTAACTGAAGAACAAATATTATTATAATAAGAAAATAAATTTTAAGAAATGCACAAAAAATTGAAAAACATAAAATGAAATAAAGTTTATCAAATACATCGACAAAAGTAAACTTCGGTTTTTGTTGCTTGTATGAAAAAAAGTAAGTCAGGCCAAAACGTCCTACTCTGCCCTTTTTCGGGGCCAAAACGTCCGGGGCCAAAACGTCCAGGCCAAAACGTCCGGGCCAAAACGTCCTGGGCCAAAACGTCCGTCCACCGTGTTAACCTTATTTTCAACATTAATTTCGTACCTTCCCAAACAATACTTAGAATTTGATGTCCTTAAAAGAAAAGGGTCAGCCCGTCAGGAATTCAAAATGTCACAGCAAAAGAAGAAAACGCTGATCATAAGCTGCACATTATAAGACCTATATTTTTTATGCCCCTCGGGCCTGTATTGAAAGATAAACTCGAGGGGTTAGTGCAAAACTATTGTAACTACATTTTGTAAAATTTTACAGGAGAGGGAAAAAACTTCATAACTTTTTTAAAATTTAATGTAATTACTAAATATTTATACAGGAAGTGTATTGGAACATAAGAATTTCAATCAATATATTTATTTCAACAAAACTTTTGAAAATTTGCTTTTGTTGAACTTTTTTGACTTACAATAGTTTTGCACCAAAAAATATTAATAGTATGCACAAAATGTTGGTGCAAAACTATTGTGACATTCGATTTTAGTTATTTGCTGTAAATACATAAGTGCAAAACTGATGAAATACGACTTATATTTAACACCTTATTATGTGAAGCATAAAAAGGTGAAGAGAATATTGTTGTCTGTATGTCTGTTCATCTGTCTGTCTGTGGACTTAATCATAAAAACTTAAATTGTTTTTTCTTTGTCAATCTTTGAAAGTATTAAACTTGTAAAATTTTAATTTATATACAGAAAGTTTTTATGCTCCCTGAAAAAAACAGGGAGCATGTAGTCGTCACCCTGTCATTCAGTGCTGTCTGTCCGTCCGTCCGTCGGTCCTTCTGTTCATGCGTTCTTCCGTTAATTTGTCCATCCTTCTGCAACTAGATCTCTGCAACCCTTTGACCAAATTTGATGAAACTTCATTTATGAACTCCCTGGAATATTTTCAGGAAAGCATAAATTTTCATTTCTCAATTTAAAACTGTGTCATGGAAAAAGGGGCCTTAATGTAGAAATTCATTTTTCTCTAATTTCTTTCATCTAGTGATCAGAAGTCAATGGAAATTTGAATTTAAGTGACAAATGAGATGTTCTAGACCATACATTATTCTAATCTAAGGACAAAAGACTTTTCATGGGAAAAGGGGGCTCATGCAATGTATGAAAGTTTTGAATCTTTTTCTGTCAGTCTGCCCGAAGCAAATTCTCCACAACCCTTTGACCATATTGGATGAAACTTCAATATAAAATTCCTGGATACTGTCAAGAACCCCTTCTCTCTGATAGTTTTTCTTTGATTTCTTTTAATCTGATAATTAGAAATAACCTTCTATACTTGAGTAAAGCTCATGATAAATGACCTGGCAGAGCATCTCTAGTTAACCCCCGGTCCCACTGGCCCTGATTTGATCTTGATTGCAAAAATTTCAAAATTGGCACGAAATCGGATTACTTCGGGAGACTCGTAGTACATCCTGATTCAAATCGGCACTAAATCGGGATAAAAAATAAATCGGGACAAAAATTTCAACATATGCAAATTTTTCTCCCAATTTTGAAAATCGAGGTAAAATCGGTGCACCTCATACTAAGTCGTAGTTGTTCGGGATAGTTAATCAGTGTTATTCGGCGAAAGATTTGGCCTATTTGGCTATACATGTTTTGGCGATAAACAACGAATAACGGCGATGCACTATGAATAATCGCATTTCTCGTCGACAAATTACGGCGACGGAACAAAAAAGGTGTTATAGGAAAATACGCCCCATCTATGGATGGGCCGAAAAAAGTCGGCTGTAATTCGTAGTAAATCGGTGACACCGCGCTCTCCCGAGGCACTGTGAATATTTTGGAAATCGGGCTCAGTGGGACCCGGGGGTAATAGTTGGCAATGCTCTGCTAGGTCATTTATTGTAAGCTATAATGCATCAGATTGTATACGCCACACACTACAATATATGTAGGCCTACAAAAAAAGTGTCATAGAAAAAGGGAATTATGTAATTGTATGATAGTTTATTCTGATTTTGAAGGTCAAGTGAATTTTTTATGTGACAAACATTTATTCAGGGAGCATAACCTGCCTAAATGTCTGCTTTTGTAATTGATGTGCATCTTTTGATTCTAAGTCAAGGACGTATTTCATTAAATTCAAGGTCATTTCAAAGTATTTTTTTTATCGAAAGCCAACAAATGACATTTCTGAATATTATCCTTTATACACCCTTTTCAACACTTAACCTACAACTTAATAAGTGAACTTCCCAGAAAATACTTATATTTTCCTCTAAACTTAATTTTATATATTTAATGCAGACTAGGGCTGAAACAAGCACCTGAGTACCCGCGGGTAGGGTACAAAATTGCCACTACACGGTTACAGATTTATTATCCATTACCCAATGGTTAATTTTGTCTTTAATTTTGTAATGATAATTTAATATATCTAGACAGTAAATAACTTAAGGAATTACAAAAATAGTGCACATTGTGTTGCCATTTTGGGTCACATTAGATAGGGGCCCGGGACTCATTCTGAAATCCACCAATGGGAACATGCAGGCGAGTTGACTCAGCCAATGTGAATTGTTCTTTTCCTATAAAGGGATTCAGCTATCCAAATTCATGAATTATACATTTGTGCAGGTACCCGCAGTTGTTAGAATAATTATGATATAAAAAAACAATTTATGGAATTGCTTGAGTTTTCCGAACATAGTAACAAACATTTCATGCTAGCACAGCGACATAGAAATTATTCCAATGCTGTAATTAATTGTCTATTTTGTTCCTAATTTTCAAACACTTTGGCTGATAAAAGTATGATATACTTTGATTTCTTTTTCAACTTTTATGCCATTGAAATGGAATGCTGATATAATCTTAATGCCTGAAAACTTTAAAACTATAAAGCTGTCTTTCCAGGGACAATTGATGGAACACTTTCAAATATTTTCAAAAAATGCTATGACATTGGCAAATTGATAAGTTACATTGGCTTAATTTGATTTCAAAAGCTGCAAACTGATATGTAGGCTGACATACATGTACAATGTACCATTTCATATTACATGAAGACCATGCTGGATCTTAATCTGAACCTGAACCTAGATGATATAATCCACAGTTTCGGATCAATAAATATTTTTGACATTAAGACTGAAACAAACTTATGGTCACCACTCACCAACATTGTTTCTAAATTTTCTTTATTGGTCACTATTTGTGATTATTTTAGTAAAAACGACAAAGTCGAAAACAGCAAATGTGTTAAATTCAAGAGCAGATAACTCAGTATGTTTTCGTCCAATTATGCTGAAATTCTAATCTCTTCAAGATATTGTAGTCTTCAACACTTTGTCCAAGTTTTGTCTTGATTTGTCAATATATAATCTGGTTGATATTGCTGGAGTGAAAAAAAAATCAAAAACGACAATTTTGTCAAATTCAAGGGCATATTACTGAGCAACTTCTTGTTCTGTTATGCTGAAAAAATATTCATCCAGAAACATGTGATAATCATTATAATTTATTGTGGTTAGACTTAAAACAAAGTGGAAAACAGCAAATTTGTCAAATTCAAGGGCACATAACTCAAGACTTTCTGGCTGGATCGAGCTGAAAATCAATTTTATACGATAACCTTTATAGTCATCAAGATTGTAAAGAAGTTTTGTCTTGATTGGTGTATAATTGTAGATGTTACAGTGTAAATAAAGTCAAAAACAGTCAAATACGGCCATCTATCAAATTCAAGGGCACATAACTCATGACTTCCTTTTTTGATCAGTATGAAAATCAAATTCATATGAATTCTTATAGTCACCTACATTTTGTCCAAGTTTTGTCTTGATTGGTCAAAAATTGTAGAAACTAGAGTGTAAACAAAGACGAAAACAGTCAAAAGCGGCGTTTTGTCAAATTCAAGGGCACATAACTCACAACTTTTTGTTTTGATCAGACTGAAAATTAAAATAATTCGAGATCTTATGGTCCCCAATATAGTGTCCAAGTTTTGTCTTGATTGGTTGATAATTGTAGATGCTAGAGTGTAAACAAAGTCGAAATTAGTTGAGTTACAATAGTTTTGCACAAACAAATTTCTTTCAATTGAGATACAATATTTTTGAAATTCTAAATATCTTTTTAATTATACAGAATTGAAACCCAATGTTAGAACATATGATGTATTCCTTCCTAAAGATTCAGAAAATGCAAAAAAGTGAATTTCTCAAAAATAGGTAGTTACAATAGTTTTGCACTGGGCCCTCGAACTGTTGTCCGTCCGTCTTTCATTCCGTAAACTTAATAGTGTGAAAACTTAACATTAGCATTTTCGGGGGCATCAGTGTTTATTATGCCCCTGTATCAAAAGATTAGGGGCATTTTACTTTACTTGTGTATGTTCGTATGTCCGTCCATCTGTCTGTCTGAGAACTTAACTTTGGCCTTTTCTCCAAAAGTATGCCATTAGGGGGCATTGGTGTTTCACAAACACATCTTGTTTCATCTTGGAAAAGGTCAGCTGAAGTGTGATGGTCCATTTCAAAGCTGCTCCCTAATCCTCTTTTTTGCACCCCACATTTCGGTTATCTACTGCTCAATACTATCTCAAAGACAATCTTTTGGTCTCAGTGCAAAACCATTCTATATGCATCATAATCTTATTTGCACTTACTTTAGTTTTGCAGGTATCTTTCAATCTGGACAAATTTGTTTGTGCAAGAGATTTTTCAAGGACACATTTTGACCCTTTCCCATCAATACTTTATTTTTATATCCCTGGTGAGAAATTTCTTGGATAACATTGCAAAAAAAAAAAAGAGAAGAAAATGCTGATAATTTGCTTTTCCTCTATTTTCCTCAATATATTCATGTCTATACTCTACTCTACTCTACTCTAAATTCCACCAATATATACATTATTACTGTTTTGTAATCTTCAGCAGCCGTCAAATTTGACCACTTAATTATTTTATCATTTCGTAAAGGGTTAAATAATCCATCTTCTATAAAATAGTCCCTTTTATTTAAACTCCTCCCCATTGGTACAATTTTGGCTTCTTCGTGGCCAGTGCTACATCAGTGACTTTCTTAAAATCATTTGTCAAATTGTGAGTAAAGGATAGTTATTTGGCATTTTGTAAGTAATCATGACAACATTCATTTACTAACAAATTCAGATTTTAATTCAACATCAGTTGTGTTATAAATAGAAAAGAGTTATAAGAAAAAAAATAAGCAAGAAAAAATATAAATAAAAGAAAATACTGTTGAAAGTTGTGCTAAACCCCATTCAATTAATCTATAATATTCTTTAATTTTTAAGTCTAGATAAATGACCTAGCAGAGCTTCTCTAGCACTTAGCTAGGGATGCTCTGCCAGATCATTTGTCATGCACTATACCGACAGTGACAGTAAAGATACCTGGCCGCTGCAAATATAGTGCTGCCATGATATTCTGAATCCCGCCAAACAATAAAACATTTATCAATTTACTAATCATAGGTTATAAAGATCAAAATGAAACCATATTGATGATAATCAGTATTTTGATGTAATATTGACGAGACGATTTGCACATACGTCTCTACAATAACATGTTTTTATAGGTTAAAGGTTTGTTTATAAATATCAGAAAAGCGTGGGACACCTATACCCTCTCTGACAAAATGTCACCCGTCAATGGTTTGATATCATGAACCTTTGTGGGTAAGGGTGTTATGGAAGTACTGGAATGAGAAACAACAGGAATCCATGGTTAGGTGCTCCAGCCGCCGCGATATCATATGACCATAGCAATTGAAAACGGTGTAAACCCCAAATAAACTTGTTTACAGTAAATAAGGTCAAGATATGAAAAAGGAAGGAGTAAGAGTTTCAAGATAAAGGGACAGTTTCATTTCAAGGTTAATCTTTCCCTAAAACAAGCCTTGAATTATTAAACCCATTTAATAACAGTAACGCTTTTTTGACGCCCCATAAGATAAATGGCTTTCGAAAAAATTGTGGTAAATGAAGAAATTGCTTGTGACAAGCAATTTCTTTATTTCCTACAATGTTTTCTTCCATGAAAAAAACAAAAATGGTAGAATTTTGTTCACTTGAAATTGTCGTCTTCAACATCTTTGAATTTGGACGTCTAAATATTTGCTGTCTGGTAATGGGTTTAGGTCCAAATTAAACGTAATTTCAGAAAAAAAACAACATTGTAGCCTGCTTTATCAAGATGAATCTTGTCGCTAATTTTATTGCATGTAAGTTATTCAATGTTTAACATAATTAATTGTTTGTTAATGTAATAATTACCCTTGTTTTAAACCAAATAAAACCTCCAAAACTTAAAAGAGGAATAAAAGAAAAACAATGTATTAAAATAGTATACCTCAGGCTCAACTTCATACATAACATTAAATTTATGGAAGTAAAATAATTTTCAAATTCTTTCTCAAACATTTCTTTCAGTGGATAACTTTAAAAACATTGAACCAAGGAAAAAAGAATGAATTCCTGATAAAAAGCAAATTTTTCTCTACCAAACAATAACTGGTTGTGATAGCCGTTGCAGGGAAACTTTTTGAAAACATCAAGGAATAATAAAAAAAAAAAATACTGATAACTAGCAATATCAATATTAACCCTTTCAACCCCAGACCTGGTTTTGACATACCTAATAGAAATTGCTCAGGAAAACATTGAGCAAAAAGAAGAAAATACTGATAATCAGCATTTTCTCCTTTTGTCTCAATATTTTTCTGCACTATGTTATACACAAATCTCATTTTCATCAACATCCATTTTGTCGTTTGCAGTAGCTTTCAATTTTAAATTTGTACCAACCTAAAATTTTGGCGTTTCAGTGCTTCTGAAATATTTTGAAAATCTACTTGTCCATGGACAAGTGTTGATCTAAAATTGATTTACCTGTATCAAAAATTAATGTGTCCATACTAAACCCCTGTTTTTGAAATTCCTTCGTTTGTATATATTGCATTATTATTATGACTGTCCAACTAGTGTCTACTACAAAATTCCTACATTTAACTATCAGAAATTATACTGGCAAATGGACAACTCTGACATCTGGGGCACCTTATTTCAGAGGCACTGAGTTTGAAAAAGGGTTAAGTTCTATGTACACATGGATAGGATCACCAGCTTATGCAAAGTTTTGATGATATTTTTCAGCCGCTGAGTAGGATGAAGATTGCTGTGATAGGCCAGAGCTTGTTTGGAGCGGATGTTTACCGACTTTTACAGAAGGATGGACATAAGATAGTGGGCGTGTTTACTGTGCCGGATGTCAATGGAAAACCTGACCCACTGGGTGAGAATTAGCACTGTCCTAAAAGGGCAATTTGAACTTTACCAATTTTAAAGCTACTGGAGGCAACAAAATGGATGTTGATAAAGATATGATTTGAGCGAGATAGAGCAATCAAAATATTGAAATTGAAGGAGAAAATGCTGGTTATCAGTATTTTCTTCTTTTGCTTCCATGTTTTCCAATGTTAATGCTACTAAAGACATTAAAACCAGTGTGGAGATAAAATAATGGGTGTGTTTATCATGACGGATGTCAATGGAAATCCTTACCCACTGGGTGAGAATTAGCACTTTCCCGAAATGGCAATTTGATCTAAACCAATTTTAAAGCTATTTTATCTGTGTATGCAGCAAAACGGTTAGATAAAGATAAAGATTTGTGTATAAAATTGCACAAAAAGCCAGGATCTGGAAAAAGGTCCCTTGACAGACTTGGCGAAATACCGAAAATCTTTGTCAGACATTCGGTCTGACAGTACCAAATAATCTGTCGGACAGAATGAAATTTTGTCAGACAGAACTCTCATTCACTATCTTGACAGATCAAAAGGAGTGTCAGACATTTGGACTGACAGTGGCAAAAATATCATCAGACCAAGGGAAATTTTATCAGATAAGTCTGATTGTCTGACGGATTTTGCCATGTCTGCCTTGGGGCTTTTGAGGTCAACATAGATACATATCAGCCTGTGCATATACACAGTCTGATCAGGTCCCATGTAGTTCTCTAATAGCTTCTTCCTGACCCGTAGAAATTTCAAGATAGTAGAATGGAACCTGATCAGTCTGCATTTGGACAAAGGACTTTCTGGAAACATGGTAGTCTCAAAACCTATAAAGGCCCTTTTTCCAGATCTCGGCTCAAATGTTTTCCCCAGTTTTTTGGTCGAAATCAGGTCTTGTTTGGGAAAAGGTCAAACAGTTTGATGGATTATGATGAAAATTCATATGAAGAAATTACGCGAAATAGAGATTTGCATGAAGACATGTACTGATTCTATGATCATTCAAGGGAAATGAATGAGTATCACTATGGCTGACTATTGTTCTACCTACTGGCTGTTCCATCTGTTTGATTCACCCCATGTAATGTACCACCCAACCAAAATCTTTGTTGACATTTGTTGATTTGTCGGCTGTTTACATCAGGGCCTAATGGGGTCCAATTGATTGGCCATGGGAATGAGGATGGTCAGATTATTATTGCAGAAATGACGTCAAATAGCTCTGGCCATTAGTGTTCACTTGCGGCTATGGCTTGAGCTTTAGCGCAAAGTGAATTCAGCTATAGTACTTGTGGGGTTATCAGTCTGTTCTTCTACAGTTCTTGTTTCAAAAAGACTTATTTGCTTCTTTCCAGCCATTGCTGCCAAGAGCGACGGAATTCCAGTATTCAAATATAAAAGATGGCAGGTCAAGAAGCAAGCCATACCAGCCATACTTGAGGAGTACAAATCGTGCGGAGCCGAACTTAATGTTCTGCCGTTCTGTTCGCAGTTCATTCCCATGGATGTGATAACATTCCCTAAACACGAGTCCATCATCTACCATCCGTCACTACTGCCTTTACATAGAGGAGCATCTGCTATTAATTGGTAAGTTTAACCTTTTCCCGAACAACAAAATTTTAGGGTGGTCTAATTTGAAAGCTGCCACAGACAACATAATGGATGTTATTAAAGACATGATTTGTGAATAATATGGCACAGAAAACATTGAGACAAAAGGAGAAACTGCTGGTTATCAGCAGTTTCTTCTTTTGTTTCAATGTTTTCCCAAGCCATTTCGATTAGGGACGTCAAAATCAGGTCTTGTTTGGGAAAGGGTTAAGAAAGTGACACTGGTTTCCAGCGTCTTCCCCTCCAGAATAATGCAAATTTTTCCCCAAAAAATGAATTTTCCCCTACACATATTTTCAAAAATCACACTTAAATCCCAAATAAAATAACAAGGAAACCTTTTCCACAATTTCTGCAGCTTTACAAATTAGCCCTGCTTGTTCTCAAGTCTACAGCAGTGGGTATAAGAGGGTTTTAGTCTATCATGTGTACTTTTCTATATTATACAATTTTCCCCAAAACTGGGATACCATGTGTGAATTTTCCCCTTTCTACCAGCGTCCTGTGTCTCCCCCCAATCCTAAAAAAAGCCCTGTTAAATGTACTTTACAAAACTGTTCTTTTTATTTCGTTTTCAGAATAACATCTACAAATATTCACTAATAAAGATAAAAAAGTGACAAAAATTTTGTCACAAATTACTTAGTTCAATATATAGCTTAGATATGGGAATGATGCGTCTGATGTCTCCCAACTTATTTGCTCATTAATTATCAAAAACAGCGTATAATTGTATCATGTACATCTGTTTCAATATTTCGGTGTTTGCCTTTTTATGGAGTGAATTTTAACAAAAGTGCCATTTTCGACTTTGTTTTCACTCTTGTCCATTTGTATTTTCACTTCCAGGACATTAATGCAGGGAGATAAAGTCGGAGGTTTCTCTATATTTTGGGCGGATGATGGATTGGATACAGGACCTGTTTTACTACAGAGACGAACATTTGTGGATGAAAACGATACTGTAGACTCTATATACAACAGATTCTTGTTTCCTGAAGGAGTTAAAGCAATGGTAAATAACAGTGTCTGTTTTAGATCGCATTATTGTACCCTTGCATTGAAAGATCGAGAGACAGTGATAAAGTTTTTGTCTCCGCTTGTTTGACAAATTTGAACTTTGTCCATAGTTTTAGATTGTCCATAATTTTTTTAGCTGCAAGAACTTTCATTTCACATTTTGATTGTTTGTGATCAGAGCATCTGGCACAGGTCTGTCCGATGTCAAAGTCATATGTCAAAAGGTATCAATTTGTCCAATCAGGGCTCTGGAAATCTGATAAAATGTTGGTCTGGACTGAATTTTGACTTCTGAGACCTGTTGAAATCATCAAATTAACTAAAAATCGTCCAAAAAATTTCCAGGAGTTATAAAGATCAACATGAACATAACATTACATAACAAAATCTAGGGTTTTACGCTTAACCTCAAGATATGTCTCTGATACAACTATGTTGTATATATTGTTACATGACAGGTACCAATCTAGATAAACACATGTGAATCTGTCCATTGAACTTTCTATTCTCCCAACCACAGTTTCCGGTCTCGAATAGATCATGTTAGCTGACCCTTTTTCCAAATAAGGTAACAATTACGATGGTTTGTTTACAAAATGCGCACGGTACACCAAGCAAGTGCCTGATTATGAGAGATGACGTATCAGTTGAAGTCTGAAAATTGAAACCTATCCTTGATAATATTTCCGTGATTGTTATGGAAGTTAAGAAAATCATCCAGAAAACATTCACGAATAGTTCACACAATTCTATTTTTCCAGAGTCGATGGTACAATTCACAATTACATAAAGAAAAAGGAAGGTTTGAAACACAGTCATAGATCTACTTATCATGTCACTAGCGAGATTTCTTGAGACCGTAGTGGACTTAAACTCTTTCACTGAGTCAGTAAAATTCAAGATTGTTTGTAAGATATTTTTGAATTTCTGCTTGCTTCTACATTTTGTATATCATTTTACAGGGTGAGGCAGTCAGGTTGATAGACACTGGAATGGCCCCTAAAATGACCCAGCCAGAAGAAGGGGCCACATATGATGCAATGTTGAAGAAATCAAATGTACAGGTAATAAATCGCTGCTTTTCAACAAAAACTTGTAACAACAGCTTGTTTGAAGCTGAAGCTATAAGGTTTTTTGTTGAAAAGTTACAAATTGTTCTGCTATTTGTTGCATTTGCCTCAGATTAATTGTTTTCCATACAAAAAGGTTTATATGGGTCAGAATTAGAAACATGGAAAGCAGTGTGGCTGAATGATGAATTAATGCTGATAATAAATCTTTCCCTCTTTGAAAGACTTGAAAGTGTTGTTAAAAAAAATCTTATTGGATAATGAGATAAACTTTCATTGTATTGAAAAGATGTATTAGCTTTATCGTGTGTCTAGTTCAGCAGGTATACAATGTATGTAAAACTGATGACTCTAGACCAGGTTTGTTATAAGGGAATGGCCATATCTAAGTTGCTAGAACTTGTGGCCAGACCCTTTTGCCAACTGTTGATTTTCACTTGCTGTAAAAACTCCACATGTATGTAAATATTGATGGCAATAAAATATGTTTAAACTAAACTAGCTTTATCGTGCTATATCTTTTGTTATGTACAATTTTATGAAGTGATGGACCCTTATGGACAATGTCACTGACTGACATATCAAAATCAGTTATTTTTGATAAGGTTTAATATTCACATTTGACTTTGACCTTGTGAACTCACAATGTCTTTTTCTTTGATTATACTTTTAGATTAATTGGAATCAGAGTGCTGAAGCCATACATAACTTTATTCGAGGCTGTGACAAAGTACCTGGGGCCTGGGGTAAAGTGAATGGTGAGGTATGCTCATTTGTTTATTCAGCAATTACAAAACATACATGTAGATACAGACATTTTATTGTACTTATTGCTCATTCAAAGTTTTGTTATGTTGACAACTTAGCTGTAAGTAACAGGGGCCAATTTCAACAGAGCATTTAGGGTGTACTTTTGTCTAAACCAATACTAACAATATATTTAGGACAAGAGTCACAGATCACCAATCTCTCAAGACCTAGGAAAAGCGATTTTTGTGTTAAACATTTAGTTGGGACATTTTTAGACAAAAATATGTCCTAAATGCTTTGATGAAAATGGCCCCTAGTCTTTTACATTTCTTCTTGCCAAGATATTTCCTGTGCTACATGTTCAACAGTCCAAGGTCCATATGTTTGCCATTTTCCTGATGGCAAGACTTTTTCACTTTGAAAGGAGTTGCAGTTGAAAGAGGCGTTAAAGCTCAATCAACCAACCAACAAGATGGCAAAATAAGTGTTGATTTGAGTATGATATTTGTACATAATTATAGTGCGAGAAGTATTGAAAAAGAACTAGACTAAGATAATTCTGGATTGAGAATTTTCTTTTCTTCCAATGAATTCCAGAGCTGTTTTGATAAGTGAAAGCCAAATCATGGTTTCTTTAGGAAAGGGTAACACCATTCCCACATAATGACGCCCTACAAGATAAAGGCTTTGGAAAACATTGTGGAAAATGAATAAATTTTTTGTGGCAATTTCTTCATTTCCAGCAATGTTTTCTACCCATAAAGACCAAACAATATAAAATTTCATTCACTTGAAATCGTCATCTGCAACATGCTTAAATTAGGAGCAGTCTATATTTTTACCATCAACTAATAGATTAAAAACCATTTCCAGTTGTTTGTTTTCTTGTAGGCTGTCACATTCTATGGATCCCGTATTTGGGAGCGAATGGAACCTCGTGGTAACACAGTAGAGATAGAGGGGGCCTCTAAACCTGGCATTGTGCATAAAAATGGAATGATCCTGTTTGGAAATGATGGGAAAATGGTATGTTTGAAAATTTCTTATAAACTTTTCCATTTTTATTTGAGCAAAAATTGATTAACGGTGAGCTATTGTGATCGTTTACTGTTTGTCTGTCAGTCTGTTTGTCCACCTTTACAAATGTATTTTCTGCTTTCAAACCATAATGCCAATACTTTTGAAATTTTGTTTTGCAGCATTACTTTATGGATCTCTCCCAGAATGATTGAAATGAATATGATGCAATGAAAATTAGCCCTTTGTTGTTGGTTCAACTTTCCAGCTTTATCTTTTGTACGACCCAGCACAATCTTCTCCCAAGTGGTTTTAGAGCATTGAAAGTCTGTGTTTTGGTGGCACCTCATTTAATGCCCATATAGCCTGAAATGTATTTTATCCATTCAATATTTCTCTAACAGGTCAATGTAAGCCAAGTCCAGCTTGCTAGTGGTAAAATGATCAACGCTAACAAATTTGGTAAAGCAGATGCTGGTGAAAGTAAGCTAGAACTGACCCCTGTAGAACATGCGATGACTAACCCAATCCTACACAATGACTCTTTTTGACACCCCACAAGATAAAGGTTTTGGAAAGCATTGTGTAAAATTAAGAAATTGCTTGTGACAAGCAATTTCTTCATTTCCCACAATGTTTTCTACCCACAATAACGAAAAAATGTAAAATTGAATTCACTTGAAATTGTCGTCTGCAAAGTTTTTGAATTTGGAAGTCTGAAATTTTGCCGTTAGGGAAAGGGTTAAATCACTGCCACATGTGTGGGTGGGCATTCTTAACCTCTTGTATCTGTTGCCCTGTTATAAGGGCCTTTTTTCCAAATGTCGACTTATTTGTATCTTATCCTGTAGGTCAATGTAAGCCAAGTCCAGCTTGCTAGTGGTAAAATGATCAATGCGAACAAGTTTGGTAAAGCAGACGCTGGCGAAAGTAAACTAGAACTGACCGCTGAAGAACATGCGATGATAAAATCACTGAGGCTCGTGTGGGCGGGCATTCTTAACACAGATATAGAGATTACAACCGACTTCTTCAAATCTGGGGCAGGCTCCATGGATGTTGTTAGGTAAGGATTAGGAATAAGTCTTGTGCTAAAAATAGACTGGTTCTACCGTTTTTACCTGATAAATCGGTGGTGTTGTTGAAAAATCTCATAACTGGGGCTTCAAAAAAGCTGAGGTTTTGAGGTTTTAGAATTGCACCAGCTAAATATGATTGTTTGTTGAAATTACTTCATGATTGAATGTATCAAATCATTCCCTATTCAACTAACCCATTACTAGACGACAAAACTTTGGACTGTTTTAATTTAATTGGAATGGTGTTGCAGATGAATATTTCAAGATGATGAAATTTTGAAAATCTTTGCATTTTAACTTAGAAAACATTGTTGGAAATGAAGAAATTGCTTGTCAGGTTTTGGCTCTTTAAGCTGTACTATAGAAAAAGAGGTTTTATCATTTTCTTTAGTTTTCCTTAACCCTCTCCCGAACAAGACCTGGTTTGACGTCCCTAATAGAAAAGGATTGGGAAAACATTGAAACGAAAGAAGGAACTGCTGATAACCAGCAGTTTCTTCTTGTGTCTCAATATTTTCTATGCCATATTTTTCACAAATTCTATCTTTGAGAACTTCCATTTTGTCATTTGTGGCAGTTTTTGAAGTGAATCACCTTCAAATGTTGCCGTTTGGGAAAGGGTTAATCAGTCTTTGTTATATTTCAGACTTGTTGAAGAAGTAAAAGAGAAATGTAATGGAGTTGCGCTAGAAAATGATGATGTCTATATGAATACAGTGTTTGAAGATTTCTGTAATTGCGTAATAAAGAGGGGTCGTGGCATTGAAGATAAGGAACCCTTTGTATTTGATGCAGTGAGTATGATATTGAAACCTTTCCCAAATAGTGAAAAATTAGACGGTTAAAATTTGAAAGCAGCTGCAGACAACGAAATGGTTGTTGATAAGGATAGGAGTTGTGATCCAAAAAGCACAGAAAATATTGAGGCAAGAAGAAAATGCTGATAATCAGCATTTTCTTCTTTTGCCTCAATGTTTTTCCAATATTTTACTATTAGGGATGTCATAAAATGTTATGGAGTCACACTAGAAAATGATGATATCAAAAGTTAAAACAATGTTTGAAGATTTTTGTAATTGCGTAATAAAGTGGAGGTGTTACATTGACCATAAAGAACCCTTTGTATTTGATGCAGTGAGTATATTTATACGACATTAGCTTAATCCTTTCACAAACATCAAAATATTAGGGTAGTCAAATTTAAAGGCTGCTGCAGAGGACCAAATAGAGGATAATAAAATATGTGTAAAATATAGTATGGAAAGTATTGAGCCAAAATAAGATCTTGTTTTAGAGACGGTTAAAGAGTGGAATTTGGAAATTCAAGACAAATGATTAACAGTTGCATTCAAAATTTAAAAAAAAAACTACTAGTTAAGTCTACATTGAATAAGTTTAATTCTCTAATGCTTTTCAGTTGATTATCCGGAAATAACAGTAGATTATCATTTGATAAACTCACCGCATATTCAGTGAAATTATCAAAAACTTGTGACCCGCTTTCGTTCATTTCACCCTATCTAATGTTATATAAGCAGGGCCTAATAAGTGGCATCATCAAAAGTGTTGCATAGCAGTCATGTGCAAAATGACCCCCTTTAAGAAAATTTGTCATAAAATTTTCACATTTTGTCTATCTTTTGCATTAAAGAAATAGAATAATTGTTTGTTTTTCGAGTAAGATCGATTGATATTTCATTTCGTGAACAAAGAAATCTACATCTTCACTCGTGGCTTCGGCACTCGTGAAAATAAAGCTTTTGCTGTTCACTCAATGAAATGGAAATTGATCTTACACTGAAACAAAAGTCAAAAGTCGAAGTGCAAACAAATATAGCCAAC
Organism: Fragum sueziense; assembly: GCA_963680895.1. Lineage (NCBI taxonomy): Eukaryota > Metazoa > Mollusca > Bivalvia > Cardiida > Cardiidae > Fragum > Fragum sueziense. The sequence goes on from OY804597.1 coordinate 48,835,755, forward strand.
GAAATAAAGTAGGAAATGGAGAGAAATTACTTGTTTTGAGCTATTTCTTTCCTTTTCCTTCTATAGTTCAATTAACAAAAATTCTTATGTACCATTTCAATGGATGACTCAAGGTAAAATGATATCCCCTACCACTTTAACATAAGTTTCAACTGTATTTTATTTTTGTGTTTTTCAGTTTAAAATGAATGCCAACAACATGGAGCTGACTATTCCATATCAAGCATTTATAGATAACGAATTTGTGGATGCTTCAAATGGACAGACATTTAAAACCATTAACCCAGCCAATGAGGAGGTAAATCATTCGCGTCTTGTCATGTGAAAATTGAGCATCTGTGACCCGTCATGTGAAATGGGACCTTATAGGGAGTGTGAAAAGTATCGACCCTAGTCAGTCTGTGCAGTCCGCACAGCCTGACTAGGTTCGATACTTCTCTTCCTAAAATAATTTTCGAAATCTAGAATGTTTATTTTATCTTTTTATGTGTTCATTTTCTAGGTTTACCATCAACCCAGCCAATGAGGAGATATATCATTTGCTTTGGAGTGGTGCAGCATTCTCTTCTTCCATTATATAAGCCAGCCTGCATGGTTGAGTTTGTAATGTCAGACTCTATCAATCCTGGGGTTTAAACCTTAGCTGGGCAGATATCCTCTCTGACATTTCACAAGTCATTTGTCTCAGAGCTTTGGATGACTTGTGTATCATCTAAGCAGAATTAATAGCTTATGGATTGGATAAGATCGTTGTGCTGATGTGAGAAATACCAGGAAAGCATAATTGATAGGTTCATCAGCCATCACAATATAACTGGGAAATTGTTGAAAACAACCACATAGAAGAAACAGAATTTGTTTGTCCGACAATGGTATATGTCATCTCTTTCTTTTCCTTTTGCTTATGTGACAAGTTCTTATTAAAACATTTTATCATTCTAGGCAATATGTGATGTAGCCAAGGCCACAGTTGATGATGTAAACAGAGCTGTCGAAGCAGCTAAAGTAAGTACAGTTGTAACTCGTTTTGTCAACATCGGATAAGTTGAGTATTGGATCAAGTCAAAGTGAAAACTTGTCCCGTCATCAGCAACAAAAAACCCTCAATTATTTTAAAGTAAATATAGCCCCTTTAAGATCTTTTCTTGTACAACTATTTTTTAATTATGAATGTATTACTGTCTATTTTGATAAATTGCATTCAATTAAATATTTTCTTCACAGTGAAACCTTTTATATACTGTAACATAACAGAGACAATGCCTAATTAAAATAAAAATTTTCATTAATTTCTGCTCTATTTATTCTTTACAATAATTTTAGATAATTTTGCATTTGTCAAGATCTTCTAAACCTGGCATACAAAGTCTTGAAATTGTTTATCTGTGACATAGTCTTGTCATTTTAGGCTGCATTTGAGGAAGGACCATGGGGCAAAATGAATGCTAGAGACAGGGGAAAACTGATGTACAGGTATAGTATCAAAATTTCATTATTTGTAAGAGTTTAGCAGCTGAACATGTGGTTATGGGTTATGTGAATGATTTCTCAAAGCTATGGGTCGGATTTTAAATAGGAGATTTAGAAAGTCAGAAGACTTCATTATCGATGAATTAATCAATTTTGGATATGGATATGATGTGTTTTGTTATAGTTTGATGAGCTCTAAATACCCATGGTTACGCTCACTTACCATTGAAATGCCACTGCTATACTATTGAATGTAATGGCCAACTGTCTCATTAAATAATTTGAATTTTTCTGTACATGTACTTTTGAACACATGATTCACATTTTTAGCTCGACTTTTCAAAGAAAATGAGAGCTTATACTGTCACCCGGGCGTCGGCGTTGGCGTTGCAACAAAGGTTAAAGTTTTTTCAAACATCAATAACTTCCATACTATCAAAGGGATTCAACCCAAACTTGGAATACTTATTCACCATCACACCCTCTACCTTACTATCAGGGCCCATGACCCTGGGACCACTTTTTTTGGAGTTATGCCCCCTTTACACTAAGCAACTTAGAAAGTCGAGCACGCTGTCTTCGGACAGCTCTTGTAATCTCCCGGTATTGAAAGATCCGGGGCATATTGTTTTACTCATGTCCGTCTGGTTGTCTGTCCGAAAACTTAAATTTGGCCTTTTCTCCTAAAGTATTTGCCATACAAAGCTCAAATTTGGTATGTAAATTTCTTCCAATGATATCTATCTGTTCCACGCAATTTGGCCTTTCTCAAGGTCATCCATAAATCCTTATTAACCCTTAACATGCAATTTATCAAGAAAAGTTTCCTCTGAAAGTATTTGAGATGCAGACCTCACATTTGGTATGCTATCCTAGAAGGTGAAGGACATCCTTGTAGGTCAATGTCAAATATCAATTAAGGTCATAATTTACAAACGAAAAAGCCATTTCGGGAGCATTTGTGTTTCACAAACACAACTTATTTTCAGACTGGCTGAGCTAATGGATGAACATAAAGAAGAATTAGCCACAATAGAAAGTCTTGACTCCGGTGCTGTTTATACTCTTGCGTTAAAGACCCATGTAGGAATGTCTATAGATACATTCAGATACTTTGCTGGTTGGTGTGATAAAATACAGGTGAGTTTTCATAAACCCAAAGTTTTATATTATGTTACCACCCTGGTCATTTTCTGGTCTGTCCAATAGAAAGTTTTTGTTTCAAGCGAAATAATTCGAAACTCATAGATGCAAAACATTATGAAAACTGAAGACACTTTAATCCGTGAAAATGCTATACCATTTGAAAAGTAGATAGAGCATTGTATGAAAAGTCCAATATGCCGTAACAAAATGTTTTCACATAGAGTTTATAGCTGTCCTAAATACCACAATGTCAGCTTTGTTTGAGAAGGTTGTATCTTCAACTCATTAAAGCTGTAATTACAATGGTTTCAAGCTTAGACAATGATAAGTAGCTTTCATGAAAAAGTATGGTACGCTCTTTATAATGATCTATGATTATTTACTTGCAGGGTAAAACCATACCAATTAACCATGCTCAACCTAACAGAAATCTTACTTTCACAAAAAGAGAACCAATTGGGTAAGTAGTATTAGTCCTAACGCAACATGTTGTAAATTTTAGCCTAGTCCAAACTCAAAGGTGTTGCAGATTTCTATTGAACAAAATAACAAAATTTAACATTTTTTGGTCTTTCTTGGTAGAAAACAGTGTGGGAAATGAAGAAATTGCTTGTCACAAGTAATTTCTTCATTTTCCACAATGTTTTCCAAAGCCTTTATTTTGTGGGGCGTCCAAAAGTGTCTTTGTGTGGGAAAGGGTCAAGATGGTCTACCCCTAATGAGATATATGGGATGCCTGAATTTTTCATACTACATGGTTAACATTCATTACATATCCAAACCTAGTTATGCGACATTGTAAATATTAGGCAGTGGAATGTTTCACCATAGAATTTTTTCGATGTTAACTGAATAACTCTGACATAGCAGGAATTCCATTAGGGGTGGACTACCTTAAGATAATAAACTCAGATTTTACAACATCAGATTGTTCATTCATTAGAGAATTTAATTTCATCTTTTGTTAATGCTCTTTTGGTGGGGGGTTCTTGATGAAATATATGTGACCTGTCACGCTAAAAGGGACCTTATCGGGTGTGTGAAAAATATCGACCCTAGTCAGTCTGCGCAGTCCGCGCAGCCAGACTAGGCCGACACTTTTCACTTTTATGTAATTTTCTTAATCCGGAATGTTTTCCCTATCTTACTATTTGTTCATTTTTCGCGTACAATATCTGGTTGACATGTGCTGAGTCTGAGATGTTTGTCAAAGTTTTGATTTTTGGAGTTCGGATAAGGTGCCTTTTAGCGCGACAGGTCACATTTTTCTAGCGGAATTAAATAACTGAAATGTTTTACAGTGTATGTGGTATTGTAGTACCTTGGAACTACCCATTAATGATGTTGGCTTGGAAAATGGCTGCTTGCCTGGCAGCTGGAAATACTGTGGTATTAAAACCAGCACAGGTGAGTCAAGTACTGGTATTTGTTTTATCAATGAAAAATTGGTTGTAAGGTTTTGTTCTTTTGATACCTTATGTGCAAATGACATGTTAAAAAGTTTATTATACCCCCCACCTACGAAGTAGAGGGAGGTATATTTGTTTCACCATGTCTGTCTGTCTGTCCATCCGTCCGTAGACTTTTTCGTTTCCGCGCTCTAACTCTAGAACCATTTGACCAGGGATCATGAAACTTTACACAGTTGTTGCCCATGACCCAAGGAGGTGTCCTATCGTTTTGGGGTCACGAAGGTCAATGGTCAAGGTCACAATCTGACTTTGTTTAAAATCTGTTTTCTTTGCTCTAAGTCAAGAACCGGTTGACCTAGGATCATGAAACTTCACACACAGTTGTGGCCTATGACCCAAGGAGGTGCCCTATTGTTTTGGGTTTATGAAGGTCAATGGTCAAGGTCACAATTGGACTTTCTTTAAAATCTGTTTCTGTGCTCTAAGTCAAGAACTGGTTGACCTAGGATCATGAAACTTTACACAGTTGTTGCCCATGACCCAGGGAGGTGCCCTAGGGTCACTAAGGTCAACGGTCAAGGTTACAATCAGACTTGCTTTAAAATCTGTTTCTGTGCTCTAAGTCAAGAACTGGTTGACCTAGGATCATGAAACCTCACACAGTTGTTGCCCATGACCCAAGGAGGTGCCCCAATGTTTTTGTGTCATGAAGGTCAAAGGTCAAGGTCACAATACAACTTGGTTTAAAATCCGTTTCCGTGCTCTAAGTCAAGAATCTTTTGATCTATAGCACTTTTTCAGTGACCAGGCGCTAGGGGGGGTATTTGTCCGCTTTGCGACAGTTCTAGTTTGCTTTAGGCAGGGTTCCCACAACAAGTAAAACTGTTTAGGCTTTCATAGTTGTTCTCTTGCACAAATGTTGGAGCATTCATCTAAGTTGTGGCCAATATCATTATACCCCCCCCCCCAGGGGGACATGGACATTTGGATGAAGCAATTTCTTTCCCCTCAGAGGTCAAATGAGGGAGATAATTTTACTTTAAATTTGTGATCCACTCTGCAAGGGGTTTTAGTCTGCTCGACTACAGTTCTTGTTGAACTTGAAATTCCCTTTACACCTATTGCAGGTAACACCCCTGACAGCCCTCAAGTTTGCAGAACTAGCAGTAAAAGCAGGATTTCCTCCAGGTGTAATAAACATTTTACCTGGTCCCGGGTCGTCTATAGGTCAAGCTATGTCCGAACATCCAGATATCAGAAAGATTGGATTCACAGGATCAACGCCTATTGGAAAAACTATCATGGAAAGGTAATTTTTTAGTACTCTGACATAAAGATGGTTTTAAGAAGGGAAAATTTCATACTTGTGTGTGCAAAAAGACAGTGCCGAGTTATTTCAAAGCTGAATTCTATTTTCTTCATTTTTTGTTTAACTCTCTCCTAAATAAGACCTTCTTTGTGAAAGGTTTGTGAAATATTGAGACAAAAGAAGAAATCACTGATAAGCAACATTCCTCCCTTTGCCTCAATATTTCCTTTGCTGCAATGGATACAAATACAATGGACACAAATGCTAATGATAATAAAAGAAATCCTTTATTGTCTTTTTGGAATGAGTTAAGCAAGCTATATAACCACAGCTTTTGATGTGCATTTAGACCTCATTTATTATTTTGTCATAAAATATTTCTTAAACTTGAGTACCTGGGTCCCGTTTTACTAACAAACTTACGAACATTTTTAAAACAACAACAAATCTGATTGGCCGAATAATTACTGTTATTATTTCTCGTTCAATCAGATGTGTTGTTACAAGGTTTTTGCAAAAATATTATGTTAGTAAAACGCGGCCCTGATCTTGGTTTATATTTGTTCCTGAATTATCTGCCATTGGATTTGAAATCAAACCCCTATTCACTAGCCCTTCTTGGTTGTATATTTATACCCCACTCACATAATGAATCTCTTTTTGTGCTTCAGTTGTGCTAAAGTAAATGTGAAGAAAGTTGGACTAGAATTGGGAGGAAAATCGCCATTGATAATCTTTGGTGACTGTGATTTGGATAAAGCTGTTAGAATGGTGAGATATTGGAACCAGGAATCTCCTCTATTGTGTCAATAATATGTTCAGAGAAATAACTTTGAGTGTCGCCTTTAAGGCACCAATGAATTGAATGTTGCAAATTGTAACCAGGACAAAATACCGTATAGCACTTTATTTCTGCGGGGACTTTATTTCTGCTATTTCTGCGGTCATGGAAGGCACCGCAGAATATTAATCCCAAAGGTAGAGATAATTGTTTTTCTGCCATTTTAGTCAGTACACGTAATCGTTAGGCAGTCACTCCTTGATGCCAAGCACATTGTCAATAATTGAGTTCTTTCCCATTCAAAAATAGTGTAACTACATCTTTAATTCAGATGTAGATAAGACATTTTTGTTTATCTATGAATAACTTTTCAACAAGTTTGACTTATTGATAACAGTTTGACATGTCTTTCTTTTCACACCTATGTTTATTTGGCATTGTTTCCCATAACGACTTTATAGATAAGTGATAGGGATTATCCCTTAACCATCACAGAGTAATTCAAATTTTTTTAAGCATCGTGTTTCAAAATATGTTTGATACTGACTAAAACTGATTTCATAGCGCAGAAATAAAATAACTTGGCAAAGTGAGAGACCGCAGAAATACGTTACGCAGAAATTTAACCCTGCTGATTTTTGGAAAAACCGCAGAATTTGGACCCCGCAGAAATAAAGTGCTATACGGTAATCACATTTTATGATCTTGTCAAGTTTCTTTTCTGGTCAGCATTATTTTCTGGGTTTCAATAAGCCTAGTACTTACAGTACAGCTCGCACGTTTTTTGCCTAAAACGCTCGCCCACCGCGGTCAAAAAAAAAATTTGGGTGGAAAACCGCGGCGATTTGCCATCGCGGCCACAGCGTTTTTCCACTCAAAATTTTCTTGCATCACCGTGATTCGCCGCGATGGGGGGAAAATCACGGCGATCGCGGCGATCGCCGTGTTCGGGTGGAAATGCCAGGTAAGTCCAATATTATCCTACAACGCTCAGTATTAAATGCGTTTTTGTTAAGTTTATATTATATCATCCTGAGGGTGTTTTTTAATTGAAGTACAGAACTATTTCAGAAATAAAGAGAATGTTACATTAAATACAAACATTTTCTATAAAGTTCTATGAAGTCCGTAATAACACATCGTTTTTGTAAATTAAAATATATAGTTATAGGTTATTATATAATATAGAACAGGTTATTTCCGCTTCTTTGTACATTATATAATGCTTTGTTATGCTTGATTTAATTCAATTAACTTTTTATATAATATTCTGTTTTTTGCAGATACATGTACGTGAAATCGTAAACTGCATGTTGGCTTCCCGGTCATAAATACGAAGAGTTTCTCTGTTTGAATTACATATAAAAGTAATGCGTATAATTTGACTACTTTTCAGTTTACAAAATAAACCAGTAAACCTGCGACTGGCATTTAAGGTTTATTTTTACCATGTTCAAACTTGCATGCATGTTGAAAGAAACACCGATGTTTTATGCATGACGCTACATTCTTAGTTACGCCATTTCCAAAATTGCTACGATTTGGTACGTCCTATTAAAAATCTACTCATACGATAAGTTGGATGTTGCTGAAAACAGGATTGTGAAGGATATATTACAACAATAGGAACTAGATAATGAGACACAAGAAGACCAGGGTAGTAATCAGTATGTTCTTCTTTTATCTTAATATTCTCAAATCATTTCGACGATAGCCCTTCACTCTCTTTCGAGGGGAAGAATATCCGGGGATCCAATAACAAAGCTGAGCACTGCAGAAAACAGATCAGAAAATAATCGATAAAAATTGTCTACAATATACAGGTAGCATAGAAAATATTGCGGTAGCAGGGGAAATGCTGATCATCAGCATTTCTTCTTTTGTCTCAATTTCTTCTCAAGCTTTGTGTATGTATGTGTTATTCTATAATTACATGCGCTTCCAAAAAAAAACTAATTTTGTGCAATCATCACTGCACAAAGTATCTGCAATTATTTTGTAATCTATATGCATGAAGGCCGTGTAGTAAAGATAAAAGAAAAATAACTTCGAATACGTTGAAAAGAAGGCAAAAGGTTCATTTTTCTGTTGAATTAGAAGAAGAATCCACAAACCCATTCAAAATTAACAAAAATCAAATCTGCAAAGGCATTCTTATCTTATCAAAACCTAATATATAATTATATAAAATCCAATAATTACGATAAATCAGCCAGAATATACAGGCTTACCTGTCCGCGCTAATCACGGCGAATCGCGGCCAAAAAATCGCGGCGATTTCGGGTGGTAAAACACGCTCGCCGCGGCCACCGCGTTTTTCCACCCGAAACCACCCGAAATTCAATCGCGGCGATGCGCGGAAATAGGCAAAAAAACGCGCAAGCTGTACTGTAAGTGATACAAAACTTACAGCTGAAAGAGTATGTTTCTTCATGGTTTTTCATCTGTTAGGTTTTCAAGCTTTATTTGGAGTGTTCCACACTAACTTTCAGTCGTTCAGATAAGACTTTAAATGAAGGCCCAATCTCCAAATCACTTGTTGAGTAAGGCAAAAAATTGATTCAATTGAAATCATTGGTGACTTGAATTGTGTTCGGAACAACCATTATAGGTATCTTGAGATAATGATTCATATAAACATACACTAATGAGTTGATACTTCTCTTCGCTTTATACATGTAATTTTTAGGATGTGAATTGATTTTCGTTTTGTTTTGCTCCCCGAAAAAATTTCGGGGGAGCATATAGTCGCTATGCTGTCCGTCCGTCCACAGCCATATCTCAGCAACCCTTGGACCAAATTCAACCAAACTTCACATGTGAACTCCCAGGGATAATCCCTAGGGACCTTTTTATCCGTTTGTTGATTTGAGGCTGCGTCATGGAAAAAGGAGCCTTAATGTAAAAATTAGATTTTCTCCAATTTCTCATCATCCAATGGGCAGAATTTAATTAAATTTTGTACTTTTGTGATAAATGGGATGTTCTAGACCATATCTATAAAATAATGTGTGTACAAAAAATCTGTCATGGGAAAAGGGGGCTTAATGTATGATAATTTGTCCGTCCGTCCGTCCACAGCCATATCTCAGCAACCCTTGGACCAAATTCAACAAAACTTGACATGTGAACTTCCAGGGATAATCCCTAGGAACTTTTCCTCCGTTTGTTGATTTGAGGCTGTGTCATGGAAAAAGGGGCCTTATTGTTTAAATTAGATTTTCTCCAATTTCTCTTCATCCAATGGGTAGAATTTAATGAAATTTTGTACTTTTGTGATAAATGAGATGTTCTAGACCATACTATATAAATAATGTGTGTACAAAAAATCTGTCATGGGAAAAGGGGGCTTAATGTATCATGATTTTTATTTTGTGACAAACACTTATTCATGAGCATAATCCGTCTATGACGGCTCTTGTTTTGTTGGTTTTTCATGATTTTGTGAAAATTGAGTTTACTTATTTTTTTCTGACAGGGCTGCAGTTCAGTGTTTTTCAACAAGGGAGAAAACTGTATAGCAGCAGGAAGATTGTTTGTGGAGGACTCTATACATGATGAATATGTTAGGCGAGTGGTGAGTAATGTTTTTATACCACCTGCAAACAAAGTTTTGGGGTAATTTCTTCGGTCTTTGGTCTTAGAGCTCAATCAAGGGAGAAATTTGACCAGCGCTGGGGGGTGGGGGGGGGGGGGTATTATTCCGCTCAAGGACAATTCTTGTTCACATTTGTTGAGGCATTTTGATGGGTAAATAAGCAGGGATCATTTTTGGCTGGGCCATTGGACCTTTTTTAGCGAGCCGGGACTTTATGTCCGGGGAGCTAATGTCACAGCCCTAGCGTCCCGTCCCATCGCGTCTTCACTTGAAAAAGTTTAACCTGGTCTATATCTCAGGCACTATTAGAGATACAGCCTTGATATTTCATACATGGATACATCTCGACAAGACCTTTGATTTGGGACCATGACCTCTGACCTAGTGACCTTGACCTTGGAGTTTGACCTACTTTTGAAAAACTTTAACCTGGCCTATATCTCATGCACTATTATTGATAGAGCCTTGATATTTCACACATTGATACCTCCTGCCAAGACCTTTCATTTGGGACCATGACCCTTGACCTTGTGACCTTGACCTTGGAGTTTGACCTTTTTTTAAAAAAATGGCTGATTTTGTGACAAGCTACCGTATAGGCGAGCTACGTTGTACGCGGACAACTCTTGTTACTCAGAGGTGGTTTCTTGAATTTCAATTCAGCATCAGTTTCGAAATGGCCCACATATATTCTTGAGTATAGAAATTTGAACATTGTCCTTACCAAACACAATGAAACAATATTTAACAATTAGAGTCAAACATCATGATTGTCATTCAAATTGACTATAACCAGAACTTTCATTGGAACCTAGGTCATAAATCAGGATACATTATGTACCCTGGCTTATGTCCCAGACTTTATTTACTGATGGGCTGTTTAATCAATGAATAAGAGAAATATTTGTGTGGGGGTCTGGAACAAGGACTTGCAAGGCATTTGAGGCTAACTTGGATCTAGATCAGCCTTGGCATGTGTTCAATCTTTTCAAGATCCATGTTCTTGTTTCACAGCATGCTACTTAACGGTAACCCATTATCGGACAGGATATTTTAGACTGCTCCAAATTCAAATGGTGTTGCACATGACAATTTTACCTGAATGAGAGTCAGACATTAGGCCTACTTTTGGTCATTCTTGACAGATAATTTTATGGGAAGTAAAGAAATTGCTTGTGACATGCAATTTTTTCATTCCCACAATCTTTTCTACAAAAAAAAACCCAAAAAATGTAGAATTTTATTCACTTGAAATTGTCGTCTGCACCATCTCTGAATTTGGACCAGTCCAAATTTTTGGTGTCTGATAATTGTCAAAGCAATAACTGTTGAACTTTGTAGGTAGAAGAGATAAAGAAGATGAAGATTGGCGACCCACTAGACAGATCGACCGATCATGGTCCACAAAATCACCGAGCCCACTTACTTAAACTTGTAGAGTTTTGTGAAATAGGTGTGAAAGAAGGTGCTACCCTGGTGTACGGGGGAAAACAGGTCGACCGACCAGGTAGGGGCTACTGAACAATTTCTTAAAAATTATTCCATATATTTAACTTTTGAAACTTAAACAGAGGTTAACTTTTGAACACCTTGAGTAAAAGAAAAAATTGCTATTCACCGACAGTTTCTTTAAACACAAGGTTTTTTAATTCTTGAAACATGAATTATTGAATTTAACTGAGAACAAAGTCTGTACTTTAATTTGCTGAATTTGAGGCAACCATCCTAATTTCCTCCTTTTTGAAGAGCTATTTTTAAAATAGATTTATAAAGTACTTACATTTTCAAGACATTTTCGATTTGTGTTTGGTTGTCTGTCTTCTGAACATCTTCTACCATGTGATGTAACATCATCTCCCTGGTGATGTTCTGCTTCTGGAAAGGATGCGGCCTTAGCGCAGTTGGTAGCGCATCTGCCTCTCATTCGAGAGGTCCCAGGTTTGTTACCGGGCCGTTGCAACTACCCTTTCTGACAAAATTGTCACCCACCAATGGGTTTGAAATCGTTAACCTAAGTGGACAAGCAGCTGGAGGCTCGGTAAGGGTGTTGTGGTATTACTTGTTGGGAAAACAACAGGAATCCATGGGTAGGACCCTGGCAGTTGAAAACGGCGTAAAATCCCAATAAACTCAAACTTTGCTTCTGGATGATGGAAATCTCACCTCCCTTAGGTTACCAAACTTGGTAGATAGAATATGTGATGGAGAAGTGCTGTGCTTAAGAACCATAATCCTTCCTTTCTGTAAATGTTAATCCTTACCATACTGTTTGATTCATATTCCTGTTGTGACCAAGACTTTTGCAGGCAGTGTAGAATATAGACTAAGATCAGCCTGCACATACATGCACTCTGATCTTAGCCTACACTGGCTGCTTTCTACTTGATTATCGTGGCAATAACTTTGACTTGAGATAAACTTTTGAAACTTTTTGAAATGTCTCTAAAGATGGTAATTTAACCCTTTCCCAAACAAGACCTTGTTTTGACGTCCATAGTAGAAAAGGTATGGGAAAACATTGAAACAAAAGAAGAAACTGCTGAAAACCAGCAGTTTCTCCTTTTGTCTCAATATTTTCTATGTCATATTGTACACAAATTCTGTCTTAAAATAACTTCCATTTTATCATTATACCCCCCACCTACGAAGTAGAGGGGGGTATATTGGTTTCACCATGTCTGTCTGTCCATCCGTCCGTCCGTAGACTTTTTCGTTTCCGTGCTCTAACTCAAGAACCGTTTGACCTAGGATCATGAAACTTTACACAGTTGTTGCCCATGACCCAAGGAGGTGCACTATTGTTTTTGGGTCACCAAGGTCAAAGGTCAAGGTCACAATCGGACTTTGTTTAAAATCCTTTTCCGTGCTCTAAGTCAAGAACCGGTTAACCTAGGATCATGAAACTTTACACAGTTGTTGCGCATGACCTAAGGAGGTGCCCTATTGTTTTTGGGTCATCAAGGTCACAACTTGACTTTGTTTAAAATCCGTTTCCATGCTCTGAGTCAAGAAAGGGTTGACCTAGGATCATGAAACTTTACACAGCTGTTGGCCATGACCCAAGGAGGTGCCCTATTGTTTTTGGGTCACGAAGGTCAAAGGTCAAGGTCACAATCGGACTTTGTTTAAAATCCGTTTCCGCTCTTTAAGTCAAGAACCGGTTGACCTAGGATCATGAAACTCTACACAGTTGTTGGTCATGACCCAAGGAGGTGCCCTATTGTTTTTGGGTGTCAAAGGTCAAGGTCACAATCGGACTTTGTTTAAAATCCGTTTCCGCGCTTTAAGTCAAGAACCGGTTAACCTAGGATCTTGAAACTTTACACAGTTGTTGCCCATGACCTAAGGAGGTACCCTATTATTTTGGGGTCATCAAGGTCAAAGGTCAAGGTCACAATCGGACTTTGTTATGCTCCCCGAAGGGAGAGCATATAGTCGCCGCTTCGTCCGTCCGTCCGTCATTCCGTCCGTCCGTCTGTCCGTCCGTCCGTCCGTCCGAAGCGATTTCTCTATAACCCATGGGCCAAATCAAATGAAACTTACCATGTGAACTCCCTATGACATAATGCCGATGTACTTTTCCCAGTTTTTGGATTTGAGGCCTCGTCATGGGAAAAGGGGACTTAAGGTCAAATACACTTTTTCTCTAATTTCTCATAGTCTAATGGTCAGAATTTGATGAAATTTCATATTTGAGTAGCAAATCAGATGCCCTTGACAATAAACTACTTTAAATTTGCGTATAAAAAGTATGTCATGGAAAAAGGGGGCTTAATGTTTGTTAGCTTAATTTTAGCTCTGCATGGCATACATTTATTGTGACAATGCCTTAATCGGGGAGCATTGTCCGTCTCTGACGGCTCTTGTTTAAAATCAGTTTCCGTGCTCTAAATAGAGAACCAGTTGACCTAGGATCATGAAACTTTACACAGTTGTTGCCCATGACCCAAGAAGGCGCCCTATCGTTTTGGGGTCAACAAGGTCTAAGGTCAAGGTCACAATCAGACTGTTTAAAATCCGTTTCCGCGCTTTAAGTCAAGAACCAGTTGACCTAGGATCATGAAACTTTACACAGTTGTTGCCCATGACCCAAGGAGGTGCCCTATTGTTTTGGGGTCACCAAGGTCAAAGGTCAAGATCACAGTCAGACTTTGTTTAAAATCCGTTTCCGTGCTCTAACTAGAGAACCGGTTGACCTAGTATCATGAAACTTTACACAGTTGTTGCCCATGACCCAAGGAGGTGCCGTTCCTGTGACAAGGTGCTAGTGGGGGGTATTTGTCCCCTTTGGGACAGTTCTAGTTTGTGGCAGTTTTGGAAGTGGATCACCCTAAAATTTTGCCGTTCAGGAAAGGGTTAAAGTCAGCAGAACAAAGGTTAATTATGCCAGATTTTCTTTGTAGGTTTATTTATGGAGCCCACAGTATTTACTGATGTTGAAGATGGTACAATGATGTCAATAGAAGAATCATTTGGTCCTATCATGATCATCTCTAGATTTATGGACAAGTGAGTATTAGCTAGAGTGTAAACAAAGTCAAAAACAATGTATGGTCATGCTTGTTTTGTCAACTTTTTGTCAAGATAGGCAAGTGTTTGTGGATGCGAGAGTGTGAACTCCAAATTTTGAACAGACAGACAGTGAATAGCTTATCCTGAATAAGGTGAGCTAATAAGTCTGATCAAATTCTTTCATAATCATTTTACACTATCATATGACAATAATACAGGGCTTTTGAATACATTGATTTAAGAGAAAAGACTAAATGTATGAATTTGACGAAATTCCATGGTTAAAGGCAGAATAACACTTAACATCTTGCAAATTTTCCGAGAACTTCGTACAAAAAAATAAATATATATTATTAAAATATGGTCTTTTAATTGCATATATGCCAAATCTTAGCTTTCTACCTTGTGTATTGGCTTGGATGTCGACGGATTTAAAACCCCATGATATGTTGTCCTGGGGATAATATTTACAATAATGGAACATATGGGGTTTTAAATCCGTCGACATCCTAGTTAATACACAAGATAGAAAGCTAAGATTTGGCATAGATGCAATTTAAAGGCCATATTTTCATAATACATATTTATTTTGTACGAAGTTCTCGGAAAATTTGCATGATTTTAAGTGCCATTCCCCCTTTAAATAGATACTTATATAGTCATCTGAATGTACCAACTTATAATTTAGAAGAGCATAAGTATTGTTGTGTTTGAAAGAGTTAACTATTTCCCAAACAAGACCTGTTTAAGTTTTTGACGTTCCTAATAGAAAAGGCTTGGGAAAACATTGAAACAAAGGTAGAACTTGTTGATAACCAGCAATTTCTCCTTTTGTCTCAATATTTTCTGTGCCATCTTATACACAAATCCTATCTTTAACAAAATCCCTTTTGTAGTCTGTATCAGCTTTTGAATTGGATCATCTTAGAAGTTTGCCGTTTTAATCTTTGCTGTATCTTGTCAGTAGATATATTTTTAATCACTGGCTTTGAAAAGATTGTTTAAATGAATATGACTTTTTTGGCCCCTATTTTGAAAGATTAGTAGTATTCTGTTTTACAGTTGTTTGTCTGTCTGTCATTCTGTTTAATTTCTAAAATAAAAAAAAATGTGTCATGGGGCATTGGTGTTTCACAAACAAATTTTGTACCAATTTGGCATTTACAGTGATGTAGAAGGTGTATTAAGACGAGCCAATGCCACTGAGTACGGACTTGCCTCAGGTGTTTTTACAAATGATGTGAACAAAGCCATGCATGTTGCGGACAGGTTAAAGGCTGGGACGGTGTTTATAAATACCTACAATAAAACAGACGTGGCACAGCCATTTGGCGGATTCAAACAGTCTGGATTTGGTAAAGATTTAGGTATGTTTTGAGTTTGTTGTAAGCCTATGGTATCCAACCCCTCAAAAACACCAAAGAGCCAGAGGTGAAATTTGAAAAGTGCAAATAATTCCTAAACTGTGTTACATTTCCATTCCAAATACAAACATAAGCATTTTGTATGGTTCAGAATTTTGAATTAATGCATACTTATGGAAATATTTGACAAAAGTGTTCAAAATTACCTCCCTTGCATATGAATATAGAGTAAAATAATTTTTGTAAATAACTTTCTTCTTGAAACATAATTTTGAAATCCGGCACAGCGAATCAACTTATGAGAAGTGTATTTACAAATGTGCGTAGTTTTATACATTTCGTACGGCTAGAAAGTGGAGATTTTTTCAGGGTCTGTAAACCTTAAGTAGTTAAATTTTTATAAAAAAAAAATGAAAAAATATAAATGTATACATCAACCTTCAAGATTGGTCAGATAGATGTTAGAAGTTGGCCACCTCAATGCTTTGGTATCCTTCTCAGTCAGGTCTTTCCAAGGTGACTTCGGTCTGCTAACAACATGCTTTCCAGGGACTTCTAGCTTGTATGCTGTCTTGATGGCACTGCCAGACCGTTAAACCTATTCCAGGCCTCCTAGCGAAACCTTTAAAGGTCAACTACGACCTATATTCTAATTTTTATAGCGTGAAAATAGTTAAAAACAACATTTTTCACGATTCCTGTTTACAATTTACTCCTCCGGTTAATCAGAAAGAACATGTAGACAATTGACCTATTTAACCCATTCCCACACATTGGCGCTTTTGGACGCCCCACAAAATAAAGGCTTCGGAAAACATTGTGGAAAATGAAGAAATTGCTTGTGACAAGCAATTTCTGCATTTCCCACAATGTTTTCTACCAAGAAAGACCAAAAAATGCTAAATTTTGTTCAATGGAAGTTATCGTCTGCAACACCTATGAGTTTGGATTAGGTTAAATTTTGTTATTTGGTAATGGGTTAAAAAACTTACTAGAGTGATTGCTCTTGATAGATTATTCCTCTTTGTCAACACAAGGCGTCATTGGAGTCCGAAAACAATAACAGCATTTGTTGATCGCTGTCTTCATTAATGCCAGTTGCACATATTTTAGATTTACCCATTTAAACTCGTAAAAATATTAAAATATGCTGATCAAGATCTGTTCAAAATGATATTATTCAATATAGAAGTTATTGAGAAAGGAAAAAAGGAGTTTCATTTGAATGCAAGCAATGATAAAAGACCGCATGGGAAGTACACAAAAGTGATGCTTGACCTATGTTGATATACGAATTTGGTCATATGCAACGGTTTACTGCACAGAGAGGCATGTGACGCTGAAAACCCGCCCACTAAAACCTGTATCTCGTGGGCATTAGGCATCCAGGAGGATTTTTGAAAACATATTACCTTATAAAGGAGAACTCGTAATACGTCAACATATAAATAAACAAATCGCATGTGCGATCATGATATTTTATCGCAGTCAAAAAAATCTGATATCTTGACTGCTGTTTTCAACTCGTAAACTCTTTCGATTGTGAAATGACCGTCTATGCATTATACTGAAACCCATTTTCAAACGATTTATGAGAAAACCAGAAAATCCTTTCAATTGCTCGTAATTGACCTTTAAAAACCTTTAATTTCAAAGCAAACCTTTAAAACCTTTACTTTTTCCCAGAAAGCCTTTAAAATGCCAAAAAAGCCTGTATTTCTCACTCAAAACCTTTATATTTCCTCTGACTGGTTGCGGTAGAAGCTTGAAGCATGTGAAGGATTTTTGTCCTGCATTTTCCCTTCTTTACAGTTTAACAAAGCAAATATCACCAGATGCCACCAAATCTTACCTAGATTTTCAAAATTTTCTTTGGGGAAAATTCCCTCCCCCCCCCCCCCCCCACCCCTCTGAAAGAATTTTGTAAAATGGCCTTTGTTTTGATTGTGTATTTTTGATCGAAATAGCCTTTATTTACTCTTTATTTTTTAATATTTTACACTAAAAGGCCTTTATTTTCATAAGTTTGAGCCTTTATAAAAATCTTTATTTTTGTTTTGGTCTGCTAGGAGGCCTGCTATACATACCAGCAGTCATCTTTCGCGTAGTGCAATGGCAATGTTCGTCAATGCCTTGATGCTTCAGAAGTTCGTTTGATCTAAAAGTAGCAATGTCCTTTGGCTTTATACCGCAGATTTGTCTGATCATTGCCCTGTCAATTCCAAGTAGGTGTTTATGATTTGGCTTTGACAGAGCCCATGTTTCACTGGCGTGGAGCGTTGCACTCCTTACAATTGTGCTGTATACTCTGCCTCAGGTATTACATTTGTAAACTTTATATCTCTATTCAGGTGAAGAAGCATTAAATGAGTATCTACAGACCAAATCTGTAACGTTGGAATACAACCCACAGTTCTAATTGTGGAACAATTATGTATAAAGGTAATATTTCTTTGTAAAAATTATTGGCCTTGCCCATTAAACAGTTAGTAGGTGAAGAAGCATTAAATAAGTACATTTAGACCAAATCTGTAACACTGGAATACATTCCATAGTTCTAAATTGTGGAACAAATATGTATACAGGTAATATTTCTTTGTTAAAGTTTGTTTTGAAATAAGAATCCTTATTGTCCCAAACATTCATTGATAGAAATAGTAGAAAATTGGTAGAAATACTGTAGAAGAAGAAAATTTTAAGTCCATAAAACTGAAAGGCCTGTATGAGAAACAGGTTTTCCTTTGATTATTGATGAAGTTGGCATGATGCAGGGCGCCCAGTAACCTATAAATACCTATAAATACCTATATTATCCTATATTTTTGGACCATACCTATAAAAACCTATAAATTCACCAATTTTGCCCCAAATACCTATAAATACCTATATTTTTGTGTCTTGACTAAGCAAGTATTAAGCAATTATAAATGTTTATGATTTAAAAGTAACTATTATAGGAATATATACAGTAGATTCAGCCAATTTCAATCTGTAGTGTCAGGGAAAGACAGGTAAAAAATTATGATAATAATCATTGTTGAAGAAGCATGTCTGTATGTTTGTCATCTGTTACTGGTATTGACAATTTCATTTAGTGGATAAGTTTCCTTAATGAGTGGTAAAGTTCAAAATTTATAATCTTATGTTAGCATTACTTATAGGCAAGTGAATTGTAATTGATTTATATAGATGCACGGAATAATGTCATACCTTTAAACATGACAGTTTGGCTTCTTGACGTACAAAGCTAAGTGTGACTTCCTGTCTTTAAGTTATCACATATTCTGTACCAGTCTTCTATTTAAGCTGGGAAGAATTATTAAAGAATAGAGAATGGTACATTTTTTGGCATTCACTGTTAATTACTTAATGCCAAATTTAGGTGAAATATTTGAATTTTCATCTTGCTGTCACAGAGACTGATTGAAATTTGAACATGAAGTTGCTTGTCTTTTTATGTTTGTTAGAGAAACAGCCAAGATGTTTAATAACATTTATTTTTGGCTCCCATTAGCAAAAAGTGCCAAGGGTGATAAATTGGGATTGCTCATCGTTGTCATCAATCTGTCCATCTCTCTGTCAACAATTACACAAATATCCCAATCCATATGACCTTGCCCTAGAGTCTTGAAATTCTGTATTTACCATCATCCAGAGGCCCATTACCAAAATATTTAAAATTATTCTTGAATCATGAAAATTGGCCCTACATGTATGTTCTGGGGTACCATATTTCATATATGGGCAAAGAAGGGCAGTCTTCTGCTTCTGAATAATTTGGTCTGTGGCTATGAAACTGGTATGTAAAATTGTCTTATGGTCATCTACCAAAATACTTATTATTACAAATGTGGTACAATGAAAACTGACCCTATGTTGTGGAGTATCAGACAGAGAAGTAAATCTTGTACAATCTCATTTGCCATGACTTTTTTTGCCTAGGGCTTTGAAACTTGATGTGTAGAACTGTCTCATGGCCCTCTACTATTAAAATTTAAATCATAGTGGTACACTGAAAATTTGCCCTTTATGTTGGGGTATCAGACTTGATATAGAGACAAAGGAGTAATTCTTTCTTCTACTCCTGAATCTTGAGACCTAGGGCTTTGAATTTGCTGTGTGGAATCATCTCATGGCCCTCTACCAATATCCTTCAAATTATTTTGGTACATTGAAATTTGGCCCCATGTTGTGGGATATTAGATTTCATAAGAGACACAGAAGTAAATTTTGCATAATCTTCTACTCCTTTACTGTTTGGCTTAGGGCTTTGAAATATGGTGTGTAGAAAAGTGTAATGGCCCCACTTCCAAAGCATTTTAAAGTTCTTGGTTCTATAAAATTTGCCTTATGCTGTATGATATCAGCTATTAACGACTTAAATTTGGTGTGTATCTAATTCCCTCCATCAAAATATCTCAAAGTTTTGTGGTAGTATGAAATTTGACCCATTGTG
Source organism: Fragum sueziense (assembly GCA_963680895.1). Lineage (NCBI taxonomy): Eukaryota > Metazoa > Mollusca > Bivalvia > Cardiida > Cardiidae > Fragum > Fragum sueziense. The sequence continues at coordinate 48,855,803 of OY804597.1, forward strand.
GGACATCAGATTTCATAATTGAGACAAAGAACTAATTAGGAAATCTGGGACAAACTTCCCCTGACAAATTATTTTGTCAGAGACCCCATGTTAGTATTTTGCATGTATCATGGCAGCATGAATCTCTGCCAAAATTCTTCAAATTGCCTTCCTGCAATGAAATATGGCTGGAAGTTGTGAGTCTGGAATGAAACTGAAGATATCATTTTAAAGCCTCAATGTTGTCTAAGGAGAGCGATATATGACCTTCTTGGCTTTCGTTTCCTGATATGTTTATGGTATTCTCTGAAACACCTTAGTGCTACTAAATATCCAGGACAGAAAGTAATAGCTAGTGGCTGCATTGTCTGTTTCCCCTTTTATCCTAAAGAGAGAGAGAGAAGGAAGTTGTTGGTGGAATGTTTAAAGTTTGAAGTAGTCTTTTCTTCGTAGTAAAGGCAACCTATATTATCCTATATTTCTGGCCAATAAATACCTATATTTTTGGGACATACCTATATTTTTGACACCGAAAGTCACTGGGCACCCTGCATGATGTCATAAAAGTGCTAAGTGGGCAATATTAAAAATCGTTGCCCATTCTGATATGTAAGCGGGCGACAACTACTACAAAACGTGAAGGTTGTATATGAATATGGAGTACGAAATTAACATGAGGAATGATAATAATATTTCAATCATTTCAATACAATATTCTTATATAGATGAAAGTACCAAGGGATATCTGTAGGAAATATGACACAAATTACTTTTATATGTCTTTATCTAGCAAATTTCAGAGAAATATTGTTGAATTCCCTAGAACTTTTGAATGTCTTTATGGAAGTTATTGCAAATCATAAATATGCTGTACATGTTTACAAAAAGAATTCTATCGTCATTCCAGGTATTTAAACGGAAGACCAACAACCTACCAAGAAGTGCATTCCTTAAAGACAATCAGAGACAAGTATCCCGGACCGGTGAACATAGAGGGTGCCATATGGATCTTGCCTGAAGTGTTCATCTTAATGAGCCCTTTCCCAAACAATAGAATTTTGAACCAGTCCAGTTTAAATGGAGTTGCAGATGAAAATATAAGTGAAATGAAAGAAAGAGAATGTGTATATTATAACTTAATAAATATTGAGGCAAAAGGAGAAAATGTTGATCATCAGCATTTTCTTCTTTTGTCTCAATGTTTTCCCAAGTCTTTTCTATGTGGTCATCAAAACCAGGTCTTGTTTGGAAAATGGCTATTTAAGAGCCCTTTCCCAAGCAATAGAAATCTTGACTTGTGCTTGAAAGATGCTCCAAACAACATAATTGTAGACAATGATCGATGAAACAAGAGCAACCTTTTTGGTGTAAACTGGTCATTTGGAAAAAGGTCAAGTTACTATAGAAATAGAAAAGTTATGTTTTGTGAGTTATGAAGTGGTGTGATTTCGAGTGGTGCTTACGGTGTCTCAGAATGGCTTGCTTTGCTTGTACTGTGCTTAAGAGTTAATAAAAAAAATAGTTTAACCCATGCCCAGACAGTGATACCTTTTGACGCTCTTCAAAATAAAGGCTTTGGAAAAAATTGTGGAAAAAGAAGAAATTGTTTGTGGCTTGCAATTTCTTAATTTCCCACAATGTTTTCTTCCCAATAAGACCAAAAAATGTTCAGTTTCATGTAATTGAAATTGTCTTCTGCAACACCTTTCAAATTGGAACTGTCTAATTTGCCGTTGTTTAACGGGTTAAATGGTACCAGGCTTAAGGTCCAAATTATTGCAAGTGCATATTATTGAAAATGTCAGAAAATAGTAGTAAATATATATTTTTATGGCCCTGTGTCAAAAGATCAGGGACATATTGTTTTACTAATATCTGTCCGTCTGTCTGTTCGAAAAACTTAACATTGGCCATTTCGGGGGCATTAAATTTTGTGTTTCACAAACACATGATGTTCTATTAATGATATGTGCTTACCATATTTTTGTACATAATATATTTTAGCCAAGATCTTGAAAAGAAAGTGAGGTCAGGGGCTCTTAAAGCATTTGAGACCACTCTGGATTTAGATGCCTCTGCACCTAATTTAAAAGTATAGTCTGATCAGGATCCATACTGTTTCTAACAGTTGCTCAGGGTTCGCACGCTACCTTGAAAACTGGAAAAAGTCCTGAATTTTGTAAAATATTATCCAATAATATACACCCTGATGAATTATAAATAAATCAATGTTTTAGAAGTTTCTTTAGAATCAGTTGTAATTGTATAGATAATAGAAAGCGGCTCTGGAATTTCTTTTTTTTTTTCCTTTTAATTCAAAAGACCTTGAATTTTGAAAAAGATCCTGGAAAAGGTCTGGAAAAAGTTTGGAATTTCGCTAGCAGAGAGTAGCGAGAACCCTGGGTGGTACAGATCTTCAAGAAGAGAACAATGTGGATCTTGATCAGACTGCTTATATTTGCTGGATGATCTGGATCCATGTTGGTCTCAAATCATGCCATAAGGGCTCTTTTTTAAGATCCTGATATATTTCTATATATTTATGAACTTACGATAGTTTTGAGTGTTAAATTAGAGATATATGTAATCAGCATTTGATCTCCTTTTTAGCGAGCCGGGACTTTATGTCCGGGGAGCTAATGTCACAGCCCTAGTGTCGGCGTCGGCGTCAGCGTCGGCGTCGGCGTCGCGTCTTCAAAAACTTTAACTTGGTTTATATCTCAGGCACTATTTGAGATACAGCCTTGATACTTTACACATGGATGCCTCCTGCCAAGACCTTTTATTTCGGACCATGACCTTTGACCTAGTGACCTTGACCTTGGAGTTTGACCTACTTTTAAAAAACTTTAACCTGGCCTATATCTGGGCCATTTTTACATATACAGCCTTGATACTTCACACATGGATACTTCTTAGCAAGACCTTTCATTTGGGATCATGACCTATGACCTAGTGACCTTGACCTTGGAGTTTGACCTACTTTTCAAAAACTTTAACCTGGCCTATATCTCATGCACTATTATAGATAGAGCCTTGATATTTCACATATGGATACTTCGTACCATGACCTTGACCTTGAGACCATGACCTTTGACCCAATGACCTTGACCTTTGACCTTGGACTCTTTTTTGTGACAAGCTCTCGTATAGGCGAGCTACGTTGTCCGCGGACAACTCTTGTTGTAATGTCTTTCAGAGATACAGATAAATGGGCATAAAGACATTTTTATCATTAAAAATCAGAGAATTGTTTAATCAGCTTTTGATTTTCTTTTTGTATGTCTTTCAGAGATACTGATAAGAGGAAATAAGGACATTTTTATGCTCCCCGAAAAAAATTCGGGGGGAGCATATAGTTGCCACGTTGTCCGAATGTCCGTCCGTCCACAGCCAGATCTCAGCTACCCTTGGACCAAATTCAATGAAACTTCACATGTGAACTCCCTGTGACAATACCTGGCTGTTTTATAATTTGAGGCTGTGTCATGGAAAAGGGGGCCTTATTGTAAAAATTAGTTTTTCTCTAATTTCTCTTCATCTAATGGGTAGAATTTAATAAAATTTTGTACTGATGTAATAAATAGGATGTTCTAGACCATATTCTATAAATAATGTGTGTACAAAAAAGCTGTCATGGGAAAAGGGGGCTTAATGTATGATAGTTTTTATTTTGTGACAAACACTTATTCGGGAGGATGTTCTAGACCATATTCTATAAATAATGTGTGTACAAAAAAGCTGTCATGGGAAAAGGGGGCTTAATGTATGATAGTTTTTATTTTGTGACAAACACTTATTCGGGGAGCATAATCCGTCTATGATGGCTCTTGTTGATTGTTTGAAATTTTATAGCAAACCCTAAATTGTGTGCACTCATTTGAATTGTCTTGAGGAGGAGACTATTCTAATGAGAAGTACCTACACAATATGGTTTCATGAACAATGAATTATATTTTATTTTGCAAAAAGTTATCATTGTCTTCTTATATGTTCCTCTGTCCTTTTCATTTTCCGAGATTTTCAGTTGTTTTTGTTAGTTTTTGTTACATGTAAATATAATTATTGGTGATTGTTTTAGTTTGTGTTTTAGTTTTGCTTACTCATCTTTTTTCCTGTTTATAGCAAAATGCTGCTTATTTTACACTTTCTATGTTTGTTCTTTTTAAATTAAGACTTAATTTTCAAATTTCCCTATCAGTGATAGATCTTGAAGAACACAAAAATTATAAATGTTGAAACATTATGTTGAAACATTAAGATGATTACTGCAACATTCAATGTTTTGTCACCATTTAATCGAATGAAATTTTCTTGATTTTGTTACAATAAGGCATTTTTTTTCCTTTCAAGCTTGACTTGTATAAAATTTTGTTGGTTTTGAACAGTGTTTACCATTGTCTTTCTTTTGTTCATTATAATATATAGCTTATGTAATGTAACTGAGAAACTGTGAATATGGCAATGTTCCAATGCCAGATGGCACAGCTTTCAGGTCCCCACTCAGAAATCAATTTTAAGTATTTTGGCGACCTGACCCTACTTGATAGGGGTTTAGTCCCTTTTCAGGAAATAGATAAAAAGGCTGAAAATCAGCATGTCTCCTTTTATATACGAGGGTTGTCCAGAAAGTTCGTGGACACTGTTTAATATATAAAAATGAGAAAAGAAGATTTTATAACACACACATGATGTCATTAAACAATATCTTAGAAACAACATTTCAAAATTTGAACAAAATCCCTCCATTTCTAACAGAATTACATATGTTTTTGTGAAGAAGGTTGATGCACCCCGAAGCACGCCATGACGTTACGTCGTTCCGGTGACGAAGAAATAACTTTGCCACGAAGACTTGTGCGGCTTTATTTTCTTCAGAAAGCATTCTACGCACCCTCGTGTACACTCTGTTTACTTTTTCAAATGTTTTGTGAGGATTTCGTTAACAATTGTTTTTGACAGTTCACATTTTTCCTCGATATATCTTACCATATTTTGCCTATCGTCATTCACGACATCACTCACCAAATTAACATTTCTATCTGTTATAATACTCGAACTTTGAGACCTCGAATCAGCTATTGCTTCCCCGGAAACGTTTGTGACATTTGCAAACGAGATAATACGGCACACATGGTCTCTTCGTAGAAGAATTAACGAATCTGCTGGTCTCTGCAGGCGTTTTCCTAGTTCCACGCAACATTTTCACAAGAACGCGCTGCTCCGCCCAAACGTCCGACGTCGTCATTTTTCACAGATTTCCTTCCACATCAAACTTCTTTAAATCGTCCTCAAATGTCAATTTTTAACGCGACAATATTGAAATCACATCAATATGGAGTCGGAATGTTAGGTCACATTTTTATACATTTATTATTCTGTTTACCGCCAATTTCATACGTTGAATTAAATTAAAAAACATAGACATGGGTAGCAAAAAAGCTCAAAATTTGACGTGCTCCGGGTACCCCTATGTATGGTCGTGTTAGGTCCTATTGCAAAGTAATAGCAAATTAGATTTATTTCTTTTTGATGGAAAAGTACTTGATAGATGTTTAGCTTTCATGTGATAAAGATTATTTCACAAACAAAGTATTATGAAGCAAAATAAATTGTGTGTCCACGAACTTTCAGGACAACCCTCGTACATGCTATAACATAAAGATTTGCTACTAGCATTGTTCTAGTTGTTTTGGAGAGATTTAATTATGTTCTCATATTATTGTTTCATTTGCCCTGTTTCTTGTATGAAAAGTATTAGTCTTCCTTTTGTTTTTTTGTGTCAGTGTTTCTAAAACCAAATTGAGATTACCAAATTGATATGAGCTTTGATCTGGAAAAAAAGTTCTCTATGATATTTCAAACCATCATGAATCCAGATCAGCCTCTGCCTATGCATAGTCTGATCAAGATCCATAGTGTCGAAATGCTAGAAGGGTCAGTTTTCCAAATCCTAACTCATATTATATATGCTGACTCTGAGAAAACAAACTATTTCTTGCATAGCAAGCATTAACTGTTTAATGTGTTTTATCCGGCAAAGTTTTGTTTGATTTTTGCAGAAAAATTTCGTGAAAGATACCCAATATAAAGAATAGTATGGCTTTTAATCCTTTTCTTTTATTCCCCTAAACGATTTCCAAAGCTGTTTTGTTTAATAATGACAAAATCAAGACTTGATAGGGAAAAGGTTAACCATTTCTTTAAAAAGACCATTCTTGTTTCAAGTGAATGAAATTTAAATTTTTTGGTCCCTTTTGGGGCAGAAAACTTTGTGGAAAAAGATAAAAATGCTTGTCACAAGCAATTTCTTCATTTCCTGCAATGTTTACCAAAGTCTATATCTTGTGAGCCGTCAAAAAGTTGTCACTATTTGGGAATGGGTTAAGAGTGGATTCTAGAGAGAAAGGCATAAAGTTGTAGAAAACCCATCACACGGTCCCATGTTGATTATATATCACCATTAACAAAATACATTTATTGTTGGGGGAGATGTGACTAGAAAATACAAAATGTTTTTGGCATATTGCATTTGTTTGTGGGAGAAATATGGGAAAATATGCCCGCTTTATTTCTCTTTGGATATCAATCTTGTTTGGTTATTCACTTTCAGAATATTTATAGCAGTAAAGCTAACAATAAATGACCTTGCAGGACATCTCTATTGATTATGATGGGCTGCTCTGCCAGGTCATTTATTGTGAGCTATAAATAAAATGGAAATGTTAACAGTTTTTAGCTCCACTGGCCGAAGGCCAGCGAGCTATTGTCATGGCGTTGTGTCCGTCGTGCGTGCGTGCGTCCGTCCGTCCGTGCGTCCGTCCGTCCGTCCGTTAACTTTTTCTTTAAAAATCTTCTTCTCAGAAACTACTGGACCAATTTTAATTAAATTTCACAGAAATGTTCCTTGCATAGCCCTCTTTCAAATTCCTTCAAAGAATTCAATTCCATTGAAAACTCTGGTTGCTATGGTAACAAATACGAATTTTTAGAAAAAACTTAAAAAATCTTCTTCTCCCAAACAACTTATCAGATTTCTTTGAAATTTGACAGGCATGTTCCTTTGGTGACCCTTTTTCAGATTCCTTGAAGAAATTTTGATAATTCGAAAAACATGGCCGCTGTGGGCGGGGCTTATTTTCCATATATGGCGCATAGTGTAATTTTAAAAAATCTTCTTCTCAAAAACTACTGGACCAATTTTAATTAAATTTCACAGAAATGTTCCTTGCATAGCCCTCTTTCAAATTCCTTCAAAGAATTCAATTCCATTGAAAACTCTGGTTGCTATGGTAACAAATACGAATTTTTAGAAAAAACTTAAAAAATCTTCTTCTCCCAAACAACTTATCAGATTTCTTTGAAATTTGACAGGCATGTTCCTTTGGTGACCCTTTTTCAGATTCCTTGAAGAAATTTTGATAATTCGAAAAACATGGCCACTGTGGGCGGGGCTTATTTTCCATTATTCGGCCAGTGAGCTATTGTCATGGCGTTGTGTCCGTCGTGCGTGCGTGCGTCCGTCCGTCCGTGCGTTCAACTTTTAGCTCACGTGAAGACAAAGTACTCAAGGTGAGCTATTGTAATCGGTGAATGTCCGTTGTCCGTCTGTCTGTTGTCTATCGTCCAACAATTGCTTTAAAAGTCTTTTCCTAAATCACAAGGCCAAACGACCTGAAACTTTGCAGGGATCTTCTTTGGGTTAAGCTCTACCAAAGTTTTAAAAGGAATTTTATTCCTTTTGAAAACACAGGAAAAGGGGCCTTATTTACATTTTCACTGTTTCACTCTAGTGGCCACAAATTTGGCTCAATCCTATTGAAACTTGGTCATAATTAAACTGGTCAAAATAATTGTTTAAGCATACAGAGATCTTAATGACATTTCCAATGTTTATATACTGAAGGCCACAAATTCAGCTCAATCTGAAAAAACAACTGGTCAAAATAATTGTTTCAGCATACAGAATGAACCTTTTTGAACATGGAAAGGTTTTGTGTTAAAACATGGGAAAAGGGGTCTTTATGACATTTTCTTACACTGAATTTGATTGAGTCAAAGTGTTTGTCACTTAAAAAGAGAAGCTTGTCTTGAATTGGGCAGATCTAGACTAAGAAAGGGGGTCTTAATGATTTTTCTGTTTACATTCTGGTTTATGAAGAAATAAAGAAGGAAGTAACACTCAGGTGAGAGACAGGACCATCATGGTCCTCTTGTTTACATTTGTCAAAAAATGTGGCCGTGGCAGGGAGGAAGGGGCTTATCAGACTTAAAGAAATCATTTAAGAAAATTCTTTAAAAATAAACCAGTGTGCCCAATTGAACCTACTCTCCATTGCCGAGCTCTATTGATTAAACCATCAAATATGACCTCTGCAGTTTTCGGTACGCCAACAGCCTATTTGGTCGTCATAATCTAATTATAGCACACCATTTGAATTATCGAATCAAAATCATTCAGTTTTATCTTGCATGATCATTACGTATACATTACGTCGCTTCTTTTTTTTGCTGAAGCCGGTAACATTTGAATTATCGAATCAAAATCATTCAGTTTGATCTGGTTTGATTACGTATACATTACGTCGCTTCTATTTTTGGCTGAAGCCGGTAATATGAAGCGTCAGCCAATGAAAGTTTGTATCAGCTTTTTGAATTGTTTTGTTGTTGTATCGCCAAAGATTGGATACTGAAATCCTGCCAAGGCCCCGAGATTTGACGTGAAATGACCCCGCGAGAACAGAGCTCATTCTATCGAAATGGAATGTAGAGATAATGTGCTCTGTTCATAAGAGAGTAAATTGAAGCAAACTTTGCAGGAATGTGCCTTAAGTCGTTCTTTTTAAAATTTGGCCACAAATTTTTATATTATATTTGTCAAAAAAATGTGGCTGTGGCAGGGAGAAAGGGGCTTATCAGTCTTAGAGAAATCATAAGAAAATTCGTTAAAAATCAACCATAAGGCCAATTTGAACCAGACTTTGCAAGAATCGTCTTTGAGTCTCTCTTCAAAATTAATTCACAAATATCAAGATTTGGCTGCCGCTGTGTAAGGCTTACAAGAAATCATGGGATAATTCTTCCACTATAACCAGTGGAGCGATTCAGGCCCTCCTGGGCCTCTTGTTTTAGGGAGGCGTGTTTCAGGTTTTCCATTACTATTGATTTGACTGGATGACAAAATATTAAGATTGTCTAAATTGAAAGATGATGCAGACGACAATTTCATGTGAAATTTTACATTCTTTGGTCTTTTGGGATGGAAAACATTGTGGAAGAAATTGCTTGACACGAAACATTGTGGAAAATGAAGAAATTGCTTGACACAAGCAATTTCTTCATTTTCCACAATGTTTTCGAAAGTCTTTATCTTGTGAGACCTCAAAAAGTCACTATTTGGGAATGGGTTAAGAGTTGATTCTAGAGAGAAAGGCATAAAGTTGTAGAAAACCCATCACACGGTCCCCTGTTGATTATATATCACCATTAACAAAATACATTTATTGTTGAGGGGAGACGTGACTAGAAAATACAAAATGTTTTTGGCATATTGCATTTGTTTGTGGGAGAAATATGGGAAAATATGCCCGCTTTATTTCTCTTTGGATATCAATCATGTTTGCTTGATATTCCCTTTCAGAATTTTTATAGCAGTAAATAAGATGGAAATGTTTTTCCTGTTTGGGAGGTTTTAGTTTAGGGTGATGCTGTTACCCAAAATTTATATATATCATGGAAGGGCAGAAAGTATCAAAGTATACTGGTCATCAGCAAATATGAATAGATTTTATTTGGTCAAAGATGTAGACAATACATTGTTATAAAACATGATAGCATGTGTTTTTGTTTTCTTTATGTGTTTTCCAAAGATTTTTGTTGGACAGGAGAATATCAAAACCAGGGTTTGTTTGGAAAAATTGTCAGTTTCAAACTTAATTATCAGGTATTCATTAATTTAAAAGTTAAAAGGGTAGAATTTTAGTATTGTACGAGGGACGGTCGGAAAGTAGTTGGACTTTTCGTGCTGCTGTCTCTCCATTTGCAACTGTATAAACACATTATATATTGGTGAAATCTACATCCATTTGCCAATAATGTGGTCAGTTTATTTTTAAAGAAAGTTGAATATATGCAATATTCTGTCCACTTATATGTGATAGGGGTTTTATGTACCATAGACTATTTGTTAGAGGAACGACAAGGGTAACCAAAACAAAAGAACAGTCTAGTCATTTTAATCGCGAAGAATTTAAGTTTTTGAACTACATTATCACTGAACATGGAATAATGGTTTATAATTCCGAACTTGGGATAAAAACTCAGTCACAGCAGTCATAGAAACGAGCTGGTTCCCCACCTCTGAATAGATTAAGCTTTTACATTCGGCTGGTAGTCATGTTTGTTGCTTTTGTGGATTCACGAGGTCTGATAGTTAGTCATTTCATGTCAAATGGTAAAAACTGACATTGCTAAGTACAATTCTGAAGTAATTCAGAAAAAAAAAACAAAGAATAAATGCTGAAGTAAACGCATCCCAGATTAGCAAAGAAAAATGTTTTCTACTTTACGATTACGCACGCTCCCATACCACCGCATCTACAGTGGAGATTATTAAATATTACCCATGACAAAAGTTGTTTTACTCTTCTTATGGCCCAGGTCCTACCCCACACGACTTTTATTTGTGTCTAGAACTGATGAAAATGCTTGCTGAGAAGAAATTTGAGACCAGGGCGCCTTTGATACCGGTGGTTACACAGTACCTAATACAGTGGGTCTACGTCATGGTTAATAGTGGCAATAGTAAAGCTCCTACGAAGATGGCAAAAATGCATAGACATAGATGGATAATTTCTTTAAACAGTGTAGAAAGAATTTTGTTAAAAAATTAAATGGTTTTAGTGAACTAGTCAAAAGTCCAACTACTTTCCGACCGTCCCTCGTAAGTCTCATTGTATTAAAGACATCCAATTGTGTTTTTAGTTTCCTTGTTTTAATATTCTTTCAAATTAATGTATCCTTTTTACTTTGGTTAGTATTGTATTTTATTCAGCCTATAATGCTCAGATTCTATGTATTAGGAAATATATATCGCTGCTTTTCAACAAAAACCTTTTAACTGCAGCGTAGAACAAGCTGCAGTTAGGAGGTTTTTGTTGAAAAGCAATGATATTCTTTAGGAAGAGACAGTTTTATGAATTCTTTACCTTGTTGCAGTTATTAAACCATGAAAAGATTAGATATATTTTACATTTTTTGCTGTCAATCACACATATCCATTTATTTTAATGCAGCTTTTCATGTGGTATCACAAGGCTAAAATTATGTACAGTCACATCAATTGTTGAGGCTTTTTTTATTGACAAACAAACTCATTTTGTTTGTTTGATTTTAGGTATACTCCACCCAAATTTACGCGGGACAACTGAAATTTCGTGTGCAAAGTCAGTTAGTTGAGCGTCTTAACAAAGCGTTGCCTAAGTGGGGTCATTACATATGCAGATGTCCCAGGTTTATGTTGCTGGGCTATATCATTGTTTTAGCTATTCTATACACATTATGATATAAAGTTTGACATACTGGGTGACCGCTGTTTACATAGTAAATTCATGTAAATAGTGGTCTCCCCAGTCTGCTCAACCATACTTTATTTGGAGAAGGGTTTCAAACCATTGTAATTAGCATTGTATAATTGAGTAACTAAGTGATAGGTTACACATTTTAAAAGTCGTAACATTGTACATAGTAGATGGCAGTATCACTCTATTCTTAATGTATTCTTATGCTTTGAAAAGCTTTGAGAGAAAAGAAGAAAAGGATGATTACCAACATTGATATGGAAGAAGTCAACTCTGATTACCAGTATTTTCTCCTTTTCTTTCAATGCTTCACATGCTACAGCATAACTATTTCCCACACTGGTTAACATAGATTTTATGGTCAGCAACACTTTGATTTTACAGCAGTTTAAACAGTTTGTCATTTTGTAAAGGGTTGAATGTTCAAAATTGACAAGGGAGTAATGATCAAATTCTATTGTAGTCTAGTATTCTGAATTTGAGAGAAAATACTCTTAAATATTTCAGTATTCAGTAGAATGTATTCCCTTTGTATTAGCTTCACATCGGCTAAATTATGTGTGGCTTGGCATGGATATGGAAATAGGGCCCTCTTAGCATTTGAGACTAATATGGATCCAGATCAGACTGTGCATAATTATCCACAGTTTGATCAAGATTCATGCTGTTCATTCATGGCCCCTTCTTTTCAATTTCATGTAGCGAATGTAAAATAGCAGCTATGATGCCAGTTTTTCAACCCTTAGCTCATCACTGATGTAACCTAAGGAGCAAAAATGGACCTGCTGGGAAATCGACCTGTTGACTTTGGCTGTATTTTTAGCTCACCTGAGCACGAAGTGCTCAAGGTGAGCTATTGTGGTCACTTTTTGTCCGTCGTCCGTCCGTCTGTCCATCCGTCTGTCCGTCCATCCGTCCGTTCACAATTTCTTTAAACATCTTCTCCTCCTATATCAATGGGCCAATTTTTACCAAACTTGGCAGGAATGTTCCTTGGGTGACCCTTCTGAAAACTTGTTCGCGGATTTTTGATTCGTCGAAAAATGTGGGCGTGGCAGGGCGGGGCTTATCAGACTAAGAGAAATCATAAGAAAATTCTTTAAAAATCAACCATTGGGCCAATTTGAATCAAACTTGGCAGGAATGTGCCTTGAGTCACTCTTCTCAAAATTTATTCACAAATTTTTAGATTTGTCAAAAAAATGTGGCCGTGGCAGGGAGAAAGGGGCTTATCAGACTTAGAGAAAGCATAAGAAAATTCTCTAAAAATCAACCATAGGGCCCAATTGAACCAGACCTTGCAGGAATGTTCCTTGAGTCACTCTTTACAAAATTTGTTCACAATTTTTACATTTGTCAAAAAATGTGGCCGTGGCAGGGAGAAAGGGGCTTTTAGGACTTAGATAAATCAGAAGAAAATTCTTTAAAAATCAACCATTGGGCCCAATTGAAGCAGACTTGGTAGGAATGTGTCTTAGGTCACTATTTTCAAATTTATTAACAATTTTTTACATTTGTCAAAAAATATGGCCATGACAGGGAGGAAGGGGCTTATCTGACTTTATGGCAGGGTAAGGGAAAGTCCGTGCATTGAAATTTATACTGTACTGTGGATTGTAATGGAGATACTTAGTTTTCTTCTAAACTGTTTGGCCTAGAACTTTGAAATTTTGTGTAAGACCTAATTTCATGAATGGCCTCCAGAATACAAGAAGCTGAAGATAAGAGGAGATAATTGCTTGTCAAAAAGCAATATTTTGTTTCAATATTCATGAAACCCTATGTTGTTGGTGATCATTACAATCATCTGCTTGAAAAAAATAATACATTCTACATAGGGTTTTGATATAAGTAATAAATTTGGAAAGCTTTTACTATTTCTCTTATCTATTTCTGTTATCAATATCTCTGGCTGGCCCCATTTTTATCTTATGTAAACAAATAAGAAGGGATTAGCCTAGCTTATCAGATGGCTTGTCCTCATATACTATAAATGTTCAAATCACATACCAAATCTTGCTTATAATATCATAAATAATCAATTTTAACAGATCAGTATGCTTTGAAAATTAGCCCTATGTTGTATATTGAAAAACAATGAAATAATTATTGAAAAAAACTCAACCATTATGCTAATTCATACCCAACTTTACAGGATCGATTGGAACAAAATTATTACTTAATTGTTTTCGAACAGAAAGTCCTTATAAGTTTCATGCCTTTGAATTTGACAAAATTGCCATTATCACTCTTGTCATCTTGATTCAGGTGAGCTCTTTAGGACCATCATGGTCCTCTTGTTGTACAATTTAGCTCAGAAAACATTGAGGCAAAAGAAGAAAATGCTGATTATCAGCATTTTCTTCCTTTGCCTCAATGTTTTCCCAAGCATACTCAGTTTGGATGTCAAAATCATGTCTTGTTTAGGAAAGGGTCAACACAGTTTGTAATTCTCATTCGGTTCTTTACACACATCCCATGTATTTAAGATCAGCATTATGTGAATAAAAATTTGCAACCAAACAGTTTTGATTTCTTATCTTTTGTGCCAATGTTGGCAAGGTGGAAAGTTTCTGAATTTTCCTTTATTTGAGATTATACACGTTTTAAACGTTTTATTCCATTAACCCATTACCAGACGATAAAATTTTGGGGTATTCCAATTTTAAAGAAGATGCAGACGACATTTCAATGCGATGAAATTTCAAGATTTTTTATAGCTTTTTTGGGTAAAAAACATTGTCGGAAATGAAGAAATTGCTTGTCACCAGCAATTTCTTCATTTTCCACAAAGTTTTCCAAAGCCATTATATTTTGGGGAGTGAAAAGGAGTCACTGTGTGGTAATGTATTCTAAAAGCTTATAATCGTCATGATGCGCGGCTGTCCGTATGTCTATCCATCCATCCATTTTAGTACGGTTATAATTCTATTCCTCTGACCGATTGCCTGTCCTTTCTTTTGACAGATTGTCCAAATCGCTGCTTTTCATCGAAAACCTCGTTCTGCAGCTTAAGTTACGAGGTTTTTCGATGATAAGCGACAGTATGTTCTTTTGACTCAATATCCGTCCATTTATGCCTTTGATATCGCTAGAACCACAGGAGACGTCTTTGATGGAGATGTCCGAATCTTAGGCTTCTAGACAAAATAAATGCTGTCAAAAGACCACAATGTGTATGTTATAGCTCAGAAAATATAGAGACTTAAGGAGAAAATGCTGGCCACCATCATTTTCTTCTTCTGTCTCGATGTTTTATCAAGCCCCTTTTAATAGGGAGGACAAATGTCTTGTTTAGGAAAAGGCTAAACTGTGGTTGGTCATGACGTATCTGGTCCATTTTAGCGTGATACAACTCACATAATGTTGTAAAACATTTGACAACAAGTCGAAAACAAGTTAATTTTTCATGAAAAATATCGTCGCTTTTCAAGTAAAACGCGTAACTACAGCTTTAAACAAGCTGCAGTTACGGGGATTTTGTTGCAAATCATCGATATTGTAGGAGTGAATTTTGGTGAAATTACATCTTAAGTGTACGAGATAATAATAGCTCGTATAATAGCTTTCGTATACTCATTCTTTTCAACTGAATCAATGCTTTGTTCGATAGACAATACGTGTATTGGGTAAGAGTATGACCTTTTGTTAATATGTTCCTGGTTTTAAAGAGCCCTGGGTTGGCCTATGTCCAGACGATTTAAGGTAGTCCACCCCAAATGACATTCGCACGACGTCGAATTTACCGAGCGAAGTCGAAAACTTTCGGCATTGGAACTTTCCACCTCCAAATGTTTACGACCGCGCCTAAATAGATTCGGATACGTAACGACGCCGGTTGAAAAATGCCGTAGTTTTATGAATCTCAAAATGGCCACATTACGGGCATTCTACCTTAATCCTTTCCCAAAAATGTGGGGAAAGAACAGAATAAATGTTAAAATTGAAAATTTGTATATTTCAGTATATAAAACATCTTTATAATCAGCAATTTCTTTCCATGGTGCTTTTTTCCAAACCCTCGATGTTTTTCCAAACCCTCATTAATAAGAACGTCAAAGTCATCCATGAATGCAAGCACAATAAATGATACTGAGCCGCGATCTTGAAAGGAGAACTTAATAGCATCTGCATAGACCAACATGGATCCACGGCCGCTTTTACTTTCAACCCCCCCCCCCCCCCCATGTACCCATTTATACAACTGGGTGAATAGGAGCAAAGTGGATCAACTTTTTTTCCAGAAAAATTCCGGTGCCAACCGCGGGATTTGAACCCAGGACCCTTCGATCCCGAAACTGGCCTCCTTCCACTATACCACGCCCCCCCCCCCCCAATTGTCCACAAGTTGTTCTTGTTACTTGTTGGTAGAAACCGCTAAATAGGCTGCTGCCTATGTGGTCCTTTTCTTTGATTTTCTGTTCCTATTGTGGTACCCGCTTCTGATCCATGAAATATCTAGCACGGGCACGAGAAATACCAGTAATGCATGTAAGGTGCTCAAGCTGCCGCGATATTACTTCTAAAGCCGCGTTCCCATTGCCGACCAAATCGGCTCGACCAACTCGATTGCCTAAATTCTCCGATCAAACCCGACTAAACTCGATCACATGTATTTACACGACTTCTTTATTTCTTGTCGATTAATTCCCGATCATATTTGCCGACCAAGCTCGATCAGTACTCGATCGCTTGATCGAGTTGATTTGTTCGGCAATGGGAACGCGCCTTAAAATCTGACTTCGAAGATGCAAGAAGTATTTGGTATCTAGCGAAAGGTTGAAATCTTTATTCCTTTTGAGTGATTTAAATTTCTAACCCTTTTCTCAAATGCAAAACTTTTGAGTGTTCAAAATTCAAAGACGACAATTCCCAGCGAATGAATTTTTTATATAGAGTATTTTTTCTTTTTTTAGTAGAAAACATTGTGGTAAATAAAGAAATTTGCTCATGACAAGCAATTTCTTCACTTTCTTCATTTTCCACAATGATTTCTCAAGCCTTTTTCTCAAGGAGGTTTAAAAAGTGTCATTATATGGGAATAGGCTAAAACTGGGTATTAAGGGTTACTAACGCATATAGGTAGATTTACCCCCAAGTTGTCATCTATTTTCATTACTATCCAATTTCTATTTTTGGACAATTGTGTTTTGGGCTATTTATTTCATTCAAAATGACACGGATCTTTCTTATGGCGGATATATGCTCAATTTTCCAAATGTAAGTAAGAATTTTCATTCTTCAAATACTTTTTATATTCGAGGCAGAAGGGACTCTGCAAAGGTCTGCGAAATCCACAGGGGTGGCACCTTTCCCAAACGGCAAAACTTTATAGACTTTTCCAAATTCCAATTTGAAAACTACTACACTTATGGCAAAATGGATGTTGGTAGTGGTAAAATATTTGTGCAAAATAGCAAAGAAAATATTAAGTCAAAAGGAGAAAATGTTTGTCATAAGCATTTCCCTTTTTGTCTCAATGTTTTCCATATCCTTTTCTGCAAGGGACATCAAAACCATGTCCTGCTCGGGAAATGGTAGGCCTAGATCTATATAGGGTTATCTTCTAAGTAGCCTACAAGTCATGGTATTTTTTAAAGAGGAGGTTGCTATAAATTTTCCTGCTTTAACCCTTTCCTGCTCGGCAAAATTGTAGACTCCGCCAATTTGAAAGGAGTTGCAGACGACAAAATATTAAATGCTACCAAAAGTAGAAAATATGTATGCAATCTTAGTGGAAATATTTAGGGAAAATGAGAAATTGCTGATTGCAATTTCATCTATACTTTCAATGTTTCCTCTACTTCTCAAATTATTTAAGTAGCCATTGACGTCCTCACATAAACTCATTTAGAACGATAGATTGATAATTTTTAAAAAGTTTGTGATAGATCTAAACAGAATCGTAAATCTCAAAATTTTCTTTATACAGTGCACTCCGTGTATAACGAGATCGCCAGGACATCGATCGATGCCTCGTTATAGCCATGTCTCGCTAAAGCCGAATTAGAACAGAATGCGAGATAAATGTTCATTTGCCCATGTCTACTTTCGCTTTCACAGGAAGTTTACTAAGGAACATTTATAACCTCCTTTTTAGAGAGTATAAAGATCGATAACTCTTGATATTTTAATACACACCACTTAAAGTAAAATACGAACATTACACTGTAAAGTATATATATGTGCGTTAAAAATAAAAATGTATGTGTTCATCATAAAATATCTATTTAAAAAAACCACTGTGATTTTTCATTGTTTTTGAGGTAAATCCCTCTTCTATTCCATTCATGATTTCAAATTTCAACTCTAACGCAATAGCTTTTGGCTTTTTAGTAGTGTGTCTCTCGTATTTTCCAAATTGCAAATTCTTGACCACATTTTCATGATTAAAGCCCTGAGCGCAAACAAACCTTGCATATCGTCGATGTTAGCACAAATGCTCATGACTACAGCTGAATTAATGTCTGAGTTCCAATGTTTTTCAATAACACATTGATCGATAATTACCTTGAAATGTTATTGCAGACGACATGCTTTAGGACCTAGTGAAGTCGTAAAAAAGTGTGAAAAATACAGCCGGGCTGAGAAATATTTGCAGACGACACACTTTGTGACCGAACCTCGTTAATATGTGTGAAAAATAGAGTCGGAACCAAGGAAACATGTACGCTATAGCCGATTTTTAGCTCAAACCAATCTCGTGTTAGCCGATATAAAACAAAGGGAATATAGAAGGGAAATAACAGGGACTTTGTAATATACTCGTTATAGACGGTATCTCGTATTACCCGAACTCGTTATACATGGAGTGCACTGTATAGTGCTTAGTGTGTAAGAAAAGTCACGCCAATAAATTGGCTTTATTATTCTCGCATTATAGCTCACGATAGATGACCTGTTAGAGCATCTGTAACTAATAGGGAGAGATGCTCTGCCAGGTCATTTATCGAAAACTATAATCCCATGTAACAGCTGTGCGTGCATCAATTGTACATATTCCTGTTTTCGTTCGAAAATGCCGTAACTGCAGCTTGAATAAGATGTATTTATGACCCTTTTCAATGTGACCGAAAATATCTAGGCCTGTTACAGGGAACAAGCTTTATTCATGAGGACTGGGGGACCATATAGATCTACTGTAGTTTTTTTTATTGCTGATGGTGCATGCGTTTTGAAAGTAGAAAAGAGAAATGCTTGGCAGACAACTAAAACTGAAGAAGTAGTATTTGTAGTTGTTATTCTTGTTGTTGTTGCTGCTGCTGCTGTTGTTGTTTCATGAATTTGAAACGTATAGCGGACGAGAATTGACCTGGCAGAGCATTCCATTCGATTGGCATGGGCTGCTCTGCCAGGTCATTTATCGTGAGGTATACTTTGGTTATCCTTCTAAATTGCCACGAATTGCAATGGGCTTGGCTAGCTTAACCGATAGACTTTTATAAGTTTTTTTCCCAGTGCCTTCCTGTGAGAGACCAATTTTCCGTTTCATTTCCTTGTTTATAACGGTCACGTGCTATTTATGATCACGCGGTATTGATCGTCCCGTGCATTATTTATAAAGCTCGTGGTTAGTGCCAGAATCCATTTTAAAGTTGCCATCAGCTAAACACGAAGTCCCGAGAGGCCCGTATATATATTATGAGACGTGATCTGGAAAAAAATGGCAGTATAGTTGAATTTGAAATTTGAGAGCAACATGGATCTAAATCAGACTAATCAAAGCCCATGGTGTTCTCTAGTAGCTTAATGAGGACTTGAAAACAATGCAAGATCCACATTTGCGGATCCAGACCTTTTCCCAGATGGGGTGGGATATTCAGAGGGGGTACAACTGCATTAATCGATCTGGAACCATGCGGCCAATTTCATCAACATTTTCTATGTCTTCAATGGTTGATGATACGCGACTCTTGTTATTGGTCTTTACGTATCCACTGCTAGTGAACTCGGCCAAAACGTGGGACGTTTTTTTCACAATCAATGTATTCCGTCGGTGTTATTATAAAATATCGTAACTACGGCTTCGATAAAGCCGTAGTTATGAGATTTTTATAACAACACCGACGGTTTGTCAATACAAAATGGTAAACCCGGTCTATTTTTAGAACAAATTCATTGTTATTAGAAAAAAACTATCCAATCAGATCTTTAAACTCACATTTAAACGCAAAATATGTGTACCTTTTTGTAGCGAAAAACGTCCATCGCTTTGGCCGAGTTCACCACCAGTGGTATCGTAGCGCATCTATCGGACAAAAATCCCAAGTTCTGTGTTGAAACTGACCCATTGTCGTCTAAAATAAGGGTCGGTTTTTCGGATCAAAGCTCATAATTATGCGAATGATAGAAGTGTGAAATAGAGTCCTGCATGCAACATGGATCCTATTTATCTACCAGATTCTGTGATTAGGGAATTGGAAATTGACTTTCATCATGTTTCATGCTATTTTCTTCTACTGAGCTTCACCAATGCAACTGTTTTGTTTGTCAAATGGACATTTCAATAACCCGAGGAGTGTCCTATAAGACGTACTTTGCTAGTATAAACCATAATTTCTCTGCACTGTCTGGCAGCGTGATCAGAGGTGCGTTCTTTAGAGCGAGATTTCTTGAGATATCTTGAGATTTCGTAAGATGTCTTAGGATAAAGCGTTCTTCTGAGCAAGATTTTTAAGACGATCATTGGGAGCCGCCATTGCTCTATACTTCTTTCGGAACACCCCGGTAAATTCTGTAGAGAATCTATATTGGAGAGAATTGACCGAGTTGTTCCGAAAGCTCAATTCATAAACCACGGAGTTCCTAATGCTCCGTACTTCATACAAATGACGTCATGATGACGTCATTTGTATGAAGTATTTAACATTCGGAACATCTCGCTTATAATCTCGGTCAAAAACGCTGTATCAAAAACATCTAAAGAAATCTTAAAAAATCTCGCTCTAAAGAACGTGCCTCTGGATCCATGTTGGTTCAACTCTTTCATTGGAAAATATTGCCTAGCTCTATTCTAGTTTGAAAATTGATGTTGTTTAAAGATGGATAACGATGTTAGGTTCAGGCCCGTAGGAAGCAATTTCATATTGGGGTGGCTGAAGCCCCATTGTGACATTCGGCATATTTGGCCAACTTTCGGCATATTTTCCCCTTACACCCCCCCGTTCCTACGGGCCTGGTGTTGACATGCATTTGACCATAAATCATAGCACAGAAAACGACGAGATAAAGTGTTATTAGCATTTTCTTCTTTTGTCTCAATGTTTTCCGGAAGTATTATTATACTGCAGACGTCAAAAGCAGATCTATTTGGTAGAAAAGACTGGAATTTTAGTTTTGCATGTTCGTCTACATTTTGTCTCTGTTTTTGTCGGGATCAAACGTTTACAATTATGGCAACTTATCAAGTATTTATGGCTAAAATAATACAGCTCGTCCTTGGGGAGAGGAAGAATATTGAATCATAATTATTGACTGAATACTTTACACTCAACAGGGTATAGCACACATAAATGACCTTGCAGAGCATCTCTAGCTTTTAGCTAGGGATGCTCTGCCAGGTCATTTATCGTGAGGATAACATGATTTGAAAGAACCCATAAACCTATTTGGGGAAAAATACTGAAATTTTAGTTTGGCATGTTCGTCTTCATTTTGTCTCTGTTTTTGTGGGTATCAAAACGTTTACAATTATGGCAACTTATCAAGTATTTATGGCTAAAATAATACAACTCGTCCTTGGGGAGGGTCATAATTTTTGACTTAATACTTTACAGGGTAACAGAATTTGGAGATATCCTTTCTAACACTGCAACACAATATATTAGGGTAGTCCAATTTGAAAGATGCCAAAGACAACAAAATTGGTATAAATTATTATGCATGTTTTGTATATTATTAAGAAAGTATTGAGACAAAAGGAGAAAATACTGATCATCAGCATTTTCTTCTTTCATCTCAATGTTTTCCCAAGCCTTTTCTATTAGCGACGTCGAAACCAGGGGCCAGTTTCATCAAAACATTTAAGACGTATTTTTGACTTACATGTGTCTTACGACACAATTAGAGGAAGAATAACGTATCGCCAATAAGCCAAAAGCTATGTAATGCGATTGTTGTTTTAAGCGTTTTTTAAGTCGTCGGTAAGTCAAAAATACGTCTTAAATGTTTTGATGAAACAGGTCCCTGGGCCTGCTTGTGAGAGAGTAAACCCTTTCCCAAACGAAGACTCTGTGTTGACGTTGTCTATTGGAAAACAGATTGTTTTAAGTTTCTGTATTGTTGAAATGACAACATTTTCAGCCTCCTAAAGCATGTTATGTGTTACTTAGTATTAAAGTATTAACCCATTACCACACAATAACTCTTTTTGACTCCCCACAAAATAATGACCGTGGCAAATATGGTGGAAAATGAAGAAATTGCTTGTAACAAGCAATTTCTTCATTTTCCACAATATTTTCCATCCAAAAAGACATTTATATAATATTAAGACTTCCATTCACTTGAAATTGTCTTCTGTAGGATCTTTCAATTTGGACCACCATAAAATTGTGTCGTTTGATAAAGCGTTAAAGCGTGATTAGTCAGTCAATTATCTTCTAGTTATGGTAGATTCACGATATGTCGGATTTTTTTTTCGGGCGACGTCGTTCATCATTCGACAATCCAAGATGTCTATTTCTCTAATTCGTAACATTAATATCTGGATAATATATTTGTAAAGTTTCATAAAAATCGTGTTTCAAATAAAACGTGTGGAGATAGTTTGGTAAAGTTGGTCGTAAAAAATAGCGAAATTCTTCGAAAGAAAGAAGAATGAGTATTACGGAAAAGATGAACATGGAATATCAAATATAAACCCATAAATGTTTAACACATATATCACAAGACAGACATACAAATTCTTACGCAATTTGGGCTAAAGATAAGAAAGATAAGCGACTTAGAATGACCCCTACTGTGTTTCAGTCCATCTTACCCCACCCACTTTATTTACCCATATCTCGGATAATAAGCCGAAACCAGATTTTTTACACATACAAATTGAAGATATTGTGTAACCGTATCAATCCACAAAATTTAAAGAAAATCTATTTTTCACCCCTTGTTGCAACCCATTCTTTAACCCATTACCAAATGACAAAATTTTAGGGTAGTCCAATTTGAAAGAAGTTACAGACGACATTTCAATGTGAAGAAATTTTGAAATTTTATAGCTTTTTGGTTAGAAAACATTGTGGGAAATGAAGCAATTGCTTGTCACAAGCAATTTCCTCATTTTCTACAATGTTTTCTAAAGCCATTATATTGTGGGGAGTCAAAAGGAGTCACTGTGCGGTAGTGGGTTACACAATCTAAGTTTTTCGCTTGGAAAATAGTTTGGCAAGTTTTGCCAAGCTAAAGTCACGATATGCCTCATAATGGAGCCGACGACATTTTTAGTATCATAAATCAAGTTATGAAGTAAATCGTTTAACCCTATCCCAAACGGCAAAAAATCAGACAACATCAATTTGAATGCAATTTGAACAGACGACAAAATAATTGATACCAAAAGTAGACGATATGTAGGCTGAATCATAGAAAACATTTAGAGAAAAGGGGAAATTGCTGATTAACAGCAATTTCTCCCTTTCTCTCAGTTTTTCCCAAACTTTTTTTCTGCAGCGGACCATCAAAACCATTTCTTGTTTGGGAAAGGGTTAAGCGTGATTAGTCAGTTAATTATCTCCTAGTTAATAAAGATCGATGGTTCGAGGACCAGCTAACTTCATGAATAATAGATCCACTTTTCTACAATGGAGCGAATGCAGTCCAGGCGTGTGGAATTTTTACCTTTATCAGTCATTCTACCAGACGTCATTTTAGCACTTTTCCTTGTCAATACCCTTCGATCCCCTGCCTCTCCAGTCTTTCGGATGAGACTTCAAACCGAGGTCCTGTCTCCATATGACCTTGGTTGTTGAGTGGGACGTAAAACTCGATTCATTCCATTCCATTGCCAAGGCCCTGGCAACCCCACGGATAGAATAGGCAAAAATGTCAATGGCTTTCAACGAAATCCTCGTCAGTGCAGCTTGTTTTAAGCTGCAGTTACGAGATCTTAGTTGAAAAACAACCATGTATAGGTCGGAGTTAAAAGCCTTTGTAGACGACAATAAAGGGATATATTTGTTAATAAACTTTGAAATACACGCAACGTACATGCACGCTACTTGCCAAAAGCCATCAACTGAATCTTGATAATGATTGTAAAATCAATGACGGATCCAAGATTTTTTTTCCAGAGGGAGGGGTGGGGGGCAAAGCACAAATGATGGTTTAAAATGTGTTAAATATGTAAAGCTACATTAAGGTTATATAGTCAATATTTAATTTTCGGACAATTCCAGGCGGGGGGGGTGTGGCTGGACTCCCTGACCCCATTCTAGATCCTCATCTTTTCTGAAGCAACCACGAGAACGGCATAATTGTAGAGAATTATTAGATGTTTTCCGTCCGTGCCAAATGTATGATGTATAGATTCATGGGTTGCATAAACAGGATTTTAATTGTTGGCCCATTCCCGCATATTGACGCCTTTTGGCTCTCTAGAAGAAACTAGCTTTGAAAAAAAAATGTGACAACAAATTTCTTCATTTCCCACAATGTTTTCTAACCCAAAGGTCGTAAAATATAAATTTCCATTCACTTGAAATCGTCGTCTGCAACATCTTTCATTTTGCGCCACCCTAAAATTTTGTCGTTTGGTAAAGGGTTAAATTATCTTGTACTCGTCATGAAATGCTTCACACACACTTAAACGCATCTGTTTGCAACCATTGATGCAGAAAACGTGCAGTTAAAAGTCTTTATTATCTTAATTTTTTTCGACTGCAAAATATTGTCAAAAGATATCAGACACAACTTAACTTTAATATGGTTGCTTTTCAACAAAAACCTCGTAACTGCAGCTTAGAACAAGCTGCAGTTACGAGTTTTTTTGTTGGAAAGTGACGATTTTGAAATTGTAGACTGGCCGAAAAGTTATCCTTACCCAAACAAGCTGTGGTTTTAACGTTTCTGGTGGAAACAAACAATTTGGGAAAACTTGAATATAATAAGGCAAGATAAGAAACGAGCATAAACAGCTTTTTCTGCACTTTTCCTCAATGTTTTCTTTACTATATTGTGCACAAATCCTGTGTCTCTTGTTTTAATAGGAACGTCAAAAAAGCGTCTGAATTAGGAATGGGTTATAGCTCACGAGAAATGACCTGGCAGAGCATCCCAGCCTATTGGCTAGGGCTGTTCAATTATCGTGAGCTATAAATGGTGGATATTCACATTTCGATTTCGATGGATATCCTGGTAGGGTATTTAATAGTTTTGATCTAGGATTTGGTAAACTAAACGATGCGTAAAGGTTAAAATGGTTGAATAAATAGACTGTACATTCGTAATGTGGTATTACTTACGATAAATGACCTGGTAGAGCATCTCTAGCTTTAATTAAGTCAGGGATACTCTGTCTGGTCATTTATCGGGTTCTATTCTCATTGTAAAACTTATACTTACCTCTGCAATACCTTTGAATGTGTTCTAGTCAACAACTTTGTCGTTTGGAAAAGGGTAAATGTGATATCAATTAATAAAGTTATCCTATCCACAGAGATTGCTTTCCTCATTTTCCGGTCACTGCACTTGTATTGATGTTATACAGATACTAATTATTGTCATTTAGCCGACGGTACATGCTTAACTTCTGAATCTATAGATATTGACAGACTTGGTGCAGTTTGAAAATCGGTCATTCATATTTTATCTTTCTTATTTGCTACATAATTATATTTCTATTTGATCTTTAATGGGACCAAGCTTTCCACGGCCAAAAAAGACCTTGGTGTCATTTTTTGCTGGACCGAAACGATCTACACTTGACCAATTCATACATTCGCACGGTAACATCGGAGTCTGTCAATCCAGGGGTCGGTCGCAAGTTCGAACCCCGGCTCGGCCAGAATCCATTCTGACATTTGACAAAAGTCATTTGTCTTTCCCCAATTAGTGTGAATCATCTATGTGAGAGAGCAGCTGGATGCTCGGTTTGGATATTGTGGTGGTACTGGTGAGAGAAATACCGGGAATCCACGGTTAGGTGCTCCATTCGCAGCGATATGACCATAGCAGTTGAAAACGGCGTAAACCCCCAATAAATCAAATCTAGTGATATTTTAACCGAATCGCATTTTCGTCTTATTGTGTCTTATTGGCCTGGCCCTGCGACCCAGTTAGCCCATTACCAAACGACACGATTTTGGACTTGTCCAAATTCAAAGAAGCTGCAGACGATAATTTCATGTTGGTGGAATTTCAAAAATATTTCAATTTGAGTTAGAAAACATTGTGGAAAATGAAGAAATTGCTTGTCACAAGCAATTTCTTCTTTTTCCACAATGTTTTCCCAAACATTTTTCTTGATGGTAGTCTAAAAGAGTCACTGTTTGGTAATGGGTTAAAGCTGTAGACCCTTTGAGACTGTTTTCCTATTAGTCGGTCAATGCTCTTATATTGAAATGATACAGATACTGATTAATGTCAACCGATCGACAGATTCTGGTTAGTGTCGGTCTAAAATTGACTTATCTGCACGTGCCTTGAAAATAAGGCAAAGTGGACATTTTTAACAAAAATGCGAATTACCCTCAGGATTTTCTTTTTTGTCTCAACATTTCAATGTTTCTCCTCTGTTTGTTTTTTTTTTTTTTTTTTTTTTTTTTTTTCGGTTATTGACTCCAAAATAG